>CAUOFW020002546.1:0-47225 GCA_963454935.2 Ilex paraguariensis
TGAGGGAGGTTGACGCTCTCCAAGTGCGAGGGTGAGACTCTTGATGCTCACTTGGTGGTGATGGACTTGATTGGGCCTAGGCCTCGTTTGGACTGGACTTGTCAGATCTCCTGGGATTGGATCATTAGCTTAGACCGGACTTATAATATGGGTTGGGCCTGGCCCATCATTTGCCCTCCAATGCCCTGCATTTAAGGAACTTAGAAAGGAAGGCATTCAGTCGAGTTTGAATTTTTGACCGAACAACAAAAATTAGAAAAACTTCAGAAGGCAAAAACAATATATCCAGGCCCTTTTTGGGCTTTTTTCAGCATCATTCATAGCCAAAGGCAGTGACTCTTGTAGAGCTCTTCGAGAGATTCGATTTGACATATTATGGGCCTCGTCTGGAGTTACGGGTCAAAATAGCGTACACACCTCTTAAAATCCAAATTTTTCAAAAAATTCTCTTGATTGGCAACCCCATCACTTCCAGTAGACTGCTTTTGCTGTAGGACACCATTGACTATATAAACTCTTTCCTTCCCTTCCTTTTTTTAATTCTTGAGAAACCCTAGGGTGCAATTTGTTGGGAAAATAGGCTTTCCCACAAGTGTAAATCAATGGAAGCAATATAAATAAAATAACAGAAAATAAATAAGCACACAAGATTTACGTGGTTCCCTCAAATAACTTGAGGTACATCCACGACGACCGGTAGGTCAGTTTCTTCCACTATCACCAAATCAGATTACAAAGTGGCCAAAAGGCATAAGCCTTACAAACACACCAAGGTGTAAATCACAAGAGGAAAATACCTCACAAAATAAGTGAACCAAATCTCCAAGAACAAACCGCAAGAAACCCAAATATCAAGTGAAGAAATATTACCCACTTGAAGAACAAATTTGCAGATTTTTCTGGCACCAAAAAAGGAGAAGAAGAAGGCTGAATTTTTGTTGAACCAAAGACTGCCGAAAAATATGTCTTCTTGCCAAACCAACAGAGAAAAGATGAACCAAAGAAAAGGACAAAACTTATAGTCTTTGGTGGCTGCCAAATTCCTTTTTAACTAGAAGACTCCAAACCAAGTCTTGGATAAGAGTCCTACACGGGTAAGCCACCAAAAAATTAGCAAATTGATGAGTCCCACAAAGGAGGGAAACCCAACAATTCTCCCCCTCCCGACTTATGTGGAGGATTCGACCATTCCCGCCAAAAGTCGACACTTCTCATGCTTGTCCTTAGTCAATGCCTTAGTTAACATATCCGAAGTGTTATCATCAGTGTGAATTTTTTCAAGTTGTAACAACTTATCATTCAAGACATCACGAATCCAATGATATCTAACATCAATATGTTTCGATCTCGAATGAAATGAAGAATTCTTGCTCAAGTGGATTGCACTCTGACTATCACAATGAAGGACATACCTTTCTTGTTTCAAACCCAACTCTTGTAAGAATTCCTTCAACCACAATAATTCTTTGCAAGCTTCAGTGATGGCGATGAACTCAGCTTCTGTGGTGGAGAGAGCAACACATTTCTGTAATCTTGATTGCCATGCCACTGCTCCCCCTGCAAAAGTAATCAAATAACCAGAAGTAGATTTTCGACTATCAACATCACCAGCCATATCAGAATCTGTGAACCCATCAAGAATAGGCTCGCCTTTACCAAAACACAAACTCATCTTTGAAGTGCCCTGAAGATACCTCATAATCCATTTCACTGCTGCCCAGTGTTCTTTCCCTGGATTAGACAAAAATCGACTGACAACCCCAACTGCGTGAGCAATATCCGGTCGAGTACAAACCATGGCGTACATCAAAGAACCAACTGCTGAAGCATAGGGAATTTTCTGCATCTCATTTTTCTTTTCATCACTTGTAGGACACTGACTTGAGCTTAGTTTGAAGTGGCCTGCAAGTGGACAATTAACAGGCTTTGCTTTGTCCATATTGAACCTCTCAAGAACCTTTTTAATATAATTCTCTTGAGATAACCAAATCAGCCCATGTGATCTGTCACGAACAATTCTCATCCCAAGAATTTGCTTTGCTGGACCCAAATCCTTCATGGCAAAGGACTTACTCAACTCTGACTTCAACTTGCTAATCTTACTCGTGTCTTGGCCCACAATAAGCATATCATCAACGTAAAGCAAGAGAATAATAAAATTACCATCTTTATATTTCTTCACAAACACACAATGGTCTGAAGTGGTTCTTGAATACCCATTCTCACTCATGAAAGCATCGAATTTTCTGTACCACTGCCTCGGTGCTTGCTTCAATCCATACAAGCTCTTCTTCAATTTGCAAACTAACTGATCATTACCCTTATCTTTGAAGCCCTCAGGTTGCTCCATATAAATTTCCTCTTCTAAGTCACCATGCAAAAATGCGGTCTTCACATCAAGCTGCTCAACTTCTAAATTCATACTCGCAGCTATACCAAGCACAGTTCGAATGGAGGACATCTTCACAACTGGTGAGAAGATCTCATCAAAATCAACTCCCTTTCTCTGATCAAAACCTTTCACGACAAGTCGTGCCTTGAATCTCGGTTGAGAACTGTTCCCATCATTCTTTCGTCTGAAGACCCATTTATTTTTCAAAATTTTCTTCCCTTTAGGCGGCTTCACCAAATCATAGGTGTGATTCTCATGCAAAGACTTCATTTCCTCTTTCATTGCCTTGAACCATTCAGTTTTGTTCTCATGCTTCAAGACTTCTTGATAAGTCCCTGGCTCCCCCTGATCTGATATCATCACATACTCATTTGAAGAATATTTTCTGGATGGCTGTTTTTCTCTAGTAGATCTCCTTAACGGTGTCTGTGGTAGTGGCTCTTGGGGTGGTTGCTCCCCCTCAATCTCTGGCTCAACATCATCTTCTGCTGCATCATCATGAGGTGTTTGCACTTCCTCATCAATATCATGAACAGCAGAGGGATTGAGAGGATCTAAATCAACAAGATCATCAGTACTAGACTCAGCTGACTCAAGCTTGTCGATGTCTTCAATAGTCTGATCTTCCAAGAAAACAACATCTCGGCTTCTGACAACTTTCTTGTCAACTGTATCATACAACCTGTATCCAAATTCTTCATGCCCATAGCCAAGAAATATGCATTGCTTTGCTTTTGGATCAAGCTTGGACCTTTCATCTTTTGGAATATGAACAAAAGCTCTGCAGCCGAATACCCTCAAGTGATCATAGGAGACTTCCTTCCCTGTCCAAACTTTCTCTGGCACATCACCATTCAACGGAACTGAAGGAGACAAATTGATAAGATCAACTGCGGTCCTCATTGCCTCACCCCAAAAGGATCTTGGCAATTTAGAATGTGAGAGCAAACATCTGACTCTCTCAAGAATGGTGCGATTCATTCTCTCTGCAACCCCGTTCTGTTGAGGTGTCTTTTTAACTGTCTTTTCATGCCTGATACCATGATTTGTGCAATACTGATCAAATGGTCCAATATATTCACCACCATTATCCGAGCGAACACATTTCAACTGTCTACCTGTTTCTCTTTCAACCTTGGCCTGAAAAATCTTAAACACATCTAGAACTTGATCTTTAGTTTTCAGTGTATAAGCCCAAACTTTTCTAGAGTGATCATCAATAAAAGTGACAAAGTATAGAGCACCACCAAGTGTCCTAACTTTCAAAGGACCACATACATCAGAATGTACCAAATCTAAAACATGAGATTTTCTAGATGCAATGTTTCTACGGAATGATATTCTGTTTTGTTTACCATGGAAACAATGAACACAAGTTTTCAAAGGCGTACCTTTTATCCCCACTAGAAGCTCTTTCTTGGACAAAACTTGCAATCCTTTTTCACTCATATGTCCAAGCCTTCTATGCCATAAATCAGTGGATGAGTCATTCTCTAAGGTATTCACAACACCCTTGCAGATTTTTGCTTGCATAGTGTAAAGAGAACAAGTCTTCTTTCCTTTTGCTACCACTAGAGAACCTTTGGAGAGCTTCCATTTTCCATTACTGAAATTGTTGATGTAGCCTTCATCATCTAACTTTCCAGCAGAGATTAAATTGAGTCGAATATCTGGTACATGCCTCACATCTCTAAGCAGCAATTTGCATCCAATATTTGTTTCCAAGCAAATGTCACCCATGCCGACAATTTTTGACACATCTTCATTTCCCATACGGACATTCCCAAAATCACCTTGTGAGTAAGAAGTAAAGAAATCAGCCCGCGAAGTAACATGAAATGAAGCTCCAGAATCAATTACCCAATCCGTCTCTTGGCCAATCAAATTAACGCTAGCATCATCACGGATAATCATGAGTTCATCATCGGTAACTACAGCTGTATCAATTTGCTTTTTCTCTGAATTTTTCTCTTTGTTCTGCTCCTTGAACTTGAGTTTTCTACATTCCCGCTTCATGTGCCCTTTCTTGTGACAATAATAGCATTCAACATCCTTTTTTGACATCGAGCTTGAACGACCTCTAGATTTATCACGGTTGTGCGGAACCCTACTCTTACTCCTGCCTCTCCCCCGGTTTTCCATTACAAGTGCCTCGGAGTAAGAAGAACCTGATGATTTTCTTCTTGTTTCTTCATTCAACAAACTGCTGGTAACTTGACTCATTGTTACCACTCCATCAGGTGCGGAGTTACTAACTGTGACCACCAAAGTTTCCCAGCTTTCGGGAAGTGAACTAAGAAGTAACAAAGCTTGCAACTCATCATCAAAAGTAATTTTCATGGCGGCCAACTGATTCACAATGCTCTTAATCTCATTCAAATGCTCTGCAATAGAAGTACCCTCCTTATATTTAGAGTTCACAAGCTTTCGAAATAAAAAGGCTTTATTCACTGCCGTCTTTCTATCATACAAACTCTCCAATTTGGTCCAAAGACCATGTGCAGATTTTTCTGTAGAGACATGATGAAAGACACTATCATCAATCCATTGCCGAATAAAACCGACAGCTTTCCGGTCTAGCTTTTTCCACTCGTCATCTTTCATCCCTTCCGGTTTGCCACTATCACCCTCTATGGGTCCATTCAAATCTTTACAAAATAAAAGATCTTCCATTTTAGTTTTCCAAGTCACCCAATTTGTGCCATTGAAACTAACCATACGTCCAACGTTGCCGTCCATAATTCACACACAGAAATATAACGAATCGGAACCGAATTAACCAATTGCTCTGATACCAGATGTTGGGAAAATAGGCTTTCCCACAAGTGTAAATCAATGGAAGCAATATAAATAAAATAACAGAAAATAAATAAGCACACAAGATTTACGTGGTTCCCTCAAATAACTTGAGGTACATCCACGACGACCGGTAGGTCAGTTTCTTCCACTATCACCAAATCAGATTACAAAGTGGCCAAAAGGCATAAGCCTTACAAACACACCAAGGTGTAAATCACAAGAGGAAAATACCTCACAAAATAAGTGAACCAAATCTCCAAGAACAAACCGCAAGAAACCCAAATATCAAGTGAAGAAATATTACCCACTTGAAGAACAAATTTGCAGATTTTTCTGGCACCAAAAAGGAGAAGAAGAAGGCTGAATTTTTGTTGAACCAAAGACTGCCGAAAAATATGTCTTCTTGCCAAACCAACAGAGAAAAGATGAACCAAAGAAAAGGACAAAACTTATAGTCTTTTGGTGGCTGCCAAATTCCTTTTTAACTAGAAGACTCCAAACCAAGTCTTGGATAAGAGTCCTACACGGGTAAGCCACCAAAAAATTAGCAAATTGATGAGTCCCACAAAGGAGGGAAACCCAACACAATTTGGGGCTTGTGGGTTTTTTGCTACTCCAAGAAAATTTTAAAACCCTAGGTTATAAATAATAGCTTTCTTCTTCATTCCTCCCATTTCATTCATTGTTGAAAGTCTTGCGAGCCCAAGTTCTTTTCATTCCATAGAAACTAGCAACTTGAGAGGGTGAAGGGAGGTTTTCTTCTTGAATCTTTTCAAGAACATTCAGTTGATATTTTTTGAGTGAAGCATCCAAGAGGGCAATGTCGATTGAGTAGGGAGATGTGCAAAACTCCATGGATATCCTTGGGAATGGGGTGATCGAAACCGGGGTTGGTGACCATGGGGCCTTCGGAGTGGGGAAATCGAAGGAGGCAAAGTGGAGATGAAGACGAGGACCCCGTTGTTGGGCGAACAGGCCCTGGCCAACAGCGACTGGGCAAGCAGCTCCTGGGCAAACAACTCCTGGGTGAGCAAGTCCTGGGCAAGCAACTGGGCAGCCTGGGCGAGTGTCCTGCTGCGCTGAGCAAACTGGGTGAGCAGACTGTTCGGGTTTTTCCAAGCATAGCTTCTCAAAACCATTCTCCTAGAGACCTTTCTGGCTCGGACAGAGTTTTCCGTCATCGCGTCAAAAAAGCATCGAGGCAAGGTAGTTGTTGATAATGATGGGTCCAAAGTAAGTACTATCTCCAGCACTTTAAATTCAGACGCTAACATTTTACGGATTGTCTCCACTTATCATATTCATCCGATTATACTATGTCGTCGAGCCGAGATGGGTCAGCTTGCTTCCGATGACTCCTTTGGTGACATTGCTATTTATGAGGAGGTGCTTCAAGCTAGGCTCAGGCTCCCAATGTCTTCTCCCGTTTGTGGCATCCTTAACTATTTTTTCCTGACACCTGGGCGGTTAGTGCCCAATGGTTGTAGAGTGTTGTTGAGTTTCTTAGCATTATGGAAGAGGGTGCACCATGAGGATGCCTCTCCTGAGAAATTTCATGCAGCTTATTATTCGAGTGAGACTCCTGCTCCTAATTGAGGCCGATATTATTTTACCACAAGGGAAGGAAAGTTGATTACCAGTCTACCCTCCAAATGTCATGGTTGGAAGTCTCATTTCATATTCATCGGTGGAGAGTGGGCTTCGGATGCCAATAAGGCATTGGTACCAACACAATGGGATGCTCCAAAGAAAGTTGGTATGCCTTACATTCTTACTCATCTCTTACCACATTCTTTGTAGGATGTGTACTCACGATACTCCTTACAGGTGCTCATGTGCTCTCCAAAGACCAAGAGTGGAAGCTACAGACTGTGAAATCTTACTCCACAAGGGACTTTGAAGCTCTCATGCCCAGGGGTGGAGGAGTTATTGGTTCCTCTTCCGTAGATGCCAGTGGTCCCTCTCCAAGGTCTAGCAATCCCTCATTCAAAAGGAAATGTATGTTGATTCTTCTGTACCCTCTTCTTTCACTTTGGTTTTTTTTTTTTTATCTTGGTGACACTTTATTTTCTTTGGAGCAGTAGATAGGGAGATGATTGAGTTTTGCCTTTCTAGTAGGAGTCCTCCTTCTTCTAAGGTGGCAAGGACGGAGGATGCCTCCCAGATGGCCTCTCCAACTATGCTACCCGAAATGAGCTCTCCTCAGTTAACCCCTCCACTGGCACCTCGAGCGTCTTCCCATCAAGTGACCAATCCAGAGGTGCCTCCTTGGTTAGAGGCTCCCACAGCTGCACCTCCTACCCCAGAATCTCGTCTAGAGTCTCATTTATTGGCCACACCTTCTGCCCCCATTCATCCACTCCTCTTATAGGGACTTCTTCTAGGGTACCTTCTCAGATTAACTCCATGTTGGGTAACGCACAGGTAATTAAGGATCTTCTTGGGAAGTTTTTGTTCACCAACGATGTGAATGAGATTAGTGCCTTGGGAACCGAGGGGATCCTCAACTCTTTCCTAGAAGGCTAGGCTCAGGTAAAGGTTTGTTCTCTCCCTCTTTCTCCCTTCCTTTCATAAGTTTCTAACATTCTTTTGCCTTCTGTTTCTCTTTAGGCCTCCATTGTAGCATGTGTTTATTTTCAAGGACCCTCCTTTATCACAAGCTGAAACACGATCATGAAGTGGTGCAAAATGAGCTTCTTACTGCTTAGAGGAGGATCACCGAGCTTAAATCTATTGGTAGGGCTTCTGATGCTGCCCTTGTGGCAACCCGTGAGAGGGCGGTTAGTCTTGAGACTGAGCTTTTGGCAACCCATGAAAGGATGGCCAGGCTCGAGCATGAGTTTGCAGAGGCCAGTGAGAGGGCCACGTTCAATAAGGCTGAGCTTTCGGCATCCCATGGGAGGGCGGTCAAGCTCGAGGCTGAGTTTGCAGAGGTCCGTGCAAGGGTCATACTCAGTGAGGCTGAGCTTTCGGTGACCCATGGGAGGGCGGACAAGCTCAAGGCTAAGCTTACAGAGGTTCGTAAGAGGGCTATGCTCAGAGAGGCTGTGGCAGAGGCAGAGGTGAAGACAGCTCATGAGAGAGCTGTGATCACTGAGTAGGACTTGGAGGTTGGTCTTGCAGATGCCTTCATTAATGGTTATGAGGAGTTTCGGGAAAAGATTTATGTTATTTTTCCCAATATTGATGTCTCAGGCTTCTTGTCAACCAAGGCGCCTGATGATAGTGATGGAGGTTCTAACGATGCTGAGAGTGACGATGAGGAGGAGGATGATGACCATGAGTAGTTAGCGTGCTAGAGACTTTTTGATTTTTTTTTTTAAAAAGCATTTTGGCATTTTGTAGCCATACTTTTGTAAAAGTGGTATTTTGTCACTGATGCTACTTTGAAGTTGAGAAGTTGAATATGAAAATACAAAGATCTTTTTGAAGTAAATCTAGAGATTTTTTTCATTTTTCTACTCATATAAAGCAATATCGAGTAATAGCCCCACAAAAGAGTAAAAAGTAAAACCAAATCCCCAACTTTTCTACTCTCTCAAGGTGTCATTGGTAGTACCTCTTCAAGTATTCCACGTTCCATGGATGGGATAAGATCTTCTCCTCAAAATTATGGATCTTGTAAGTATCTAGCCTCACCACTTCTATTATGAGGTATGGTCCTTCCCAATTTAGTCCCAACTTTCCTTCGCGTGAATCCTTTATAGTGAGTATCACTTTCTTGAGGACTCAGTCTCTTGGTTGGAAGGAACGAGGCTTTACCCTCGAGTTGTAGTATTTTACTATGCGGTACTTGTACTCCGCACTGCGGACAACAACCATCTCCCTTGCTTCCTCTATCAAGTCGAGGTTGATGTGGAGTCCTTCCTCATTGGTGACAGGGTCGTGGTGTTAGACCTTAGAGAATGCACCCCGATTTTCACAAGGATAACTGCCTCTGTTCCAAAAGCAAGGGAGAATGGAGTTTCTCTAGTCAGAGCTCTTTGTGTGGTGCGATAGGCCCATAAAACACTGGGATCTCGTTAACCTAAAGACCCTTCACATTTTCAAGCCTTGTCTTTAGGTTGCGTTGTATTGTTCTCACCATAACTTTCGCTTGTCCAGTTACCTACGGGTGTGCCAGGCTTGAATGAGGCTGCTTTATTTGAAGATCAGAGCAGGAGTTCAGGAGCTTGTTGTCGAACTGTTTAGTGTTATCATTGACGATGGCGTGGGGTATCCCGAAGTGATAGACCAAGTTTTTTCAAATGAAATATTTCACCTTTGCGTCTGTTATTTTTGCTAGGGGTTCTGCCTCCGTTCATTTAGTGAAGTAGTCCACTGCCACCACCACAAACTTGCACTGCTCTCTACTTAGAGGTAAGGGCCCAGGATGTCGATGCCCCATTTGGAGAAGGGCCACAGACTTGTGATGACTGTGAGTTCCTCTAGTGGCTGCCTAAGCACAGTGATAAATCGCTGATACTTGTCGCATTTTTTGACAAATTTCTGGGCATCCCTCATCATGATAGGCCAAAAGTAGCCTTGTCTGAGGGCCTTGTGAGTGAGGGAGCTCTCCTCTAGAGTGATTTTCACAAACTCCTTCGTGGATCTCCCGAATGGCATAGTCAGCTTCTTCAAGGGAGAGGCATCTCAGTAATGACAAGGAATAGCCTTTCTTGTACAGGGTATCTTGTAAGATAGTAAACTTGCAGGCTCTCATCCTGAGCTTCCTAGCATCCAAAGGGTCCTTTGAAAATGCACCTTCTTGGAGGTATGCCCTTATCGGGGTCATCCAGTTTGACTTAGTTGATGCGCATTGACGTTTATGACTTTAGTTTCTAACTTGCTTGGTCCGAACTGGTGACCAATGAATGTTAGTTCTCTGGTGGGGCTTCCACGGATGAGGCGAGTCTGGCGAGTGCATTAGTGGCCATGTTATCCTCTCTCGGAATGTGACATATTTGGAAGTATTGGAACTTTGTGATCAAGCTTTTCACCATATCGAGGTATTCCTACATTCTGGCTCTTTTTGCTTCGAACTTGCCTTTTACTTGATTAACAATCAATTGAGAATCACTGTAAGTGGCGAGGTGTTGGGCTTCCATTTCAGCTACCAATCTTAATCTAGAAAGGAGGGCTTCGTATTCTGCTTCATTGTTGGAAGTAGTAAAGTAGAGCTTCATTGCATATTTGAGGGGTGTGTCGTCGAGGCTGATCAAGATCAGGCCTGTGCCACCTCCCTCACTAGTCAAGGAGCCATCCATGTAGAGCTTCTAGAGTGGCAGAGAGAAAGGTTTGGAGATCACTATGGGAGCCTAGGCACAAGGATGGGGAGCCTGGATGCCAGGCTGGGCACCCGAGAGTGCTTGGGCGCCTAAGGAGAAGAGTTGGGTACCTGGGGATGTCTAGGTGCCTAAGAAGGAAGGTTGGGCGCCTGAAGAGAAGCTCTGGGTGTCTGGGGAGGAGACCTGGGCGCCTGGGATGGCTTGGGCGCCCATTTTGGGTGCTTGAGAGTCCCTGCCAGGCATTTGGGTATCCTCGCTGGTTGGGGTGGAAGACTCGTTGATCCCTTCCTGTGCCGATGTAAGCTCAATAATGAAATCTATCAGGGCTTGGACCTTGATGGCTATCCTTGGTTGGTACTGAATATCGAATTCACCGAGTTCCACTGCTCACTTAAGAAGTCTACCAGATACGTCCAATTTTTTCAGGACTCTTTTTAGAGGTTGATTAGTGATGACAACAATGCTATGACTCTGAAAATAATGTCGTAGACGCCTAGCTGTTGAGATAAGGGCGAGTACTAGCTTCTATAGCTTCGAATATCTTATTTTTGCTCCTCGGTATGCTCTGCTCATATAATAGATGGGCTTTTGTACTCCGTCATGGTTTTTGATGAGGACGGAGCTTACTGCCGACACGGAAGCAGAGAGATACATGTATAATGTCTCATCTAGCTTAGCGTATGAAAAGAGTGAAGGTGTAGCCAAGTAGGCTTTAAGCTTTTGGAAGACCTCCTCTACCTCAGGTCCCCATTCGAAGGTTTTTGGAGAATTTTGAAGAAAGGTAGACATTTGTCTGTTGACTTGAAAACGAACCTGTTAAGTGTTGCAACTCTCCTATTGAGGCACTAGAACTCCTTGGTGGAGGAGGGCGACTTCATATCGAGGAAGGCCTTGATTTTGTCAAGGTTTGCCTCAATTCCCCTTTGGTTGACCATAAAACCCAGGAACTTTCCTGATCCAACGCCAAAAGCACACTTCTTAGGGTTCAGCTTCATAGAGAACAATCTAAGAACATTGAAGGTTTCTTAGAGGTGGTCAATATGGTTTGCTGCGGCAAGACTCTTCACTAGCATGTCGTCCACATACACCTCCATTGTTTTCCCTATCTGTGACTGGAATATTTTTTTTTACCAAACGTTGATAAGTTACTCCTACATTCTTTAACCCGAAAGGTATGACCCTGTAGTAGTAGGTCTCTTTTGGTGTGATGAACAATGTCTTTTCCTAGTTGGGGAGTGCATGCTAATCTGGTTATACCCAGAATATGCATCCAAGAAGGTGAGCAGTTCATGTCCCGCGGTGGCATCGATGAGGAGGCCAATTAGTGGTAATGGGTAGTTGTCTTTTGGGCATGCCTTGTTGAGTTCAGTAAAGTCGACGCAGAGGCGCCATTTCCCATTAGCTTTAGTCACCATCACCACATTTGAGAGCCACTCAGCATAGGCTACTTCTCTGATCGCCCCGTTCTCTATCAATTTTTTCACCTCATTTTCCATTGCTCGGGCCCTTTCAGTGAAGGCACCCCTTAACTTTTGGCGAATAGGTTTGTGGTAAGGGTCGACATTGTGGTGGTGGGTGGCGACCTCAGGATCTATACCTTCAAGATCAAAATGTGACCATGCAAAAATGTCCATGTTGAGCCTCAGAAAGTTTGTTAGCTGGCGGACCAAATCTTTAGAAAGGAAAGAGCCTATGTACACTATTATGTCCGGGTATTCCTCATCTAAGACTACTGGGGTGAGCTCCTCAACTGATTCCCCTCTTTCTGTGGTGGTGTCATCCCTTGGATCAAGGACCTCCACTTGTAGGGCTTCTTGTGGCTTCCTCGTCTTCATGGAGGAGACATAGCACTCCTTTGCGGTTACTTGGTCTCCTCGCACTTCTCCGAATCCATTCAAAATTGGAAAATGGAGGATGAGGTGGTAGGTGGAGGTCACAGCTCTTAGGGTATTGAGAGCTGGTCGCCCTAGAATGATGTTGTAAGCTGAAGGATAATCTATCACCAGGAAGTTGACTATGATCGTGGAGCTTCAAGGTGCCGCTCCAACAGTGACAAGTAGGGTGATGGCCTCTAGGGGATACACCTTCTCCCCTGAGAACCCAATGAGGAGCGACCTGATGGGTTGTAATCTTTCTCTGCCCAAGTTTAGCTTGTCATATGCCTCTACGAACAAGATATCCGTAGAGCTTTCGTTGTCCACGAGAATCCTTCGTACTTGAAAGTTGGCGACGGTCATAGTGAGCACCAGAGGGTCGTTATGGGGGTGTTGGATTTCTTCCAAATCTTTGTCTGAGAAAGACATGACCTCGCTATTGCCATACTTGGGAGCCTTATATGGGTGTAATTCTTTGGGGTGCTTAGCTTTTCTGACATGAGCCTTCATAGCGGAGAAGGATTCTCCTCCCCCTACAAGCCCTCCAGAGATGATTTGAATTTCTCCGATAGGCTGTTGGTCTTTCTGATTACGGGGGGGGTGCTAACGCCTATCCCCTATTGGCAACATACTGGCGTAGGTGACCCCGTTGGATGAGTTCCCCAATCTGTCTTTTAAGGTCATAGTAATTATCGGTGTCATGGCCATAATCGCAATGAAGATGACAATACTTGTTTAGATTCCTTTAGTTTGGGGGAGACTTCATTCTCCCAGGCCACTTTATTGTGAGGTCACCCTGGATCAGTAATAAGATGTGCCCGACGACAATATTGAGAGGAATGAAGGCTTGTCGATCTCTCTGGGGAGTAGGATCGAGCCGATCTTTGACAAGTACGCTCTCCATCCTGCTACGTTTGTTATTATTCTCCTTATTGTCGTCCCTGTCCTTTTATTTTCTTTTCTCCCCAATTCTAGAAGACTCACCTCGCCTAACCCTTGTGATGTCCTCAGCATTCATGTATTTCTAGGCCTTCGCTAGCAGCTCTGGCATGCTCTTTGGTGGGCGCTTCATCATCGAAGAGGAAACTTGAGGATCGAAGGCCACCAAGAAAGGCAGTCATGTTAACCTTGTCATCAAGCTCCTTGACTTGAAGGACCTCCTCATTAAAACAAGTGAGGTAGCTCCTCAAGCTTTCGTCTCGTTCCTGTTTTATGCTGAGCAAGTGGGTGGCAGGCTTCTGGTGGCAGCGTCCTCCAATGAAGTGTGACACGAAAGACCTGCTTATCTCAGTAAATGTGCCAATGGAGGCAGAGAAAAGTTTGGTGAACTATTGTCGATCAGATCCCTTCAATGTGGTTAGGAACGCTCTGCACATGATTTCGTCGGGAACGTTGTGCAGTTGCATCAAGATTTTAAAAGTTTCAAGGTAATCTAGTGGATCCTTCGTACTGTCAAAGGTCTCAATGGATGACATCTTGAATTTTTGGGGGAATGGATAGTTCGTCACGTCAGGTTTAAAAGGTGAGTCAGTTCGACTTACGAGGTAGTCTATTGTCTCAGGGCCCTGCGCCTTCATAGTGTTGAAGAGGTCACCCAGCTGATTTTGTACCTCCTTAATTTTTTCGTCTCATTGATTAAGAGGAGGTCCTCTGAAATTACCACGAAAATGGCTCACATGCTCCATGCTTTGGATTTCACCCTCATCTTCTTGGAGAGGAGGGTCTCTACCATAGGCAGCCGGAGCAGGGGATGGAGGAGGAGGTCCCTCATGGTGAGCCCCCCTGTGTGGGACACCCAAGGGAACTCCCAAAAGGGGGCGCCTGGATGGGGAGCACCAAGGTGAGGAGCTCCTTGATGACCAAGTAGTGGAGCTTCCCTGGCTTGAGGTCTAGTTTGCACTCCTCCTTGTTGCCTAAGCATCAATTGCTGAATTTGCTGGTTCTGGGCTATGAGCTGCTGCATTGTGACCAGCATCTGCTATGCATTTGGGACGGGATTGAGAGGTGGAGGAGCAACCTCCTCCTCTTGTGGGTTGTCTTTATGCTGACTCATGGTTCTTGTGGTGATTGACTTTGATTGAGCAAAGAAAATAGTTAGGTGAGAATTTTGTCGATTCCCATAGACGAACGCCAAACTGATGATGCACAAAATTGATTTACATACCACCTGTCAATTAAATAATATAAAATACAGTAAGTAGAGGGGCAAATAAGACAAGATTTATAGTGGTTTGGCCAATGAAACCTACGTCCACTTTCAATGGCTAGGTTCGTCAGAAATTTTATTGACTCCGGTGTGTTGGGAGAGCAAGAATTACAAGAGGGAGAGGAGATGAGCTTGACTTTTTATGAGATGCCCCCAAGTGTTGGGGCAGCTTACAATTTATAATCATCTACGTAGTAATTGAATAGTTAATCTGACGGTCATAATTGGAGCCGTTTAATAGTAATTAAATCTCTTGGCGACTTTTTCTCTCCTTGACCTCTCCTCTCCTCAACCGGCAAGGAGGTTATGGTACTCTCCAAAGGACTTGGTCATGGATAAGGGAGGTCGACTCTCTCCAAGCTGCGAGGGTGAGGCTCTTGATGCTCACTTGGTGGTGTAGCTCCCTGATAGGCTTGATTGGGTTTGGGCCTCGTTTGGACTAGACTTGTCAGATCTCTTGGGATTGGATCATTAGCTTAGACCGGGCTTATAATATGGGTTGGGCCCTTGGCCTAGCCCATTAGTTTTTAATGAAAAAATTTTTGAGCATGGAGTAGAGGCTTGGGCCAAAAAAAATTTAGATCTGTTTTGTAGCCCGGTGTAGGACATATAAAATCTGTTACTTTTTGGGTGATTAGGGTTTGATTGACTGTGTATGGCTACTCGGTATTCCTTCTTGATAATAGTGAAATTCCTACAGCTTCGTAGACGTAGGCAAATTGCCAAACCACGTAAATATTGTCTTATACATGTGATTATTTTTTTTTGGCGTGTGTTTTCTCTATTTTTGTTTCTGACAGGTTTGAAAATTTCGTTGCAAATTTCCTTACATGGCCTGGTAGCCCAACTAAGTCGGTTACTAGGTAGAATTGTTGGCCCATTTGGCGCAATGATGACGTAGGAATAGCCAAGTGGTTTGAGCATGGAAAGGATTCACTATAGAGAGCGTTGTATTTTGTGAATCATGAATTGCCAAATATTCATTGAAAGGTCCAATTACGGTATCAAAAAATTATTTTTTTGATATTGTACATCTTATTTTTTATTAATTAGAGCATGACAAATATAAAGTGTTATATATTAGGTTCTTAAATTAGGTCTAACTAGCATTGTGAAAAAACTTATGACCATGTAGATTAGAGTTTTTTGGACTTTGTCATGGAGGAGAAACGATAAGGAGGAAGATGGAGAATATGGATTTTTGGACTTCTACATGTTATGAATTTCTCTATTATGTTTAATGGACAGCCTGAGGGTAGATTTAAGGAAACTAGGGGATTAGACAGGATGATGTGCTATCTCCCTTTCTTTTTTACTTTAGTTGCTGATGGCTAAGTAAATTAGTGAGAAGGGTTGAGTGTTGTTACCTCGTGAGAAGTTTTATTGTGGGCAGAGATAGGGTTTCAGTTTTTGATTTGAGATTTGCTGATATATAATATTCTTTTGTGTGGGGGATGAGGAAATGATTTTAAACTAAAAGAATATTGTGGAGATATTTGAAATTGTTTCCATATTGAAAGTGAATATGGATAAAGTGTACTCATTGAAACTAATTCACATCAAGATAAAATTAATGGAGTTGCAGGTTTTTTGGTTCTTCAGGGTTACCTTTGAGTCAAAATTCATTGTCATTATCATTTTGAGACCGAGCTACGAAAAAGTGGAGAATAGATTAGATGAGTAAAAGAGAGTGTATATCTCTAACGGGAGAAGACTAACTCTGGTGCAGTCAGTCCTATAGGATGTCATCCCCTTGGGACTACTAGCAGCTTCGGTAGTTAAATCTCATGCAAGTTAGGTTGTGGTTGTATTAGTTGCAAGCAGAATGTAGGCTCTTTAGGTGTGTGTTGACCATGCACTCTTGTGTTGACTAGTATAGTCGCACACTCTTTTTATCTTCATTTCAAATGTAGAGAATATAGCTAAGAAACTGGAAAAAAATATGATGAATTTGTTTGAGGAAGGTAGTGGAGAGAGGAGAAAGTATCAGTTGATTAGTGGTGGTCTCTAGATCTAGGGATTAAGGTGGTTTGTCTATATGAAATTTGAAGGCAAGAAATATTGCATTATTGGGTAAGTGACTTTGGAGGTTTCCCTCAAAACCAAATTTCTTGTGGTATCTAGTCATTAAGAGCCTGAAATATGGTTTACAAGCCAACAGATGAGATGCTAAGAGGGTTGAAATAGGAAATTGTTGATGTTTGTGAAAATTTATTTATTATTGAGTGACAAGAGTTTTTCAAAATTCAAAGTTTGTGGTAGGTAACGGGAAGAGAGTTTGGTTTTGAAAAAATGCATGGGTGGGAGATTCATATCTTTCTTATTTGTTTCCATGTCTCTATTAATTGTCTTGTTACCATGGTTCATATATTGCTTCTATGATTCGGTCCTATGACCATCCATGCTCTTGGAATTTTGATGATTGAGACACCAGAGATTTAATTTAATGTCTCGATACTCTCAATAATTCTTTGTTAAGTTAAGAGTCTTATGATAAAAGAAGATGGATGCTTAATTCTTCCAGTGTCGTCTTCTCTTGTAAGTCATTCTTTTAATAGCACGTGGTAAGATTAATACTTGTGACTTACTTCATAAACGAAGACTAATAATTCTTTCCTCTCAATGGCGTGTGAAGTGTAAAGATAGTGTTGAAAGAATTAGCCATCTATTTCTACATTGCCTTGTTGCTTTGGCATTTTGGTATCAGTTGTGTAGAGAGGCGGGTTTAAGTTTGGTCATTTCTATATCCTCCATATTCCTATTTATCGAAGATTTGAAAGGGTTTAGAAAACATGATAAAAGGTACGACTCTTTGGAATTTTATTATCATTGTCATATTTTGGATTACTTGGCAAGAAAGAAATGTCAAAATATTTAATGATAGATGGGTAGATTATGAGATCGAATTTATTTCTTAGCGTTCTTACCCCATCCCTATTTCAGAGACACAATCCAAACAGGCTCTAATATTCGGCCCTTGTATTTTCGCTCTTATATACAATGTTAAACAAACAAATTTTTCAGGATAGATAATAAAAAATAGTTGGTAAAAAATTTGCTCTTGTAGATAAAATTGGATCATTTGATCTAACAATTCCAAGAATAAATTTTAATTCTTTATTCACTCTAAAAAATATGTATATATATATATATATATATATATATATATATATATATATATATATATATATATATATATATATATATATATATATATATATATATATATATATATAAACATCAGCCTGAAAAATGGTTTCAAAAATCTTTCCACCAAATTAAGTGAAAATTCTTTTAATAATTAGAGTGAATTAAAAAATAAATTTTGATAATTATTATTTTTATGGCTTTTTATCTGACAATCAAATTTTGTTTAAGAGTGAAAATATAAAGGTCAAATAGTGGTTTTCCACTTAAGGGCAAAATGGGTAGTTTCAATTATTTATTCGGCTGAATTTAATAAAATAAAAATCTGCTAGAAATAACAAGGGTGTTAGTTTAATTTACCTTTCATTTAACAACAAAATAGATCAACCGAATAAAAATAACAACAAAGATGGTGTTGAATAAACGACTTTGAGAGTGTATGAAATTGGCTTAAAACCTTAAAAAAAGTTTTTTTGGTTTGGTAAGAAAAGAAGTCCGGTCCATTTAGACCCAATTTTATTTGGCAGTTTTTTCACCATCTTTTGGACAAAAATAACTTTTATCATTACCAAAAAAAAAAAAAAAAGACTTATTCAAGGACTTTCAAGAAAAAACAACTTTTTCGAAAATAATAAAAACAGTTCAAAAAACTTTTTTAATTCTAAATTTTTTATTTTATCTTTCAAATCTCTATTTCGCACTAAAAAAATCAAATTCAAATAAATCTATTATTTTAATCTAAAACGACTCTCTCTCTCTCTCTCTCTCTCTAAATGTTTAACAGCTGCGAGCTGGACGTAAAATAGACCAAGGTTTTCGAAAGTTAGTCCTTAAATACAGAGTAACGGTCACTGTGGTGATTTTCCCGCAAAAATCACTGGCTTAATTATTATGAAATGTTCAAGTTCTTCTCTACCCACAATGGAAATCTCCTCCAAATCCTCAAATCCCAATTCAAAAACCAAAAATTCCATATGCACATAGCACATCTTCATAGCCCCAACAAAACCCTAATCACAAACGCCGCAATTCAATTTATCTTGGACGAGTTCAAAGAGCCCGAATCATCAATAGTTTCCGAACCAATAACCCAATTTGCACCCAAAAACAATGTACAAGTGAAACCAAACGGCATAAAAGAGACTGCTGCCGTTCAGATTTCGCATCCGTGGCCTGAATGGGTTGGGTTGATGGAAATGTTGATGAAAAAAGCGTATTTTGAAGGAATTGGAAATCCATTTTCGAATGGTGAAGTGGATGCGACGGGTTCAAATTTTATTCGTACTGCTTGTTTGAATTTCGCTCGTGAACGGTTTGATCTCATCAGGTAACAAGTGACTGAATTGAGTGGAATTTGCTTGGTTATGTGTTTTTATTGTGTTGGATTTGATTTTTTTTCCTTTGTTTTGTTGGTTGTATTGAGTTAAGCTATTAGTTTGAATCTTAGATTGAGTTTTGAATTCTTTGATAGTTGGATATTTTGTGTCTGCATAGAACTTGTTTGATATTGGACCTATGTGAGAGATTTGACTTTCTTTTGGGCAAATTTGGCTAGCATATGGCATGCGGTTAACAGCTAAATGTCAAATTTTACGAAAAGCGCAATGGAGTAGTTTGCCTGACCAAGGACTGTTTCAGGTGACTAAGATTGAGTGTGGTTTTCATTTCATGACTTCCATATTTTTTGTCTGGTGTGTGTTACAGTGGGCAGAACAGATTTTGTGCCTGTTTTGTTTGTTTGTGAACGCAATTGTGTCTAGGTTGTGGGTGGGAAGTGTTACTTTGCAACATTGTACTACCAGGTAAAACATAGGGTTAACCCTGGTAGGTGTTTTTAAGGAGGCAAAGGGGAGCAACCAAGTATGATGTGTTGATAGAGGAGTGCTCATTCCCATACCATTCCAATTGCATAGAACTTAATTTATGTATCCACTAAACTAGTCTTATCCTCATTTTCTAAGGAATAGGATCAATTGGATGGACATATTTTTTGGGTTTACTTTGGTTTTGATTGTTCAAGGATAGATGATGGAAGTCAAACCCTGATGCCTACTCCTTAACAGCTCTACCCTTGCCACTGTACCAAGCCACCAGTCCTACTTGGAGAATCTTTACCATCTTTGCATTGAATTAGTTGGAGCCAATCACCGACTGCCTAGGATACATTAAGGGATATTTTTACACCTCACCTGTCCTTGGTGGGATCTCATCAATAACACAAACTTGGATCTTTTTGAAACTAACGGCTTTTTTATTTTATCAATTAAGATCACATTTACTAACACTTTGGAACTCTTTCATAGTGTTTACTCCTGAGGGCTTCTAGCCCTTATTCTTGTCAGCACTAGACCCTTAGTGTTTGCATGAATTAGATTTTCTTGAAGTTTGGTTCTTATTTTTCATATTATACCTTTTGCTACCAGGTACTTGTCTAGAAAAGATATTCAGGTGGTTGCAGAATCAGGATGTCCAAGCATAGATAGGAAAGTTGTCAACTCGGGGAAGCGTTTAAGGGCACATGTGGGCATTAATGAAGGAAATGTATGTGCTAAATAGATTTTTTATTGGGCCTATCAAACTAATAGTTATACATAAAAGTCATAATGGTACACATTCTTATATTTAACAACAGAAGAATTTTCGTAGGTTTGCAGCTCCTGCATTTTGAGGGGAAACTGTGAGAGGGCATATGTCAAGGCCTGTAAGGATGAAGGCGGGCGCACTGTGGATGTCATGCGCTTCTTATTAACATATGGGCTTGATCCCATTACTGGTTCAGTGGAGAACAAGCCTTGCTTAAACAAAAGGGTTAAGGAATCAGTTAGGAGGTTGCTGAAAGAAATGGTGGAGCTTAACACGGAAAAACTTGATGATTTCCCCAAAGCCATTCCCTCCAAATCGAATTCATCTATGCAAGAAATTTCAAGTCACAAAGGACAAAGTCAAATTAATGTTCCAATGAAGCAAGGCGATTGGATGTGCCCCAAGTAATTCGATGTCATATTCCTATTATGTTATAAATATTTTTCATCATTCTCATACGTATTCTCAGTTATTTTTTCTGCTTTTATTGTGGTAGATGCAATTTCCTTAATTTTGCTAGAAATATCAAGTGCTTGCGCTGCAATGGGTTATTCCAAGAAAGACTAAGAAAACTAAGTGAAGATCAGGATCATCTTCCATTAAAGAAGGGAGACTGGATATGTGACAAGTACTGTATCATTTGAATTGAATAATCTTGATCCTATTGTTATATATTCCTAATTGAGGCTTTTAACTACAGATGCAATTTTTTGAATTTTGCAAAGAATTCAAGATGTTTGCAGTGTCAAGAGAAGCCACCAAAGTGGCAACTAAATCCCGGGGAGTGGGAATGTGACTCGTGAGTTCATAGTACAAGTGTATTTTAACTTCTAAGAAACTTATTAGAAATCATTTCAAGTGGACTTATACCTTTTCGTTTTGTGTTGTGATCACAAGAGATGTGTTATTTTGCAGGTGTAACTACATCAATTTCAGAAAAAACATGGTATGCTTGAAATGTGATCATAGACGGCCAAAAGCATTAAAACCTACCGAAAATTCTGCTCAACTACTACATGATGCTGGTGATAATCATCATCCTCAGCCTTACTTTGTACGAGAGAGGCGTAGTGAAGAGGAAGGGGGTGGCAGGTGGAAATTCGTGGAGGATGAAGCTGAAGACACAGGTTGCTCTAAATCATTGAATGAGGTACCAGGGTTTGTTGATTTTCCCATTGCAGGAGGTAAGAGCAAATTGTCTCAAAATGTGCAAAAGCAAGAAAGATGGAAGACGGAAATGGCAGAAAGGAGTAGAAGCAGTGGTAAGGCAAGGGAAAATGTTGATGAATTTAAGTCTGCCTTCATGCAGAAAAGTTGCAAGTTTCTGGAGTCCACTGATGATGAAGAAATGGCTGAGTGGTTTGGGCATGCAAAGGACCCATTATAGAAAGCATTGTATTTGAACCATAAATTTCCAAACAATGATTCAACAGTAATAGAGCAGCAACCTAGTAGTTGAATTGGTTTGCCCTCACCCTATGTAAGGGGATTCTATAGCCCCCAGTTTCCATGAAAAAAAAGGATGCTCATTGAATGAATCTCTACTTATATGACCCCGGATATTCAATTAGATTATTACATTTGTTATCTGGTCTGCTATAAAAAGGGGCTTCATTTATGTTGGTCTTTTACAGGTGATTTGTTTAGGATGCTACCGTTGCTTCTGACCTCTCTCTCTCTCTCTCTCTCAAGTAGCCCCAATAGCATGAAAGAGACAAAAAGAATGACACAAGTCGGGAAATAGTCTAAAATAAGGGCAGGATAGAGTCCCCAGAGAGAGCCATGGGATCAATTCTTGCCTCTGAAAATGCTTGTCCCTATTTGCCTAGCTACTAGGAGGAAGGCAACTAAGCAAGTGAAGACAGAAACTACAGCGGGTAAGTGCATCAATTCTTGTTATCGATTGCCGCTTTCTTCTCTGGCTTCTTTCAACAATTAACTCCGATAAGTGCATCGGTTCTTGTTAGCGATTGCCACTTTCTTCTCTGGGTTTCTTTCAACAGTTAACTCCTTCATGCCCCTAGCAGACATATAATACATTCTTACCTATTCTAGTTTATTACCTTCAAGATCATTTCCTTGTTAGGAGTGACCAATTAGATTAGACTTTCTTGATTCAGTAACCGCAATTATGACAGGCCAAGAATAGTTCAATATAGCTATTTAGTCATCCTGTAAGTGAGGATGCGCCAGGAGTAGCTTTGTCATACTCACATGGGCAATAAGTTGATAATGTTGCCACTGATACAATATCCTTTTTATGCCTTCCCATGCTTATAAAAAGGCATTCTAATTTTCTAGTAACAATCACTGCAAAGGGTTATTGATGAATGAAGAGGGTGACTTTTACTGTCCTTTTTCACTCCTTTTGTGCTCAATTTAGTTGAAATAGTCAGGAATAGAACTGAAAATTTGAAAATTGTACAATTAAGAGCCAAATGAGATCAAAACAAACGCAAAAATAGTTGCAAATATTAGGAAAAATGAGACCTCATTTTATTCTTCTTGTTTTATCCTTGCTCATTCATCTCAATAGTCATAATGATGCAGGATAGTGTGACTAAAGAAAAAAGATCAAACAATAGAAACTATCTATTGATTATCACAATAATATCAAATGACAGTCTTTAAGAACTTTACTAATTCCTAAGAATACTAAGCCAAAAAGAGAACTTGTCTCTAAGTTTTAGTCAAAATAAACCAAAACTGTTGAATTAGTTTTCAACACAATATAAATAAGAAATACTAATAGTCTTAAATTACTAAAAAACTAAACAAATACACAATATTATGAAAATACTCCAAACAACAGGATAAAAATAGAAAAATGCCTAAAAAGTGTCATAAACATCGTTTTTTTTGGCTAAAACTCGCCTAGGTTGAAGACAAAAGACTTCAATCTTGCTTAGATCGTCAAGTTCTTTCTGGAATGGAGTCTTATGAAATTTTTTTACACTATCGCCCAAAATCAACCTACTTTTGATAGTCTTGATCTGTCCAGTAATCTTCTGCTATACATTCTACATCACATTAGCATGGAGATAGAACTAGAAACTTCATTAATTCACTTTATATATAATCAAGGCAAGTAGCACAAACTTTAATGTGTCTGATTCCAAGAGAGTTTTGTTCTAACCATGAAGTCCTTTAAAGAACTTACAAGGGCATTATTTATCAAATGAGCCATTGTTTGATAATCTTTTGAGCATGCCAAAATATGTATCTTCTATACAAATCATACGGATGATTCATTAGTTTCTTGTTTATCAAGTTCTGACTCTTCCTTGCTTGAGACTCTGTAGTAATTCGTCAAGGTCTTGCCATCCAACTCCTTCGTGAAGAATCTTGTCATGAAGTCTGAGAACATGAATTGCTGGTACATAGCTGGTTTCTCAGGCGACACTAGTCCCGGCAATGGCCCATACAACTTGTCTCTCATGCTAGGGTTGAAGAAAACTGCAATTGAGACACGCGGTTCATGAGAGGGGTTGGCCAATACACGATGCTCCACGCTTTTGTACTCATCATTGGCCATGATCTGCAAAAGAGAGTTGAGCAATTCCGTGAATTGCATTCTTTGGCAAAATGATGAAAATTCAAACAGACAAGTTGTTTGAAAATAAATAAATAATAAAATAAAATCAATTGATTGGCTAAACTGAGGAACTAAAAATTTAGAAAACATGAAATATGTAAAAAATTTCAGAAACCCAAAATTACCCATAAATACAAATATTGAACAAGCCGGAATTTAGAATATGAAAATTTAATACTTCAAAGCACGTTGAATGTTTGAAAGATGCGGTGTACTTGTTGAATTCGTGCCCAAAACAAATTGGAATAAAAAACAATGAAATGTATGAAGTGGGCAGGAATGGAGTCAGAATTTTATTTTAGTGGAGATAACCTTAAATTCTTAAATTGAAACTATAAATATGAGATTGTTTCATCAAAATGTATATTCTTAATAAAAAAAACTATGTATAGTTCTATCAAAAAAATTGTTATTTAGATGCTCAACTCATATATAAGAGCAATGTATAAAAAAATACAACAAAAAAGATTTCATATCAAAAGAACATCTATTTCTTGACTAAGAGAAAGTTGCTCTAGTGTTAATTTTCTTACAAGAAACCTATCCATAACTGATAAAAAAATAAATTTGTCTAATTAGACTCAAATTTAATAGTAGTCATTAAATTCGTAACTAATGACATAATGTACTATACATAATCAAAATATAATCCATAAATCCACAATAATATAATTCATAAATTCACAATACTTGTATGTATTTGTTGCTGAAATTTTAGATCTAGTTCCCTTGTATCTAGGCCTTGTTGTACTAAATTTTTAATTGAAATAAACAAGTTTTTGGAATGGTATTTGTGTGATTCACTGCAGAAAATTTTTTGTCTTGTTCTTGCTTTACTTTTTGTTGAAATTAAAATGATACACTACAGCAAAAATCAGCCACTATTTTATTTTTCTTTGAGTCTTGCTCTTGTGGTTTTGGTGAGATGATTGATACTATATACTTAAATACCAATAACCAAGTAAGTTAATTTGTTGATGATTTTACCAAGCCGATTTGTTGATGAATTTATATAAGTTTCTAAGAAATCAAAGAAATATAAGAAAGGAGGACTGATGGAGAAAGGCAACGTCGTAGAGACCGAAATTTGAATGAAAAAGACGTTCAGCCAATAAAGGGCATGAAATGAGTGAATTCCCAAAGTTGTGTTTAATGGTTTGAAAATTATACTAACCTCACCTATGCTTAATGAAAATTTTAGTGGGGCAAGATTTAGAAACTTTAGAAGTTTTTAAAAATTCATCTAGATCCCAAATTTTTTAAAAATCCCAGCCAATGCTGAGCATATAAGTCCCCAGGTGAAGCTAAATGGAAAAACAAACATGAAGAAACTACGTATTTTGCTAATGGTGAGTGAGCACTCAGTTCCACTTGTAGGTGGTTGTAGGCCGTAACCTCGTCTCTCCCTTTGATGCAGAAAATTGAAAGTTGATAAATTAATAGGAGTCTTTTGATAATATTTTTGTTTTTGTGTTTTCAAAAAAATAAAAAAAATAGAGACAATTTTTATTTTATTTTGTGATAAACACTAAAAATATAAAAAGAATCATTTTTGTTTATGGGATTATGAGAATAAAAACTAAATTCATCCATAATATATTCGCAAATTCACCTAGAATATACACTCACAAAGACTCTGCTGGTTCAACACGCACACACACAGAATGCACACAGACGGGGACAGAAGAGAATTTGTTTAGGGGAAATCGAGTCACGATCAACACCCGCACACAGAAATCACTCCCAAACCCAGAAGTCAACACCCACAAATGCCCAAACCCGAAATCAACACCCACACACGCCCAAACCCAGAAATCCAGAAATCACGATCAACACCGACTAGCGGCCAAACCTATAAATCAACACCCCACACACAAGTCTAATTCAGACGGAGGTGCGGAAGAGGCAGCGATGAAATCAAGTCACGATCGAACAAAGCTGTGAGCGACGATTGCTGGAGAAGAGACGATCGCCGATGGAGGTCTCCGGTTTTCGTTGAATGGACAGAGACAATGGATTGAGGAGAGACAGAGAGGCGATGGAGAGCGAGAGCGAGGTACGAATCAAAAACATCAACCAAACGCACTCTACTTATTTTGTTTTTCACCATTTTGTTAGGCAAATAATTATTTACCTTTTGACAGAAAACCAAGTTGTTGATCTGCTTTGAACTTGAAGACTTGTGGGTAAGAACAAGTCTGGCATACAAATCGAAGAAACTAGCCCAAGAGTATTGATCACATAAAGTGAATGCTTAAAACACACATCTGTTAGACAGGGAGTCAGGACTTACCTGAAGAATATCACCAATGTTGATAATTAGACCACCGGGGACAGGGTCCACGTCAATCCAATCCTCACCAAACTTCACCTGCAACCCCGCAACCTCATTCTGCAACACTACTGTCAACACCCCGGGATCTGTATGAGATGTCAGGCCAACCGTCAAGTCCGCCTGTGGACAGTATGGATAGTAATGAGCCGCCATAGTCCTGGCATCCAAACACGACATATCTTTTAACCTATCTCTTTCCATCCCCAACCCCTCACTCAACAATCCCATCAACTCCTCTCCCAATTTTATCACCTCTCTATCCCACTCCTCTACCGCTTCCCTGCACAACTCCGGAACATAGTCCCACTCCGGAGGTGTGGGGCCTAGCCGGACCTGTAGTGTGTCCCTCCAGCTGGCAGCTTTGGACTTGTACAGATCAAAGTTGGTAGAGTAGGCTACACCATGGGATGCCTCCCGAGTATAGTAATGGATTCTAGTGGTCTCTGGTAATTCGAAGAAGGCCTTGATAGATGAAAGCATTTGATCCAGAACCTTTTTGGGTATCCCGTGGTTGATTATCTGGAAGAACCCATGAGTCGAAGAGGAGTGACGGATTTGATCAACCACCGCTGATCGGTGGCCGGAGAGGTCGATGATGGGGATCGAGAGTTTGGATTTTTGGGTTTTGGGTTTTGGGGTGGGTAGGTTTTCAGGGGGGTGGTGGAAGAAGCGAGGGATGGCGGTGAGGCCGGTGTCAACTAGGCCTTTGACACCAATCTTGGATTCATCGAACTGCTTTATTTCTTCAAGTCTGTCATAGTGGTGGTCTGTGTTGGTGTTGATAGTGGTAGCCATTTCTATCGTCTTTCTCTCGGTAGCATAAAGACGAAAACTGTTCCTGCTTAGTTTGTTCTTTCGTTTGGAAAAGAAATCAGGGGAAATGATCGCCGCTGATGGTTGGGGTGGGAGAAGTTGGTGGGTAAGGGAAGGCCGGCATAGTCAAATGTTTGAATTCTCAATTTATAAAATTAATGTTAAGATCCTTTATTTATTTTAATCTAATAACATTAAATTCATCTAAAAATTATTATTTTTTATATATAATTTATAATATAAAATATGACAAATTTTAATAAGTTCATCCGATAATCTTAAATAGACTCATCAAATGGCCATTAATATCACTTTTCAAATCATTCATATTACACCGTACTTTTAAATACAATTTATCCTTAGTCCCTAATATTAGATACCTCAATTAATAGATCGACACACTTCTCAATACCAAAAATTTTCATAAATTCAAACTTCCCTTTCTTTTCTCTCTCTTTATTTTAACTTTAAAATACATAATTTTAAAAATTAAATTATTAATTAAAATATAAATATTATAAAATTAAGTTTAATTTTTTTATATTATATAGTATTTTTAGAAACAAAGTTATTGCTATTATATATAATAACTAGTAATAATTCGTACTTGAAGACACGATAAAATATAAAATTTGAGCGTCCAAAAAATCGATCAAACTATATTAAATTTTTTCAAAATATATTAACTACAAATTATAATTAAATATTAAATAATTAAATATATGATAGAAACGAATGATGTGATATTTTTAAGGAGAAAATATATAAATGATTAAACATGTAATAAAAATGAGTGATACAATTTGACGTTTGAATTTGACAAAGAGATGATAGGTGAGATATGTAATTGATAATAATTTTGAAAAAAAAAATATTATTAAAATAAAATTTAAACACACTTCTATTTTATTATAAAAATTATTCATCGTCTGGGCGTTACTCTTTTGGGGCGGACAAGAGGGGAAGGCGCTTTCTAGATACGAAATAGAAAGAAAGACTTCCAATAAAACAAGGACGATTACTCTCTGATATGGACGGCTGTTGACTATTGAGGTTTACAAACTTGAAACTTCGACGAGAGACAGAAAAAGAGAGACAGAGAACAACCAAGCCACGATCAACTATCAATAAAAGGTTCTATTGATATGCTTAAACGGAATCTGGTCCCTCAAATTTGGATTTTTGTTGTAAATCCCCACATGCCTCTTTTTTTATATAGTAAAACAATTATTTTGAAATATTCATATATGTAAATGATGTAAGTATAAATTATATAGATCGTAAGAGTAGAAATAAAAATGTTATGCGAGATAATAGGTTGTGTAATAGCAGTTAAAAAGTATTCTAGAGTTAATGAATATTATAGATAGAATTTGAGTAGGAAAGAATTTGACACTGTCTTAATATTTGGATCACAACTTTTTACTCCGATGTTCATTTGATCTGAAATTTTTACAGTAGACATTAGATTTCCAGGACTACAAAAGTGTATTTTATGAAAAATTTTCAAATCGACCTTTAAATAGGGCAAAATTTCTTTAAAAATTCAGCTAACAATGGAAGTTCGTTCGAACGTGAGGATCCGTTCGAATGACAGTTAGTCCTAGTACTTTTGTGTCTTACATAAATTTGATGGAAAAACAAAAATACTGGGAGCAAGCAACGTTCGAATGCCAAATGACATTCGAACATCAAGCCCTAGTTCGAACGTACGATATGAGTATCAGATTTGCACCAATTGGACTGTTTTCTTATCCTATAAATACCCAATGATGTTTTCCTTAGCCCTATTTCATCAATCTTAACCCTAGAGAGCCTTGAAAAGCAAGAAAAAAGAGGAGAAACACAAGATTAAGGGAGAATTTTCACCGTGAGACGGATCAAATACGCTAGGTTTTCACACAAAAACTACGGAATCGATATAAGAGATTCTTCTTGAGTTTTTTCATTGAAACTTAGGGTATAATTATGTATGTTTTCAATCTTCTTGATAATTATATGATAGATACATATGTTCTTGGTTTCTTTATCATTGAAACATAATCTTGAACAAAATATATGTTTGAGTTCAAGGAATAATTGTTCTTGAATTTTTAAAACCCTAGTTTTTCTAAAATACATGCTCTATTGTGAAATTCATATGAATTCTTGATTTCTAAATTCCCATTCTTGATTAAATCATGTTTTTATTTAATACTTATTCTTGTTCCAAGAAATCTTGACTTTTGGCAAAACTCTAGAATTTTGATATTGAAATTGTGAATGTTTTTTTGAGATGATCTCTTGTATATTTTAATTCCTTATTACTGTAGTATATTGAGAATTGCGAAATTGTGATATTTAAATTGTTAATAAAAATTCTGATTGATTAAGATTGTGGGTGTTAAAAAAATTGTGGTTTTCATCTCTTCTATGGTTTGAGTGTGATGGACTTGAATTGCCTTCGAGAGCTGTCGTAGAGTGTTAGAGGTTAGTCTATCCCAGTAAGGGTGATATGGTTGTCTAACACTTATAGTGGATTGTTATTTGTGAGACCAATCACTATTGTTCACGTATGTTCGATGCTGAGGGATGGTATACCTTTACTAAGAAAAATTCGTCAATGCTGTGGGAGACGGTATATGCCCTTCTTAAAGTGGTTTATAATTTGGTCTTGTGGGGAATGATTGAGATTGTTTGGTTTGTGGTGGATGAACGAGGTAGAATCGTTGTGTAGATTCCTGAGAAGCAACCAGCATATATGACAATGAGGATGAACCAACATACATGAGAATATGAAATGATGTTACTGAGTTATTTATTCATTTCTTTAATTTCTTGCAAGTTTATTCCTGTCATTGATTTACTGTATTTTGTACACTCTAGATCATTACAATTGTCATGATTTTATTCTCAAAATCTATATAT
Source organism: Ilex paraguariensis (assembly GCA_963454935.2). Lineage (NCBI taxonomy): Eukaryota > Viridiplantae > Streptophyta > Magnoliopsida > Aquifoliales > Aquifoliaceae > Ilex > Ilex paraguariensis. The sequence goes on from CAUOFW020002546.1 coordinate 29,919, forward strand.
GTTATTTTTTCAAAAGAGACTTGTCATCTTTTCTTGTTTTAAATCTTGTTGGAATTTGAGAGGAATTTTCTTACGAGCTTTTGCTCACCCCCTGCAGCACATTACTAATTTTGGTAACGAGGAGGATGTCGAGTTAGATGAAAAGAATGATCTCGAGACTGAAGAGGGTAAGTATGATGATTCTGAAATGGAGGCTCGTAGATGCTTCGTTTTAGTACTGATTATTGTATTTAGAGAGATTTTTGTTAAACAATGTTTCAATTAGTTTTATTATTCTACTACTAGAAATTCTTTGATTTTGGATTGTAAGTTGGAGAAATTTCAATGTTTTGTTGGTTTTAGTATTTATTCTTTGTCAGGTAGATGAATTGTTTATTATCTTGGGTTATTTTTAGTTGTTTTCATGGTTGAATGATTTGTATATAATAATGTCTTCTAGGATAGATTTTGGGGCGTTACATTTGTCAAGTTGGGTAAGTATGATAATTATTTCAGGTCTTACCAAAAAAATAAAAGGGGATTTAACGATTGGTATAAAGTTAAGAATTTTTTTGCTTTTAGATCCGGCCTAAATATTTTTAAGGTTAAAGGTTCATAAAATCAACAATTAATAAAAATACCCTTAATGAAAGAAATTATTTAAAAATCTACACCATTATTTCATACTTATATAATTATCAATGCATGACGTGCATTGCATGTAAATAAATTTAAATAATAATTTTTTATAAATTTTTTTGAATTATATGTGTAATTAAATTAAATAATAAATTAAAAGTCAAATAATTAATTTATATTTAATTGTTACTAAATTTAATTATTAATTTATTCTATAAAATTTTGAGTACCTAATTTATCATTTATTTAGGTATCTTTCCGACCTTTTTAGGCATTTGGACACTAATTATATTCTATAATTATTATTTTTTATTTTTTAAAATAGATTGATTAAATTTCTTATAATACTATTCTATTATTGCATACCAAAAAATAAAATATAATATATATTTGACCATGAAATTCAATCTGATAACTATATCTGTATAATAATTTAACATATACATACGATTTTACTTCTTCGTATAGATATAGAAAATTGTATGTAACTGTACAAGTAATAAATGAATTCAAAAGAAATTTAGAAATTCTTATAAAAGAGTCTAGAATAAGTTAAACGTCAAATATGAGTAAAAATCAAAAATTAAATGAAAGTATATATATTAGTGATTATAATTAACTTCATTATAATAATTAGGGTTAAAATAAGAAATCAAAAGTTTTTCATTTACTTCTATATAGATATAGAAAATTGTACGTAAATGTACTACTAATAAATAAGTTCAAAAGAATTTAAAAATCTTTATAAAAGAGTTCAAAAAAAATTAAAAGTCAAATATGAATAAAAAATAAAAATTTGATGAAAGTATATATATTTAGCGGGTATAATTGACTTTATTGTAATAATTAAGATTAAAATAGAAAATCAAAAAAATTTCGCAGATGCTAGCATTTATAAGTAGTATAAATATAAGAAAAATTTTATCCACACCCCCTATAATTAAATCTAAATTTAATGGCACCCCCTCTCAATTCTGAAATTTTACTGTCTTTCTCTGTCAAGGTTTTGTCAGATTACGGCGTTAACGTAGATTGCTAATTTACAAAAATACCCCTGAATATTTTATAGGGTAAATTTTATCCATATTCCCTTATAAATTGACAAAACTTCGATGACCCCCTTGTAAATAGACATAACTTCAACGACACCCCCTATAAATAGACCTAGATTTAACAATACCCGCTCCTGATTCTGAAATTTCAATGCACTCCATTTTAGTTCTATTATATTAACTTTTACATTCATCAATATAATATTTAATTTTATCAAATTAATGTCATTGATTTAATTTAAACTCATCTCATCAAATCAACACAAATTGATATTTAATTTTATCAAGTTAGCATTTAGATATATTAATTTAATATTTTATTTCATCATAATAATATTATTTCTTTAATTTAATATTAAATTATTATTTAATTTTATCAAATCGACACCAAATTGACATTTAATTTTATTAAATTAAAATTTAATATATTAAATAGAATATTAAATTCTATTAATTTAACATTTAACCTTATCAAATTAATGTCAGTTATTTAATTTAACACCAAATGAACATTGAATTTCATTAATGCAACATTTAAATTTATTCAAGTAACATTAAATTTTGTCAAATCAACAATGTATTAATATTTAATTTTATCAAATTAAAACTACATTAAATATTTAAATTTATCATATTAAGACCAAATTTATTAATTAATATTAAATTTTATATATTAAGGGTGATATATGAAAATTGGTCATGCGACGTTGTAGAGGACAGACAATAGTAGAGAAGTTAGAAATAGATGAAATTTTTACATTGACTTTATTGATTGTAATTTGATTATAAAAAAATTATTTTTAACAATAAAATAAATTTACAACCCTGTAATTTATAATGAACAACAAAAAACATACCATAGAAGGAACTTAGCTAATATAAGAAAATAAGAAATCGAAAAGTGTACCACTTACCAAACAACTCATAAAAAAATGCACTTAATGACTTAAAAGTTTAACGGGTGTTTAGATGAAAAAAATGTAAAAAAAATTTGCATGAAAAAAATTAAAAAAAAAATTGCATGAAAAAAATTAATAAAAAATTGCATGAAAAAATTTAAAAAAAACTGCATGAATTTTTTTAAAAAAATCTGTAAGAAATTTTTTTTTTTTTTACCAACTTAGGTAGTAATCGATCACTGTGGAGAATGAGTTGAAAAATTGACTTTAGTCCCCCTATGTCTTCCAACAACCCCATATCGTTTTGGATCTTTACAAACAACAAAAAATGGTATATATAGTAGGAAAAGAGTTGAGAGAATTTTAGTATATTTACATACGGAAGGTTAGTTTTGACATTTTCAAAATATTTATAGTTAAACGTTAATTTTTGTAGTGCCAAAGTTAAAAATTATCGTTAAGGGGGCATATTTGATTTGAAAGCATAAACTAAAAAAGGGTGCAATGAAGTTTCAGAATCAGAAATGGATGTCATTAATTTAGACATAACTAAAGAGGATGTGGATGCACTTTTGTGAGATCTCATGTGTTATATAAATATAAATGATATTAAATTGCTAGTATTTTTAAAATAATTAAAATGATGAGAGAAACTTTGAATCGTTGTTAAAAGAATAGTCGCGTAAGCTTGAAGTACGAACGTATTGATTTTGTGTCAAATTTAATTTTTGGAGGTATTTAAGGTTGATAAGGGTAATTAAGTAAATATATTAATATTTTTAGGTCAAAATAATATTACCATTGAATCCGGAAGATCCGAAAAACTTGAAATACACGTTTAGCTCATATAGCGGTTAGAAGGGATAAAATAGTAATTTTTGTGTTTCAGAGTAAATTAACTTTAGTTTTGAGATAAATCATAAAATAAATATTTTTAGGTTAAAATAACATTAAAAATGAATCTGGAATATCGAAAAACTTTAGAGTAGTCATATGGATCAAGAATATTTAGTGGTAAATCCGTAATTTTAGAGAAAATCCAAATTTCAGCCTATGAACAGTAAAAAATCGGGAACTGCTGTTTTTAAAACACAAATTTCAGCTCATTTTCTTCCATTTTTTCATTCCACTATCACCCAAAATCTATTAGAACCCTAGGAGAAGATAAAGAGAAAGAGAAAAAGGAAGAAAAAAGTCTCAAAAGCTTAGGTCTTGCTTGGAAATTCTAAGAACTTGATTTGGAATTCTTGAGTTCTAGGTGGGGTTTTTCTCTCTCTTGCATTTACATTGTGAATCTCATTTATTTTCTTTAGTTAAAGCTTACTATGTGTTTGATAGCAAAATTCTTGTTATAAACCTTGATTTAATGTTAAATATACCATGGATTGTGAACCTATATGCATAAAAATGATTTTTGTGTTATGAGTTTAAAAACTTAGTTTGATTTTAGTTATGAGTATTTGATTAAACCTATGATTTTTGGGTTTAGAAGTATCCTATGACCTTGTACATAATATATATTACATTTTCTCTTGGAAATAAAAATAATTTTGTGGTGGGTTTGAAACCCTAATTTGATTTTAGTTATGTGTATTTGATTAAACTTATGATTTGGGGGTTTTTAAGTATACTATGATTTTGTACATAATATATATAACTTATTCTCTTGGATTTGGTTGTGTTGCTTTGAAAATACAAATTTTGAGATTTGAGTATACTATATGTTTGATAAAATGTCAAGGTTATGACATGAGTTTTCAAAAGGATTTATGAATATAGAAAATAATGATTTTTAGAAAATGTATGCTCGATACTGACAGACAGAGAGTTAGTAACGGTTGGGCTTATGGAGTGGGTTGCCAAGGCGGCTACTAATCTTAAGGGGGATTGATTATGGTAGTGATTTTCGGTGATGACCTATGTGACGTCACAAGTTGTGCTTTACACATTCCCCTTAAAAAGCAAGAAGGGTGATGAGACCCTAGGGTGCAAGACCCAAAAGATTCCTCGGGGATGGTTCATGCGTGAACCGGTGTGATTGATTATATTGTCCGTATGTGAGACAATATAAAATATAAAATGGTAAAGATTGATTTAATTTTCATTTATTTTGATTCAATGATACAAAATTTATCTTAAAAAAAAATTTCCACTCAAAAATCATCTTTTTTACACTCCCCCAATGTTAGACAATTTAACAAACATACTCTCTAAATGCCAAATAATCTCATTAATTTATACCTTTTTCTCCCACTTACCTCTCTTTTATTTTTTTGTCTATTCACTTTAGTTTTAAATTATATAATTAAATAAAAATTAAGTTATTATTTAGAATATAAATATTGTAAGATTAATTTTTAATATTTTTATATTATAATATTTTTAGACAAAATATTTTTACTAATATTAAATAAAATGTTTGTCGTCAATTCAATACAAAATCGACTTAAAATTACCTCATATAGGTTTGTTATTAACGGTTTGAGTTATGTTTAGTCATGCTCACTTAATGAATGATTTGTATATATGTTAAGCAAATCTTGATACGACGGTACTAATCTGACTCAATATGATACTATATTTAGGCAAAGCTATTGAACATATATTTAGTCTTAAATGTGCAAAATCATAATCAACTTAACTCATTAAAACTTACTCAATGAGTAAGTCGAGCTACACTTGATATGATACGATTTTCACATTCGGATTTCTTGCACCACACAATTCATTACTAGCCTCAAGTATTCCAAGTAATAAGTTTGTTACCAAAATTTATAAGATGATGCCGGTTGTATATAATTCCAATGCATTAGTGAAAAATTATCATTGTCAATTAAACAAACTTTTGGTGTTTTGAATTGTGTTCTTTAGTTGGAATAAGTGGCTGAGCCATAACGGGGGAGGTAACGTTTTTTTTTAGTTCAATAGTCAGGGGTATACAGGTCCGGTTACGTACATCTTGATTAATTTTCTCTCCAATCTGATGAAAGACACATCATTCACGTCGGGACTAAGATATTTATGAAGAATAAATTTTTCATGGCCTGACCACAAAGAATTGCCAAGATTCAAACATGGAATGTCTGAGCTTACAACTTGTCCCAATTATTACTTGAGCTACTCCAAGATTCCTAGGCTTCTAAATTTTCATTTTCATCCCCATGGAAAATGTTTCAATGGGTGGTGTATTTTTTTCACTCTTTCTTGGGACTCTTGTGATGGTATTTCATGCCTAATCTTATAGAGTTCATCAATTCGTAGTTTACGATAATTTTTTTTTTTACTTGTTGATTTAGACCACATTTGGCAACAGGCCTTGCTCACTTTCAAGAGTGATATACTCAAGTTACATAGAACTGATCAGCCTATATAATCAAAGAATTGGCATGTGATAAAAATAATCTTATTATTTATCTTATAAAAATTAAAAGTCGTACTCATTTTACTAGACTATATATATATACACACACATATACGTACATACAATAATTGCTATATTGCACTAAAAAAGTTGTTATATACAGTAGTTATGTTACTGTGTCTGTCGTTGTATCACTACTAATGTGTTGTTGTGGCTGTCATTGTGGATATCACGAATATCGTAGTAGAAGATTGCTATATATGGTGGTAGTGTCATTGTGGCTGTATCTGTGAGCATGTGGATGTGTTGATATGTCATCGTAGGTATCACTTTGTCGTTATGATTTTGTCATCGTGATTGTCATCGTGTGTATGTGCCAATGTGGATGTGTTGATGTGTCACTCTGGCTGTGTCATTGTGCTATCACTATGTCGCTATGAATGTGTCACTGTGGCGGTCATCGCGTGTGTGTGTGAATATATATAAGGTGAGATGTGAGAGATACTAGGAAGAAGAGAGAGGAGAGAGAAAATATATATTCAATTGAACAATCATGTAATTACAGGACAACAATATGCCTGATCAGCTCAGGGTCAAAATAGGAAAAAAAAAAAAGATCCTACCAATCTGTTTATCAGATAGTGCATATCATGTGTCCTTAATGACTCAATTAGTTCGCGCATGTATTTATTGGCAGAATAGATTATCATTTTAGACTTGTTTATAATATCTGATGAGTTAAGTCCAAATAGTCTAATTTATGTGTTAAAGTCCAACCCCAGTTGAGGAGCCCAACCTCATTGTGATTCTACCAAGCCCAAGACAGTCCAAGACCGGTTAGACTTCTTGCTTAGCACGTCATCAAGAGGAGAGCACGGGAAGCTTAGTCCAAGGTCGGTTAGACTTCTTGCTTAGCACGTCACCAAGAGGAGAGCACGGGAAGCTTATCTGTACCACCGAAGGAAACGGTCCAATCTTTGACCACGTTTCATGAAGAGCTCCCCAACCTCCTCTTTCCGTTGAGGATAAGTCGTGATCTCCACCAAGAATAATCTCTTAGCTGCGATAAAGAAGCCTTGAGGATAAGTCACGATCTCCACAAGAATGATCTCTTAGCTGCTATAAAATAGCTCCAATCTGGTAGAGAGAAAAGGAAGATCATGCTCCATCAGAGACTTACAGAAGACGAACCGACTACCGGAGATTACTATTTTCTTTGTATCTCCATTCTCCCTCTCAAAGCTTGTATCTCCATTCTTCATACCTTTGAATCAATAAAATACCCGACGACTGAAGCCATTGAAGAGTGGACGTAGGTCGAATTGACCGAACCACAATAAATTGTGTCTTCTTTAATTTCTTCGTTGATTTCATTGCATTTATTATCTACACTTGACAGGTGGTGTGCAAAACCATTTTTGTGCATCATCAGTTTGGCGCCGTCTGTGGGAAATCGACAAAATTCTCACTCCTGAACATTATATCCATTAACTAATGGCGATCACTACTTGATCCATGAACCAACATGAAGACAATCCTCCACGAGAGGAAGAGGTTGCTCCCTCGCCTATCAACCCTGTTCCGGATACTCTAGCCCCGAATTCCCAACAAATATTGGAGACCATGCAGCAACTGGTTGCTCAAAACCAACAGTTACTGCAACTCATACTCGCTGGACAAGGAGGAGCACCACATGGAGGTGCACAACATGGAGGACCCCAAGGTGGAGCACCACACGGAGGTGCACAACGTGGAGCACCACACGGAGGTGCACAACATAGAGCACCCCAAGGAGCTCCACATCCTGGACATCAAGAAGCACCACGGCCTGTTGCTCCACGCCCGGGTGTCCCATTGGGCACCCCACTTCGGGAAGCCCAACATGAGGGAGCTGCACCTCCCCTCCCCCTTGCTTTCCAGGGAGAGGACCCTTATCTCCAGGAGGATAAGGGTGAAAACCAAAGCATGGGGCATAGAAGCTACTTCCATGATCATTCCATAGGAGCCCCCAATCATTGGGACGAGAAAATAAAGGAGGTACAGAATCAACTTGGTGATGTCTTCAACGCCATGAAGGCACAGGGACCCGAGACTGTTGACCACCTGGTAAGGCGTACTGATACCCCTTTCAAACCTGATGTAGCAAACTACCCCCTCCCTTAGAAGTTCAAAATGCCATATGTGGAGACCTTTGATGGAACAAAGGATCCACTGGACCACCTCGACACTTACAAGACCTTGATGCAATTGCACAACGTACCAGACGAAATCATGTGCAGGGCGTTCCCAACCACATTAAAGGGGTCTGCCCGACAGTGGTTTGCTAAGCTCTCCCCCGCCTCTATTACCTCTTTTGCCGAGCTTAACAGATCATTCGTCTCACACTTCATAGGAGGGCGTCGCCACCAGAAGCCAGTTACGCACCTGCTTAGTATAAAGCAGGACCGCGAGGAGAGCCTGAGGAGTTACCTCACTTGTTTTAACGAGGAGGTACTTCAAGTTGATGAACCCGACGACAAGGTGACGATGACCGCCTTCTTGGGTGGCCTCCGTTCATCAAGTTTCCTTTTCTCGGTTCTGAAGCGCCCACCGAAGAGCATGCCAGAACTATTCACAAAAGCTCAAAGATATATGAATGCTGAGGAAATCAACAAGTTTAGGCAAGGTGAATCATCTCACAGATCACCAGAAACTTGACCTGCCTCTGCACTGTTCTCAAACAGGCAGTCTATCTCCGGCTTAGCGGCTCTCTCACGGGTCGCCAAAAAACTTAGCCTCTGTACTGTTCTCAAACAGGCAGTCTATCTCCAGTTTAGCGGCTCTCTCACGGGTCGCCAAAAAACTTGGCCTCTGCACTGTTCTCAAACAGGCAGCCTATCTCTAGTTTAACGGCTCTCTCACGGGTCGCCAAAAAACTTGGCCTCTGCACTGTTCTCAAACAGGCAGCCTATCTCCAGTTTAACGGCTCTCTCACGGGTCGCCAAAAAAAAAAAAAAAAAAACTTAGCCTCTGCACTGTTTTCAAACAGGCAGCCTATCTCCAGCTTAACGGCTCTCTCACGGGTCACCAAAAAAAAAAAACTTGGCCTCTATATTGTCAGGCAGTATACCTCAAGCTTAAAGGCTCCCTCATGGGTCGCCAAAAGCTAGGTCTCAAAAAATGTAGCTCTCTCACGAGCAGTTCTCCAAAATGGTGCCTACTTCCTCCCTTTCTTCAACCTCCACCACTCACTCTTCAAAATAAAATGGGAAAGATTTGAAGTTTAAAAAAAAAAAAAATGTAATTAATGCCTCATTCTCCAAGTCTCCTTGGACATGGGGCATTGGGGGGCAAATGATGGGTTAAGCCCAAATAGTCCAATTTATGTGTTAAAGTCCAACCCAGTTGAGGAGCCCAACCTCATTGTGATTCTACCAAACCCAAGACAGTCCAAGACCGGTTAGACTTCTTGCTTAGCACGTCATCAAGAGGAGAGCACGGGAAGCTTAGTCCAAGGTCGGTTAGACTTCTTGCTTAGCACGTCACCAAGAGGAGAGCACGGGAAGCTTATCTGTACCACCGAAGGAAACGGTCCAATCTTTGACCACGTTTCATGAAGAGCTCCCCAACCTCCTCTTTCCGTTGAGGATAAGTCGTGATCTCCACCAAGAATAATCTCTTAGCTGCGATAAAGAAGCCTTGAGGATAAGTCACGATCTCCACAAGAATGATCTCTTAGCTGCTATAAAATAGCTCCAATCTGGTAGAGAGAAAAGGAAGATCATGCTCCATCAGAGACTTACAGAAGACGAACCGACTACCGGAGATTACTATTTTCTTTGTATCTCCATTCTCCCTCTCAAAGCTTGTATCTCCATTCTCCATACCTTTGAATCAATAAAATACCCGACGACTGAAGCCATTGAAGAGTGGACGTAGGTCGAATTGACCGAACCACAATAAATTGTGTCTTCTTTAATTTCTTCGTTGATTTCATTGCATTTATTATCTACACTTGACAGGTGGTGTGCAAAATCATTTTTGTGCATCATCTATATCGACATAGGGTTTTTGGTGGCCGGTCCTATGCGGTGATCTTTTAAGTCATAAGTTCCAGACATTTTTCTTTCGGGTTTAAAGGAAATATCCATTTCAAAAGATCCATTTAGTATTATTTAAATAAAAAAAATTTAATAATATCCACATATGTATATGCTTGAAATTGTGCAATTCAAAAAAAAAAAAAAAAAAGCTTACATTATTTTTGAAAACAAAATAATCAAACACTTAACATAGACACGCTAGAAATAAACAAACACTGAATATTATTTGTTAACACAAAATAATCAAATATTAAACTTGGACTGACACTAAATTTAAGCCTAAAATGTATCCTTTAATACATTCGCATTTTACATAAATGATTAACAAAGTATTACATATATGAAAAATAAAAATTCTAATAATAAATGACGACTACGTAAAGTGCTACTAATAGAAGGCAAACATTGTAATAAACACCATTACAATTCAAACAAAGATGCCAAGCATTAGACACATGATTCAAGACACCACTTCAACAGGCTCAAAACCCTTCTCACTTGATGCCATGACACCATCCATCGCCAGTTGTGTCTTTCTACTAATGGTAGGCCAATTCTTCTTAGGCGACACACCTTTTTTGTTAATACCAGCAACCAAAATAGCAAACTCCCGTACCATGAGGGCTTCCAGAGGAAGATTTGTATCGATCGCGTGCTCACTTGGTACAAGTTCAATCCCTATAGAGAGTTTTGCAAACCTCGAGTTTGAGGCTTCATAAAATGGTGCACCTTTCTCTTGAAAAGGAATAACAAAGTCATGCACACGCAGATATCCATTTGTTCCAAGAGCTGTTATGTCCATGGTCAAATTAGTTAGGAAAGAGCAATAGAAGGTTGTTGTTTTCCCATCTGTCCAGCGTAATAAAGCACCGCAAGATAGAATCACACATGCTTCATTGGATTCAGGCAAAGGCAAAGTCGTTGCTGTTTTAGGCAGTTCATATTCATTAGCCCATAAGATTGCCCTGGTGCAGTACCACCCAGTATCATCCAAAACTCCAAGAGCATCAAAATCAGGTTTAATGCGAATGTCATTCTTGAGAAATTCTGGACCAATAACTAAAAATGTTGTGTATCTGCAGTAAAAAATTAGCCAAAAATCGTCTTCATAACATATATAGCAAACCCCAACAAAATGTTGAACATTCAATTATGTATTTACCTAACTGGGGAAAGAAGACATGGAAGATGTGAGTAACCTATTCTTTTAACCAATCTATGAATTCAGATTTCATTTTTGTGTTGCTTAGGCTTGAAATCTTAGTCTGTTGCATATGATTAACGCAATAATAGTTCTTAGAATTACTTTGTTAAATCATTTCTAATAACTGCATATAAGGATAGAAACAAAAGTGGACATGTGCTAGCAAACGAATTGAAAAGTCTATCCTCACCATCAGAACATGATCATCCCCTCACCCTGTCTTAGAACCACTCTTGACAATTGATGATACCACTGCTATGAAAATGAAACAAAATTAATAAAACAAAATCTTAACAAAGGGAAATAAGAAGAACAACAATGCAAAGACGACATACACTTGCCCCAAGCAATCTAAATCACAAACAGTAAGTACATACATCATAGCCAAGCCAAATTCACCAAGGGAGGGAGAGAGACCAAGAAATACCAAGAATCAACTTAATAAGAGCACAAATATAACTATGAACACCACCACCACAGAACAGCTGGTTATGACAAACCTAAAAGCAGAAAAATCAATACCGCATATAAACTATATGTATCAACCAAAAAAAAATACACAGAGAAATAAAAATAACTATGAACACCAGCTGCAGTGGGAAACAAACTGCATTACAATTTACATACATAAATGTGATTGAGAGAGAGAGAGAGACAGAGAGAATGAGATCCCATGTGATCGAGAGAAAGAGTGAGATCCCATGTTTCCCCAATTATCCACAGCACAAAATTAATAACCAATATCCATAAACTATATTCCACCATCAATAACCAAATTTAAACGAACACTTGACAATAAATTTCACAAAAGTCACCATCCATAAACTACCGAAATTTTACAAAATTTCAACAATCTAAAAAACTTAGTGTTTTGTGTGCACGTGTTTGCCTGATGTGTTATGTGTGTGTGTGTGTGTGTGAGTGTGTGTTTTGTGTTGTCTGAGTGTGTAGTAGAGAGGAGAGGAGGGGATGGGTATTTTGGGTAGGGTTGGGTTGTGTAGAATATTTTAATAAAAAAAATCACAGTAAATAAATAAAATTAGAAACAAAAATGAGACAAATTAGATACAGCTATAAAAGAAGAAGAGGAAAGGAAAATCCCAAAATTTTCTCCATTTTACCATAAAAAATAGTAGTCACAAAAGATCAACGCACACACATACAGAAAGAACTTTACAGTGTTTTTTGAGATTGTGTCGTGGACGAAAGTGCTGACTCACTTTGCCTTCTTTCTATAGATGTTATCTAAAAAAAAAGAAAGGAGTAAAATTTCAAATCATTGAAGCAAAACAACAAACATCTTGTCTTAACTACCATAAACTATATTTAGTGGAAATTATGTTCATCTCCCCTAAATGTCACCATGCAAAAGAGGGAAGAGAGAGAGAGAGAGAGAGACTTTTGAAATATTCTATTTTTTAATCGGTTAATTCAAGTATAAAAAAACTAAGTACACAAAATGATGCCCGAAAATTCTACTTGGCGCCATGGAAGCAAAAACAGTGTATATAGTTTACACCATGAAATTTTACATCAAATAAAGTTTAATAAAAAAACTCACAATCTCAAATTTTAGATCCCACAAAATTCAAATAAAATCGAATCGTAGCAAAATTTAAATCAAACCAAACATAGATTTGCATCAAATAAAACCTAATTAGAAAACTCACATCAAATCGAATCTAAAGTAATAAGCACAACTTTCAAACAATTTGGGCCTACTATATAATTCAAACCAAACACGACAATTGCTAATTCCAAATTCCGATAACATAATCCATATTCTGTTGCGATAGAGATAGAAGGAGCTCAAAACCATAATGCAGTAAATCCATTTAATTTTTTCCCAATATTTCTTATTCACATAATTTCTCTAAAAATATACCCTCAAAAATAATATCAACCTATGTATATAATTTTTGTAATGATAACATCAATGGTTAGTACTTGGTAAATGTCTGTTTTTTCTTAAGAAATCACATCCCAAACCAACTATTGGACTCACCATTTTTCCATAGTCCTACATTAATACAACCATTTACCAACTAATGCAACATGTCTAAAATATCATATTTGAACAATGTCCAACTCATACCTAAAATCTTGGCAATAGTACTCCTTGACAATTTCAATCATGCTAAGATGTCTTAACTACAAAAGATTGTCTTCCTCAGTATTCTCCAAACTGCAACAATTGTGTTGCTTGCGATTTATACGACCCCTGTAATCATAAAGAAACAGAACTTTAAATAACAACAAAAATTTTAAAAATTGAGAACTTGATAATTGAGGTATTTTACAGAGAAAGTGTGGTACTTCTTTCATATTTTTATTTCAATATGATACAATTTCTCTTTACTGGAATCAATGTAAAAAATTAAGGAATCCAAATGCAAAGTAACGAAAAGGGAAAAAAAGGAAGAGTGTAAAAAATATTTTTTCTTTTGCGCCGCCATAAAAAACATTTCCAAGATGCCTTTTAGAAAGGCAACCCTTTGTCAAATCAAGGTCACTCTAAATCCTCTCCACTTTTGAAGAAAGTTGTAACCCAAATTTTGTCAACTGTTTGCACAAACTTCTCTTAAGAATTCAAACAAACACTTGGTTGGCCATTGTGTGCTGTGTGGGTTTGATGAATGGGAGTGGGGCTGCAGTAGTCTCCAGCGAAGATGAGGATGCGGGTAGTGGGACATGGAGTGGGTTTATAGTGGTGTTGGTGTGTTACGGTGGAGAGGGGTGTGGGTGGGTGGTGGGTGTGTGTGCAAGTATAGCGGATGGGTTTGCGCAAAAAGGGAGATTTGCACAGAAAGGTGAGAGCTTGGGGGAGAGGGGGCGGTTGTCGGGGCTGGGTTGTGTAGAGGAGGTGAGATTAGGTGAAGGGCGAGGGTTGGTCACATAAGAGGGAGAGCTTTATTGGGGTTCGCAGAAGGAGAGAGATGGGGGGTGTTGTCTGCGTGTGTGTGGAGAGAGAGATTCAGAGAAAAGGGATACCTAGTAAAAGAGGAAGGTTGTGGGGACGGGGATGGTAGCGGTAGGGGTGGCGATGAAGCTAGAGCTGGTGAGAGAGACAGAGTAATCGTTAAAAAAAAAATGATTTGAAACATAAAACATAATTTTGATGTAAAAAGTATGTGCATTTCTAGAACATAATTCATTAAGACATTTCACCGAGCACACATTAGTACAACAATAAGCAATTCACTCTAGGCAACAAACCACTCATACATGCATTTAAAAAAAAATGTTTATGCAATTAATGATAATGAGCATGAAAATATGAATAATTGAAGCATAAAAAATCAAAAAACAGTTTGAATTCTAACCCAAGGCTATGACTTTTGTTAAACCTATTGCAACAAAACCACCAAGTATTGCAGGTTGTCATTCTGTTTCCAACCATACATCCAACCTCAACATTAAGGTGCACAACCAACGCCACGCTATTCCAAGAAAGAAATATCCACCAATTATTCCAAGCAACTTCATTTCCTCGCAGAAAAACACCAAGCCAGTGGATCAAAACGAAACAAAACAAATAAGATATCAATAAAGAATGATCAAAAAAAATTACAACTCTTGAAACTAAAAGAATAAAGACCTAAAGCCTTCAGTCACTGAACCTCACACAACTATTTAGCTAGAATTTTTACTCAACTTCAATGATAGATCAAGGAAAATGCTCTAATATCAAAGAAAATTGTAAGGGTTTTGTTACCTTTGCTTCCACTTGATGCAGAATCAATCAATGGACCCAAATGCAAAAATCAAGTATTCCATATATTTGTTTTCTATTCCAATAATATCCCACAATCAATCAAACCTAACATGAAAATCCTACAATCATAACAATAGATTTTACACATTTTACTACAATCAAAGCAACATTTTCCTTTATTATTTTCAACTTTCTTCTTCTTATTGGGCAGTATCTGTATTCAGATTTGTGCTTATTTGATCAGATATTGGGCAGTATCTGTATTCAGATTTATGCTTATTTGATCTTGTCTGATTTTGTGTTTTTGTTTTTGGAAGTTGAATTGAAGAAGCCGATCGACTTCCTATTTTTATTCTTATTTTCCCCAAATCATTTTTTGTTGGCATAGGGATCATTTTCCCGTGAGGTCTACTGCCTCTGTGTGTGAAAGAAAAAGAAGTACCTGGACTTCGTCGGCTGTAGATTGATCGGCGGTGGGTTGAGCCATGGCAGAGCAGCGAGAATGAGAGAGACAGAGAGAGGGGTCTGAGATGGGTCTTCTGAAAAAAAAGAAGAGATAGGGGAGCGTCTGGAGCGTCTGAGAAAGAGTTTGACGGGTTGGGTAACGTGCAAGTGTTGGGTCACTTTTAAGTAAGTAATTTTTTTTTTTTTTTTCTGTGATGAATTTTTAATCGTTAGATGAGATTAGATGAAATTTGGACCGCTTAAAAAAATTAAATTTAATTTGAATGTTTTTCAAAGGGACATCGGTGACCGTTGAATGAATTGAAACCACCCTATTTTATATTATAGATATCTATATAATAAAGTAGAACAGAGTTTGAATTTTGGAGACAAAGAGAGGTCGAGATCACTTTGAGACAAAACATAAACATATAACAGACAACGTAATTTTAACAAAAATATGATTCAGATCGTCTCATAAATATTGATCCGATAATCATAATTTAATTTAACTCTAACACTCCTATCTCTCATATAGTTCTCTCTCTTATCTCTTAAATATTTTAAACACACTAGCTCATCTCCTCACTCTCTCTATATATCTATATAATAAAATAGAGATGAGTTTAAATTTTAAAACTTATTTTGAATTTTTTGTGGCTCAGATCAATTCTGAATAAAAGATAAGTTATATCAAATGGTCTATCTTTTCACTAATTTTTTGTAGCTCAAATCAACTAAATAATATTGATCCTACGGATCAAATTAATAGATGATTTTTGTTTTTTCTCCCAAGCCACTTTCCATTTTTACTTCTCAAGTTTAACGCAACTCCTTCCCCAAATTCACGCCCACAAATATTCATATTTGATTCCTTAATCACATAATATCTTTATTCTCCTTCTTTTGCAGGCATATAGATCATCCCTAATTTCAATTATTACGAAATCTTCCCCTATCTTTTACCCAAATTTTCGTCCCAATTTTGGCCACACAGGTCTAAATCTTGGGCAATATTCGATTGCAGTCTCTTCTCATCTTTCCCCCCCGTCGACTCCCTCCCTCCCTCCCTTCTCACCTTCTCTCCTGTCTCGCTCTCTTCGCCGATTGAAGCCAACAATAGCCACCGTCAATGCAGCCAGGTATGTGTGTGTCTCTCTCTCACTATCTATGCTCATCTCCTCCCCCTCTTCTCTCTGCACTCTCTCTCTTATCTCTGCCCCGTTGGTAACGGAGAGACCACTGTCACCCATGATATGCCCCAACAACAGCCACCCATCGACGCCAGATATTTTCATCTCTTTCTCTTCCTCTCTCTCCTATCTCTGATTCCACCAATCACGGTCATTCTATGCCTCCCCTCCCTGTTCTTCTCCTTTATCTCCCACTCTGTACTACTATACTTCAAACTCACCCTACCCCAAATCCAAACCCAAACCCAAGCCCAAGCCCAAGCCCACATCCCCCGTTCTCCTCCTTCTACTCTCTATGCATACATACCACCATCACCCGACCCATCACCCTTTCCTCTTCTCCCCCTCCCCCCCCCAACACTTAACCACCAAACTTAACCATCACAACCCACCCCCACCGCCACAGCTCCTCTTTCTCTCCCTTTACTCTCTGCGCATACCCTCAATGCATACACACATCACACACCCACACAACAGACACGTCCTGATGGCTTTGTAAATTTCCACTTTTTGGACTTGCTCGCAAGATGTTTGAA
Organism: Ilex paraguariensis; assembly: GCA_963454935.2. NCBI lineage: Eukaryota > Viridiplantae > Streptophyta > Magnoliopsida > Aquifoliales > Aquifoliaceae > Ilex > Ilex paraguariensis. The sequence continues at coordinate 47,023 of CAUOFW020002546.1, forward strand.
AAAATGACTGACAAGGATATGGTTTTTTGGTTTCTGTTTGGTCCACTCTTTGGTTTCTTTGGCTTTCTGTGGGCAATGGGTTGAATTTATTTTTCACTTGGATAGGGTTTGCTTGATTTTTGTTACTATTTATACGACATTTGGTTAGGTTCCTTCCTTTGGGTTAAATTGTTTTTTTATTTTCAAAATAATTTCTAACTAAA
>CAUOFW020002547.1:0-396234 GCA_963454935.2 Ilex paraguariensis
GGACTTTTGATTTTTTTTTTTGACAACGGCGGTATTTGGCCTTATTTTGTACCGATACCCATTGAAATGAATACAGAAAATCTTTTTGGAATAAATGGCATAGAAAATTTAATAATAATTATTGCTTATAAAAAGCGATATTGGGTAATAATTCCAAAAAAAAAACATTGAAATCTTGGGTAACACCCCTAAAAATCAAATCAAGTCCCAACTTCTACTGCTTTGATGCTCTCAAGGTGTCATTGGTAATACATTTTCAATGCTCTGCATTCCATGGGTGGAGTAAAAATTTTCCCTCAGAATCTTGGATTTTGTAGGTGCCTAGTCTCACTACTTCTGTTACGCGGTAGGGCCCTTCCCAATTTGGTCCCAGCTTTCCTTCACGTGCATCTTTTTGTAGCGAGGATCACTTTTTTGAGGACCAAATCCCCAGGTTGGAAGGAACGGGGCTTCACCCTCAATTGTAGTACCATGTCATGCGCCGTTTATACTCCGCGTTGCGGACTACAGCCATCTCCCTCGCTTCCTCCACCAAGTCGAGGTTGTGCGGAGTCCTTCCTTGTTGGTGATGGGATCGTGGTGCTGGACCTTAGGGAGTGTACTCCTATCTCCGTAGGGATGACCGCCTCGATTCCAAAGGCGAGGGAAAAAGGAAGTCTCCCCAGTAGGGGTTCTTGGCGTGGTTCGATAAGCCCACAGTACGCTTGGCAGCTCCTCTACCCAAAGGCCCTTTGCTTTTTCAAGCCTTGTCTTTAAATTACGTAGCACCGTTCTTACCATGACCTCTGCTTGTCCATTTTCTTGTGGATGTGCCGGGGCTGGAGTGAGGTTGTTTTATTTGAAGGTCAGAACAGAAAGAAGTTCAGCAGCTTGTTGTCAAACTACTTGGCGTTGTCGCTGACAATGGCATATGGGAATCCCGAAGCGACAGACCAAGTTTTTCCAAATAAAATCTTTGACCTTTGCGTCTGTGATTTTGCTAAAGGTTCTGCTCTGACCACTTTGTGAAATAGTCGACTGCCACCACCACGAACTTGCACTGCCCTTTGCTGAGAGGCAAGGGGCCTAGGATATCGATGCCCCACTTGGAGAAAGGCCATGGGCTTGAAATGGTTGTTAGCTCCTCGGGTGGTTGCCTTGGCACAGTCGCAAAGCGTTGGCACTTGTCGCACTTTTTGGAGAACTCCTGGGCGTCCCTTATCATGGTAGGCCAGAAGTAGCCCTATCTGAGCGCCTTGTGGGCAACGGAACGCCCTCCAGAGTGATTCCACAGATCCCTCGTGGATTTCTCGCAAGGCATAGTGAGCTTCTTCAGGTGAAAGACATGTTACCATGGCAAGGAATAGCCTCTCTTGTATAGAGTGTCCTGCAAGATGGCAAACTTGGAGGCCCTTATCCTTAGCTTCCTGGCCTCTAGGGGATCATCTGGCTGCACACCCTCTTGGAGGTATGCCCTGATTTGGGTCATCCAGTCTGACTCAGTAGATACACAGTCAATATTTGTGCCTCCATGTCCATCCTGCTCGGCTCGCACTAGTGACCAATTAGTACTGGTTTTCCTGATGAGGCTTCCATGGATGAAGCGAGCTTTGCGAGTGCATCGACAGCCATATTATCCTCTCTGGGGATGTGGTTTATCTGGAAGTAGTGGAATTTTGTGATCATGTTTCTAGCCATGCTGAGATATTCTTGCATTTTGGCTCATTTGGCTTCGAATTCGCCCCTCACTTGATTGACTATCAGCTGAGAGTCACTGTAGGTGGCAAGGTGTTGAACCTCCATTTCCATCGCTAATCTTAATCCAAAAAGGAGGGCTTCGTATTCCGCCTCATTATTAGAAGCATAAAAGTGGAGCTTCATCGCGTATCTGAGAGTGGTGCCATCTGGGCTGATCAAGATTAAGCCCGCTCCTCCTCCTTCACTAGTCGAAGAGCCATCTACGTAGAGTTTCCAAAGTAGATGAGTGGAGAATTTGGAATTTGAAGTGGAAGACCGGGGAGGTGCAGCCTGTGATGCCTGGGCATCCAGAGGTGCAACCTGTGGTGCAGGAGCTAGAGGTGCAGTCTATGGTGCCTGGGCATCCGGAGGTGCAGCCTGTGGTGCCTAGGCATCCAGAGGTGCAGCCTGTGGTGCAGGAGCTAGAGGTGCAGCCCGGGATGCCTAGTCATCAGAAAAAGTTGTTTGGGCTCCTGGGGAGGAGACTTGGGCGCCTGCTTGAGGGTCTTTGTTAGGCTTCTTGATGTCTCCGTTGGGCATTTGGGGATCCTCATCGTTCCCATCTTCTGTTGGTGTGAGTTCAGCTACGAAATCTGCTAGGGCTTGTGCTTTGATGGCCGTCCTAGGTTGGTACTGAATGTCGAACTCCCCGAGTTCTACTGCCCATTTAAGAAGTCTGTCAGATACGTCCGGCTTTCCCAAGATTCTTTTAAGAGGTTGGTCGGTGATGACCACCATACGATGGCCCTGGAAGTAGTGTCGCAGCCGTCTCGCTGTCGTGACCAGAGCGAGTGCCAATTTTTCTAGTGCTGAATATCTGACCTCTGCCCCCGGTATGCCCTGCTCACGTAATAAACTGGTTTCTGCACTCCATTGTCGTTTCTAACGAGCACTGAGCTTACCGCTGATGGGGAAGCAGAAAGGTATAGATGAAGAGTTTCTCCAGGGGTAGCATGTGACAGGAGGGGAGGTGCTGCTAGGTAGGCTTTGAGCCTTTGAAAAGCCTCCTCTGCCTCAGGTTTCCACTCAAAGGCTTTTCGGAGAGTTTTGAAAAAAGGGAGACATTTGTCTGCAGATTTGGAGACAAACCTATTTAATGCTGCGATTCTTCCATTGAGGCGCTGGAGCTCCTTGGTTGAAGAGGGTGACTTCATGTCAAGAATGGCCTTGATCTTGTCAGGGTTCGCCTCAATTCCCCTCTGATTGACCATAAAGCCCAGGAATTTACCAGACCCCACACCAAAGGCGCACTTCTCAGGGTTGAGCTTCATGTGATAGGACCTCAGGACGTTGAAAGTTTTTGGAGGTGATCAATGTGGTCTACTGCTGCAAGGCTCTTTACCAGCATGTCATCCACGTACACCTCCATTGTTTGCCCGATCTGAGACTGGAACATCTTGTTCACCAGCGTTGGTAGGTTGCTCCAGCGTTCTTTAGCCCAAAGGGCATGACCCTGTAGCAGTATGTCCCCTTTGGCGTGATGAATGATGTCTTCTCTTGGTCTGGGGGATGCATGCTAATCTGGTTGTACCCCGAGTATGCATCCAGGAAAGTGAGCAACTCATGCCCAGCGGTGGCGTCGATGAGGAGGTCAATCCGCGGCAGTGGATAACTATCTTTTGGGCATGCCTTGTTTAGTTCTGTGAAGTCGACACAGAGGCGCCACTTCCCATTAGCCTTAGTAACCATTACTACGTTGGAGAGCCACTCCGGATACGCCACTTCCCTGACTGCCCGTTATCAATCAGCTTTCTAACCTCCTTGTCCATGGCTTGGGCCCTTTCAGTGGAGGACCCCCCTTAACTTTTGGCGAACAGGCTTGTACAGTGGATCGACATTGAGGCGGTGGGTAGCTACTTCCGGGTCGATGCCCTCAAGGTCCTCATCTGACCAAGCAAAGATGTCCATATTACGCTTCAAAAAATCAATCAACAGGGGAGCCAACTCTTCAGAAAGGGAAGAACCAATGTAAATTCTTCTGTCTAGGTGCTCCTTTTCTAAGACCACAGGGATGAGTTCCTCAACTGGTTCTCCTCTTTCTGTTGCGGAGTCATCCCTTGGGTCAAGGACCTCAACCTGCAATGCTTCTTGGGGCTTCCTAGCCTTCATAGAGGATACATAGCATTCTCTGGCTGTTATTTGGTCCCCTTTGACCTCTCCGACTCCATTTGAGGTTGGAAAGCGGAGAACGATATGGTAGGTAGAGGGCACAGCTCTTAATGTGTTAAGAGCTAGCCGCCTTAATATGATGTTGTAGGCTGACGGGCACTCTATTACCAGGAAATTGACCATGACTGTGGAGCTTCGGGGTGTTACTCCGACGATGACGGAAAGTGTGATGGATCCAAGGGGATACACTTTTTCCCCTGAGAATCCAATGAGGGGTGACCTGATTGGCTGTAGCCTCTCCCTGCCCAGGTTGAGCTTGTCATAGGCCTCTGCAAACAGGATATCTGCAGAGCTGCCACTATCCACTAGGATCCTGTGCACATGAAAATTGGCCACCGTCATGGTGAGCACCAAGGGGTCGTCATGGGGGTGCTGGATTTCCCTAGGTCATTGTCTGAAAAAGATATGACCTCGTCGCCTTCCTGCTTCGGCACCTTAGATGGGCGCATCTCGTAGACATGTCTTGCCTTCCTGGCATGGGCCTTCATCGCAGAAAGTGATTCTCCCCCACCTGCTAGTCCCCCTGAGATGGTGTGGATTTCCCCCACGAGCTGCTGATCTTCCTGGTTGTGAGGTTGTGGTGCTTGTTCCCTTCCAGCAACGTACTGGCGTAAATGACCACACTGAATGAGCTCCTCAATTTTCCTCTTGAGGTCGTAGCAATCGTCGGTGTCATGCCCGTGGTCACGATGGAAGCGGCAATACTTGTTAGGATTTCTGCGATTTGGAGGAGACTTCATTTTTCCATGCCACTTTATCGCGGGGTCATCCTGGATCTAAAATAGGATGTGTTCCACGGAAGCATTGAGGGGAGTGAAAGGTTGACGGTTCCTCTGAGGAGCAGGACCTAGCCAGTCCTTGATAGGGACTTTCTCTGTCCTGCCATGTTTGTTGCTGGTTCCCTTCTTATCGTCCCTCTCCCTTTCCTTCCTTTTCTCCCCTGCTCTGGAAGACTCACCCCGCCTGGCCCTTGTGATGTCTTCTGCGTTTATGTACTTTTGGGCCTTGGCTAGCAGCTCTGGCATGATCTTCGGTGGGCGCTTCAGAACTGAGAAAAGGAAGCTTGATGAACGGAGGCCACCCAAAAAGGTGATCATCGTCACCTTGTCGTCGGGTTCATCAACTTGGAGTACCTCCTCGTTAAAACGAGTGAGGTAACTCCTCAGGCTCTCCTCGTGGTCCTGCTTTATACTAAGCAGGTGTGTAACTGGCTTCTGGTGGCAACGCCCTCCAATGAAGTGTGAGACGAATGATCTGCTAAGCTCGGCGAAAGAGGTAATAGAGGCGGGCGAGAGCTTAGCAAACCACTGTCGGGCAGACCCCTTTAACGTGGTTGGGAATGCCTTGCACATGATTTCGTCTGGTACGTTGTGCAATTGCATCAAGGTCTTGTAAGTGTCGAGGTGGTCCAGTGGATCCTTTGTTCCATCAAAGGTCTCCACAGATGGCATTTTGAACTTCTGAGGGAGGGGGTAGTTTGCTACATCAGGTTTGAAAGGCGTATCAGTACGCCTTACCAGGTGGTCAACAGTCTCGGGTCCCTGTGCCTTCATGGCGTTGAAGACATCACCGAGTTGATTCTGTACCTCCTTTATCTTCTCGTCCCAATGATTGGGGGCTCCTCTAGAATGATCATGGAAGTGGCTTCCATACTCCATGCTTTGGTTTTCACCCTCATCCTCCTGGAGATAAGGGTCCTCTCCCTGGGAAGCAAGGGGAGGGGGAGGTGGAGCTCCCTCATGTTGGGCTTCCCGAAGTGGGATGCCCAATGGGGCGCCCAGGCGTGGAGCAACAGGGCGTGGTGCTCCTTGATGTCCAGGACGTGGAGCTCCTTGGGGTGCTCTATGTTGTGCACCTCTGTGGGGTCCTCCATGTTGTGCACCTCCGTGTGGTGCTCCACCTTGGGGTCCTCCATGCTGTGCACCTCCGTGTGGTGCTCCTCCTTGTCCAGCAAGTATGAGTTGCAGTAACCGTTGGTTTTGAGCAACCAGTTGCTGCATAGTCTCCAATATTTGTTGGGGATTCGGAGCTAGAGTATCTAGAACAGGGTTGATAGGCAGGGGAGCAACCTCCTCCTCTCGTGGAAGATTGTCTTCATGTTGGTTCATGGATCGAGTAGTGATCGTCATTAGTTAATGGATGTAATGTTCAGGAGTGAGAATTTTGTCGATTCTCACAGACGGCGTCAAACTGATGATGCACAAAAATAGTTTTGCACACCACCTGTCAAGTGTAGGTAATAAATGCAATGAAATCAATGAGAAAATTAAAGAAGACACGATTTATAGTGGTTCGGTCAATTCGACCTACTTCCACTCTTCAATGGCTTCAGTTGCCGGGTATTTTATTAATTCAAAGGTATGGAGAATAGAGATACAAGCTTTGAGAGAATGGAGAATCAAAGAAGCAATGGTCTCCGGTCGTCGGTCTGTCCTGGGCTTGGTGGATTCAAAATGAGGTTGGGCTCCTCAACTGGGGTTGGACTTTAACACATAAATTGGACTATTTGGGCTTAACCCATCAATAATAATTTTTTATCACTAGTTATATATCTTTAGTGGCGATAAATAATTATGATCACTAAATAATTTGAATATCATATCTTCAGTGACAATAATAATTTTTTTTCATTGAAGATATATATTTAGTGACAACATTTTTAGCTGCAATTTAAATGTAGCGGCTAAAAGTAGAATTTCTTGTAGTGTTCTTTCAGGAAGGTATTTGAGTGTGTTTGTTTGGCCTCATTTGCGTCCATTTAATAACACACAATATCAAATTTAGATCTAAAACGTGTATTTTCGTAGGCTACAGTGTTTGTCATCGAAGCTACAAATGCTTGGACTTATCAACTGGAAAACTTTGTGTCCCGCCGTGTCATAATTGATGAATCACTTTTTCCCTATCAAAAATCCAATTTAACTCCAATGTCCACAAAAGAGTCGCAACCTGTTCTTCTGTCATCTGATATTAAAGCTTCACCTATTTTTAGTTCCAGTCCACTAACTATTTCAGGTATAAAATTCACACCAACACTCGCCTCCTAAATTAGATTACTCTACTACTCGTGATCATCATTCCTCAAATTCACCAGTTGAATTTCTAGTAAGGAATATTATGTCTGACACTTTAGTCCCTGTTGTAGTACCAAAAGATGAGCAATCAACTACACAGACTACTTATCCTGACACTCTACCAAACACTCGTGGCATGATCACTCAGTCGAAGAAATATATTCTTAAACCACGAATACAACACGATGGATCCATTCAGTATCCTTTGACTTTGATCCGAAACGTGTACACACAAGTGCCAGCGGTCAAGTTGTAGTTATAATCCGGTTAAGTCCAGAGTTGAATTCACAAAGAACTATTGTTAGTGTTTTGAAGTAAATAGTGACAGAAACCAAAGTGACTAGAACCTTCTGAGATTTGAAGTTATGATGATTATAGAGTTTCCTAGACAGAATATAAAATTCTCTCAAATGAAAGAGTCACCCTTTAGCTCGAGGATCTGAACATGTAGTCAATCATTTAGTTGTTATATTTGTGCTTTAGAACTCAATTAACCCCTATGTCAACAACAAGTTAATTAGAGGATAAAGACGGACTATGAGAATTAAGTCCACGGTTCCGATGTCTTTGTAGAAATTTACAAGAATTGTCAGTGCTAGAACTCAACCCGTCTACAAACAAGCAAGTAATTCTACAAGTCATCCAACCTCTGTAATTCCATTCTTAGTTAAAGCACAATAATAGTAAAGATTTAAATGTTATCTTAAAAATCTAGCTTGAGTACTTGCAAAGAACCAATGAATCCTCCTATGCCAAGAGTTAACTTGTCTTAGAAAGGACTTATGATTATACAAAGTACCTTACCTTTACTAGATGCATTCAATCCTTTAGTAAACAATCAAAAGATAAAGTATTAAGTATAAATAAAATGCACAAATATAATTTTCAAATGATTTATACATGTCTATCACTTCTTACTAAAGAGTGAATGAGAAACTACTCACAAGTAAAGGAGTTACAAGAGAGCTAGAAAGGTGAAATACACTATACAATAAGTCTATCTTTGATGAAGAATGAATGAATCACTACCCACCCTTCAAGGTTACAAGAGAGCTAGAAACGTGAGAGAATTTCACTCCTCCAAGTGAAGAAATAAGCTTTTACAATGGAAACTAATAAAACTAATAATGAAAGGAAAAGAAAACTAGTTACATTTGGAGGGTTTCTTCCTCTTCCAAAGATGATCTTTTATAAGTTCCAAAGGAAGGTATTTATAGACAAGGAGGAGGGGGTAAAAGTAGAACAAAATAATAGTTTAGGTGCTGAAAGTCCAAGTGAATGCCCCAAAATTTGGATGGAGATCTAATCTTTCTACTGCTTGTCTGGAACTGTCGTTCGAATGTTATTGGTGTTCGAATGCGGAAGCCTGTCTTCTTTGATGATCGTTTGAAATTGTTGGCATTCGAATGTCGTACTTAAGTAGTTTTTGTTACCCACAGTAGATAGATGCAATAGGCCATGCATAATCACCCTAGCAATCTCTTGGAGGCCCTCAATTATTTCAAGATGGCGTTTGAACATGGATTGGCATTTGAACGTGGATGCTTTGCTTCTTCTTTCTCTCACTCTCTTCAGAACAATCAAGTTGCTGGAAAGCTTGAAAGTTGATGTTATTGACTTTAGGCATTGTTAAGAGTATTAGGGTAGTATGCGTAAACTGTTAAAAGTATTAGAGTATTATGTGAAAATATAAGAAGGTGTATTTGTCTTTCTGATTATTGTAGGTTAACTATAATACAAGTGATGTATGAGAGGTAGGTTAAGATTTTGACCCTCTCTTTTTTTTTTCTAATATTGTCTCTAATATTATGTTAATTCTCTCAACTTAACATGGTATCAGAGTACTTACGATCCTAAATATATTCTGAATAAAATATTAGCTCTGTTCATGATGGTGTGCTACTACTGTCGAAACCATCGTTGTTGTGGTGGTTTCTATTGGTGTGATGGAGTTTTCGTTCGTGGTGGTGGTGTGGTCGTTGTAGTTGTGGTGGTATTGTTGTTCGTAGTTGTGGTGTGGTGGTGTTGTTGTTTGTGGTGGTAGTGTGGTCTCTGTTGTTCATCATCGTGTGGCACCGTCTGCTGTTGTTCGTCGTGGTGGTGTAGCGTTGTCGTCATCATGGTGTGGCTATGATGGTGTGTTGCTATCGTTTATCGTGGTGGTGTAGCACCGTCGAAGATCAGGTCCTACTGGAACCCTAATCAACAAAGAAAAGAATCCAGACCCAACTCCACGGGTTTGGATAAAAGACCCGAACTCACACCCAATTCCACAAGGTTAAGTTGTTTTAAGTCTAGCCCAAGAACCAGACCTGATCCAGCCCAATCAGATTAGGTCCAGCCTAGATCCGTTTGATCCCGATTCATTTGTGTCGTCTGATTCAGCTAGTTTTGCACCGATTCAAACTGGTTTAATCAATTTTTACTCCGGTTCAGCAGTTCAGCAAGCCTCGCCTGTCAGGTTCAGTGTTCTACCAAGTCCAGCCAATCCGGTTCAGGGTCCAGCTAGGTTTTTCAGCCTGGATTAGTCTTTTGGCGGCCTCTTTTCATCTGGTTCAACATTGCAACAGCTTTTTGCTTGCTATTTGTGACACTGTTATGGAATCCAAGTAAAGTGACAGCTCCTTGATTCCATCTTTGCCACCTACCTCTACTCCTCCGACTTTTCTCAATGGTCTCATGACTTCTGTTCAATTCAATGGAACCAATTATACTTTATGGTCCTGATCCATTCAAGTCTTTCTTTGAGGCAAATAATTTAAGAAATATTTGGTGGGTCCTAAATCCAAGGAAGGTACTCCTGGGTATGATCAGTGGAAACAAGATGACACTCAAATTATTTATTTACTATTGAATAGCATTGCGCCTAGTATTAGTTCTACCATACTTTATCTTGACACTACCAAAGAGATATGGGTTCACTTGGTCACTATGTATTCTGGTACAGGTAATTTTATTTGTACTTATGAGGTGTGCAAGGAGTACTTCCACCTAGAGTAGGGTACTCTAAGCCTTAAGAATTATTACTCTCATGTTCGGGGAGTCTGTGAGGAGATGAAGACTTACCATCCATTTACAACTGATGCAGCAGTTTGGCAGAAACAACATGAGGATCTGAATGTTGTTAGATTTTTGGTAGGATTGAAACCTGAATATGAGGCTATTCATTCTCAGATTTTTGGTGTACCTAGTCTTCTCTCACTGCTCGAGGTTTTCTCTTGTTTACAGCATGCTACTTTGTCTACTCCTTCAGGCATTGAACATTGTGTCTCCTCTGATCACTCAGCTCTTATGGTTCCTAGTAGCCACAGTGATGGTCATCGAGGTGAAAGTGGTGGTCGTGGTGGTCGAGGAGGTCGTATAGGAAGTCGTACGGGTGGTAGTAAGGGACGTAGTGAACCCCAATCCTGTACTCAATGTGGTCGTGGAGGGCACAATGTTGATTTCTATTGGGATTTACCTAGAAAACCTTCTGGTGCTGCTAATCAGGCTTCCTATCAGGATGACACCTAGGTTGTTACTCCATACCTCGGTCAGCTCCACCAGACACTAGGTTAGTTACTATTACACGAAAGGAGTATGCCCAGTTCTTGTCCCAACAATAGGCTGTTCCATCTCCCTCCACTGCTATTTTGCCCAGTCAGGTACTGCTTCCACTTGTTTATTGTCTCCACTTGCAGTCCCTAGATCATAAACTCTAGAGCTTCTAACTACATGACTGGTGCCTCTGGTGTTTTTTCTACTTATCAGTCTGCTACTTCCACATGTAGTGTTACTCTTGCTAATAGCACTTGTGTCTAAAATTTCAAGTTTGGAGACTACTCACTTGAGTCCTAATATGTACTATCCTCCGTGTTATCTATTCCGCAATTTTCTTTTAGTTTACTTCCATTAGCAAGATTATCCATTTTCTCAATTTTTCTATAACATTTTATCCTCTTATTGTGTATTTCAGGATCTCAAGACGAAAAGGAAGATTGGTACGGGACATGAAGTTGCTGGCCTATATTACTTTGATTTTGATTCACCTATTAGACTCTACAAACCTCGTTGTCTCCTTTTCAATGACATTGTCGTTTTGGACATTCCTCTTTCCAGAATCTGAAGCGCTAAGTTCCCAGTCTTAATTATGTGTCGTCTTTGTCTTGTGAAGCTTGTCAACTTAGTGAAGTCAATAATCGTGTGTCTAGTCTAGTTGAGTTGGTACATTCTGATGTATGGGGTCCAATAAAGAATATTTTATCTAATAAATATCCTTATTTTGTGTTATTTATGGATGATTATTCTCGTGTGACCTAGTTGTTTCTGATGAAAACTCATTTTGAATTATTCTCTATATTTGAGACCTTTTGCAAAGAAATAAAAATCAGTATAGTTGTCATAAATGTATTTTACGTTCTAATAATGCTTGAGAATATGAATCTAATCCTTTTACAGCTTATCTTAGTAAAACTAGCATTATTGATGGCTCGATCTAAACAGGGTATTTGTTTATCCCATAGGAAATATGTGCTCGACATGCTAGAGGAAGCAAGTTTGTTGGGTGGCAGACCAATTGATGTTTCTATGGATCCTAATCATAAACAGTTGATGGATGGTGCACTGTTTGAAAATTTGGGTCAACATCGTAGATTAGTTGGAAAGCTCAATTATCTCAGTATTACTCGGTTAGATATTTCCTATGCAGTCAGTGTAGTAAGTCAATTTATGGAGTGTCCTAGAGTACCACATTGGGAGGCAGTTACTCGTATTTTGCGATATCTCAAATGTGCTCCTGGCCTTGGATTGTCATATCGAGCTAATGGACGTCTTAGAGTAGAAGGTTTTTCAGATGCTAATTGGGCTGGCTCTCCTTCTGATCAGAAATCAACCACTAATTATTGTACTTTCTTAGGAAGTAACGTTGTCTCATAGAAAAGTAAGAAACAATCCGTGGTAGCAAGATCTAGTGTTGAGGCTGAGTATAGGACAATGACGCATACGAAAAGTGAGTTGACTTGGCTACTACACTTCCTCTAGGAAATTAAATTTTTGGTTCAATCTCCTTTACAGTTGTTTTGTGACAACTAGTAAGCTATCTATATCGCTGTCAATTCAGTGTTTCACGAGAGAACTAAACATATTGAGGTTGATTGTCACTTTATTCGAGACAAGATAGTATCTGGGGAGATTACAACTCCATTTGTGAAATCTGAAGATCAGCTTGCAGATATGTTTACCAAAACATTGAATTGTACATGTCTTACAGCAATTTGTTCCAAGTTTGGATTATACGATATATATTGTCCAGCTTGAGGGAGAGTGTTAAGAGTATTAGGGTAATATGTGTAAAATGTTAAGAGTATTAGAGTATTATGTGTAAATATAAGAGGGTGTAATTATCTTTTTGATTATTGTAGGTTAACTATAAATACAAGTGATGTATAAGAGGTAGGTTAAGGTTTTGACCCCTCTCTATTTTCTCTCTACTTTTGTCTCTAATATTATGTTAATTCTCTCAACTTAACAGGCATTTGTACAATTTTTCCCTTAAATGTTATCATTTAAACTCCATCAAAGCATAATTAGTCTTGTAAAAACATAGTAAAATGTTAATTTTAACTATGCATCACACCCTTAACCTAAATATTGCTAGTCCCTAGTAATACAAAACTTCTGAATAAAAACTTATTCACAATGCAATTTTCATAGGTCATCCAGTCGCATTTAGCATATGTAACAAGTCGTTAAACCCCTAGATTTTCCTTAGTGGACGAGTGTTGTCTCGTGAGGGTTTTTCAGTGAATCTACCCACAAACTTCAGTTGAACAGATGTGTGTATGTAAGATTTATTGTCAGAGTGAGTTAGCGCCATCTTTGTTGAGACACATAACCCTCAATTTTGACTTGTTTTCCAAGTATTTCTCTTTCATAGGTACGTACTCTATGCAAAAATAAACAATTATTACATTGGCATTTGAAATTCCCTATGTGATAAGAATAATCATTCTAGTGATAAGAATTATTATATGACAAACATTCTTCTTTACAACCTTCCATGAATAGCTTTGATTTCACAAGCCTCTCTTAAAATGCTCTTAGCAAAAATTCTCTCCGATTATAGTGACTTTTCTCTCAAGAGACATGTGATCAAAAAAGGTTATTTCTAAATTCACATGCACAAAAAAATTACGGAAGTGAAATTCAAGGAAACAAACTAATCATGTTTGGCATAATCCTAGGGAAGACTATTGACACCAATAAAGTAATACTATTAACGTACTCCAAACTCTTGATTCATGTCCTACACATACATCAGACCTGAGATCAATTAGGACTTTTTCTAGGTTTTAATGTGGCCAGGGGTCAGTGGTTAATGAAATGATGGATAAGAGGAGTTCAAAATGGGTTATCCAATTTGGTTATACTTCTACACATTTTCTCCTTCTTTTCTTCATCTTGTCTTTGGGAAAATCATTGATGCTTTTCATTTCATTCCCTTTCTCTTTCAAATCACAATTCTTTGGCTAGATTTAGTTCTTTTATATTTTCTTTCTTTGCTCATCCCATTCTACCCTTTTGGTTGCCCTTTTCTTCTCTTATTTTCATACCTAGCAAGTCTGTTTTTTAGAAAATGTGCAGACAAATTAGATAACCCATGTAGGAATTTAGAATTCTTTTGGCTTGGTCAAAGTCATGGTTGTACCAAAAAATTATCATTTTGAGGCTCAATCATGGTTGACAAGGGATTATGCATCAAAAGAAATGGATAAACCTCAAAAAGATAAAAAAAAAAAAAATTGCCTAAAATCCTTTCTCAGACATGTGCACATGTATTTGTCATGTGAATAGATTCTTTGTGGGATATATTTAATATAATGCTCTATTTGCATCAATCAAAATAATCCTAATGAGATTATCAAAGATAGAAAGTAAAAAACCTTACTTGAGTAAGTGTTGTTTTTCTCTCAAAAATATCGCAAGGCTCAAAAGCTTACCATAGGATTCTTCATTATCTCTACTGATTATGTCAAGTTTTCAAAGAATGTCGGTTATATACCAATTCTATTTTCAAGCCTGGTTATTTTGCACTTTAAGAATAACAAATACCAATGTACATTTGACATTTAAGCATAGAGAAAAAAACCATTTTTCAAGGAAATGTGGTTTTAAATATGGATTGTTAGGTTAGGTGTCAAACCAATTATGTGCATAGTCACTTTAGCAAGCAATCTCAATGTTTACATCAATCCCATCAATCATTAACAAATAACAATGTAGTGCTAAATCTAACTCTTGCATTAAGAAGATAAAACTAGATCATTCATTTCAAAATATATCATACTTCACAACAAAATACTTGGATCATCCAAAAACAAACAAACATTCATCAATCCCAAGAACAGAAATCACTCTCAGTCTCTTATCACTCATGAGCCTGAGGGTCCACCAGCTCCACCTCGCAAAAGTCAAAGAATCTCCTCTTGCTGACGGACAATCTCATCTTGCTTTGCATCGATGCCGAGCATGATTTCGTGTAACGTCCTTCGGTCGCTGGTCTCTGCATGGGCCTACTCCGCTTCTCTCTCCTCCTCAGCATCCAAGGCATCCTGAACCTCATTGGTGCCCTGAGCTGGGGGCACATCTTTCCTTGCCATTGGCCCTATGCTATGACCCTAACTCCTTCTAAACGACACTTTATTCAGGTTTCCCATCAGCTTGAGCACTTCCATCTCTGGTCTGATCTTCACTCCCCAATCCATGCATATCTCGTCTCTAGTGTTCCGAAAGGGAGTGAGTTCCTCTTAGCATCACATCCCTTGATCATTTCAGACAATATCAATGAGGGAAGGTCTATGCTATGGTTCTTCCCTATTGCGTATAGCAGTCAGGCCATGTCGGGAAGTATTTCATTCATTCGTCCAATGGGGCAAAGTTGGAGATGGCAATCATGTTAAGCATCTTATACTTGTCCATAACCTCCCCTTGCTTGAAGAACCATCTTTGTCCCCATGCAAAGGTTGACAGCCCCGTCAACTCAACACCAACCACATCCAAACGCACCTCTTTCCTCAGAGGGTAGTTAGGCATTGGTATCCGTGGTACTACCCTCAACTCCACAATTGCATCCTTATCTATGCTAATGTGAGCTCCCCTCACATACGTCTTTATAGCCCCGTTCACTACCTCAGCGTTGGAATAGAATTCCCTCACCACATCTTTCACACCCTCACCTCCATTTCTCATGTACTTTCCCCAATCTCTAGCCTCCATGTTTTCCAAAATTCTCAACTCCACAAAATCCAACAATTCCACAGTTTGTTCATAAACAATAGCTTGGTTTTGGAAGAAGTTTTTGTACCTATCGGCCTTCAAAGCATTGGGGAAGCATGTGCGATCATATCTTTAGATCAATAGTGGTCTTCCCTCCCTTTGCTTGATCACCTCCTCCACAAAGTTGGGTTCTTGGTTGGTCGCCTTTTGCTTAGTGGGCATTTTCATCCTTGGGGGCATTTTCGAATTTTGGGGTTTTAGGGCAAGAAAAATGTGGGATTTCTTGGTTAAAATGTGAGAAATGAGATGAAATAGGGGTTTGGATGGTGGATTTTGGGTAGAAAGTGGGAGGGAATGAGGTTTGGATGGTGGGTAGTGGAAGGGTCAAGCTAGGGTTTGGGGTTTTTGAAGGGACTTGGGCATTTTTGAACTGGAGAAGACAAACCAGGTATTTATACCCAGGCAACAGTCATTCGAACATGACTGACGTTCGAACGGGGATAGAAAAAATTTTAAAAGACAGTTTGAACGAAAGTTAGCCCTAGTACTTTTGATGTTCCACAGAGATCAAAGTACTATAAACTCCTCTAGTTCAAATGTGAAAATGACATTCAAACGTGGATTGCAAGTTCAAACATTCATATGTCGTTCGAACAAAAAGGTGCTCTCAGTACTTTTGTGTTTCTGTAGAGATAAAGCAATACTGTGAGCTTTTAGCGTTTGAACTCAAAATTTATTTATACACACATAAATTTAAAAGAAGAATGCATGCACAAATTAAACTTGAAAAACTATAGCGCCTCAGGATAAGTCCTTACCCACACTACAGGTTCATTGGTAGTTTAGGGCATTCCTTACTCAGCCCACATTTTATTTCAACAAAAAAGACTTTGTACATCTAACAAAAAGATAGTTACACTTTTTACAAAAAAGTTCAAACCGTTAACCTTTATCCTAAAAACATGGTTTTCCACAACTTTGTCAAGAAGCATTTTAATCCAAGTCTTGCCTTGTCTCCATGTCATTCGAACAATCAGTGAATTTTTCAATTTATTGTTGCACATAACGTGTAAGTACAGGGCTGGTATAGTATGGCGTCTCAGGATAATCCTTACTCTGTTTATTCATTATCCAGTCTAATCGATCGAGTGCGTGACCAAAAATTGGTTAAGAACACTGATTGTATTCCTTCATGTGAAAGATCCTGCCACATTATTTACATGCAATAAGTCATTTGGCACGACGAAATTTAGCAAAAGTGCTTCTTTCACACAATGGTTTTGCTTGTTCTTTTCGAATTTTAATTTTTCTCACCAATCTTGCTTTTTTCATTATCGTAAAATGCACATCATATGGAAATGTGCATAGAATGCCTAAAATGAACCAAAAAATCCTATCATTTATTTTTGCTAAGCTTAAGACACCCTATCTGGTTCTTTAATGTCTGTCAATTACAAAGAAGATTGAAGCTACTTTTAAAGACATGATCATCATTTTTTTAAATACTATAAAGACAATATAAATACGAAATACGAGCAAGAAAATTGTGTAAATACTATCAAGACAAAATACTAAAATCACAAGATTTGTGTCAATATGAACTGTATTTCTCACCCCAACCTAAACTGAACATTGTCCCCAATGTGTCGAATTTATCAGTATGCAGAGTGGTTTTTGGTTTGAGAGGGAGATTCGTTCATCTGCAAAAACCCTACAAAAAAATACATATTTAATCTTTTTTACAAAAAACAGGGTTTTGATTAGCATGGAAACCCTTTTGCGTAAGTGCAAACAGAAGAAGGAAACCCATAAACAAATACAACATCAAAATACAAAACATGATACAAAGGATGCTATCTGTGGAGTGTGTGGCATGGACTTTGCAGAGAGTGAATCGTTTGTAGAGAAAAAGGAAGAAGAAGAAGAAGAGCAACGGATGGGAAAAGGATTAGGGTTTGGAGGCCTTATAAAGGCATCTGTACGGGTCAGGTTGGGTTGAATTTTATCCTGACTCAATCCTTTTTTGTGTTGGCAGCAACGAATCTATTCTGAATATTTTGGATCCATTAAAAAAATGGATTCCAAATCTTCAACAAACTCTTCGTAAAATAGTTTCAAACTTTGACCATTAACAATAAAAATATTACCATTTGACGGATTCCCTACTTCTACTACTACATGTCCAAAAACTCGCCCTACAATATAAGGCCCAGTCCATTTTGATCTCAACTTACCAGGAAATAGGCGAAGCCTTGAATTGAATAAGAGGACTTTCTATGAAGGGACAAAGGATTTTCTCACTATGTTTTTGTCATGAAAAACTTTCATCATTTTCTCTGCAATTTTAGCATTGTCATATGCCTCATTCTTCAACTCTTCTAACTCATTGATTTGAAGTTTTCTTGAAATTCCAGCTTTGTCTAGGTCAAAGTTCATGGTTTTAATGGCTCAGTATGCTCCGTATTCCAATTCCAATAGTAAGTGACAAGGCTTCCCATAAACTAATCGATAAAGAGACATGTCCAAAATTGTTGTAAAGGCAGTTTGATACGCCCAGAGTGCATCAGTTAGTCTTAACAACCAATCTTTGCGGTCCGGGTTTACCATTTTTTTAAAAATCATTTTGATCTCTCGATTAGCTAATTCAGCCTATCCACTAGTCTGTGGATGATAAGGGGTTACAATTTTATGAGAAACTAAGTACTTTTTCATCAAATTTCAAAAAGGAAGATTGCAAAAATGGGCACCCCCATCACTTATAATGGATTTAGGAATTCCAAACCTTGACAAAATATTTTTTTTTAAAAATTTGATCACTGTTTGGTGATCATTATTTTGGCATGAAATTGCTTCAACCCATGTGGACACATAATCAACAACCACTAAAATAGATAGATAGCCAATGAAAGGGAGAAATGGTCCCATGAAATCGACGCCCCAATAATCAAAAACTTCAATTATCAAAATGGGGTTTAAGGGCATCATGTTTCTTTTAGAAATACTTCCCAACCTTTGGCATCTATCACATGTTAGACAGAAGGCATGAACATCTTTAAAAAGTATGGGCCATAAAATCCACACTGTAAGATTTTCACAGTGGTTTTTTTAGATGAAAAATGGCCACCATATGCTTCAAAATGACAAAATGATATTACTTATTTGATCTCTTGATTGGGGATGCTACACTTTATGATTTGATCTTTACAGTATTTAAATACGTATGGATCTTCCCAAAAGAAATTATGAACCTCCCTCAGAAATTTCTTCTTATCTATCATGGTAAAAGGAGGAAAAATGCACTAGTGGCAAGGAAATTAGCAATATCAGCATACCATGGTGTTTCTACAATTGTGAACAATTGTTCATCAGAGAAATTTTTATTGATTGGTAGCCCATCCTCATGAAATTCATAGGTCAGCCTAGATAGATGATCTGCTACTATATTCTCGACACCTTTCTTATCCTTAATGATCATATCAAACTCTTCTAATAAAAGTATCCATCTAAAGAGTCGTGGCTTGGTATCTTTCTTTTTGAGTAAGAACTTCGATGTTGCGTGATCAATAAACACAAATGAACCAACAACGTAAGAATGAAATTTTTCTAGAGCAAAAATCACAACAAACAATTCTTTTTTAGTTGTGGAATAATTCATTTAAGCATCATTCAAAGTTTTGCTTGCATAGTAAATCACATAAGATTTTTCTCCTTTCTTTAACCCAATACTGCTCCCACAGCATAGTCACTTGAATCACACATCAATTCAAATGTAGAGTCCAGTCAGGAGGTTCCTTTATTGAGGCAGAAATCAACATACCCTTGAGCTTATCAAAAGCTTGTTGGCATGTTCCATTCTATACAAAAGTTACTTCCTGACTTAGGAGATGACACATGGGTTTTGATATGGTACCGAAGTCTTTGATGGATCTCCTATAGAACCCTGCATGTCCTAAAAATGATCAAATATCTTTAACAGTTCTAGGTGCAGACAAATTTTCAATTAGATCTATCTTTGTTTTGCCAACTTTTATGCCTTTAGACGATACAATGTGATCCAAAACAATGTCTTATGTTACCATGAAATGACATTTCTCCCAATTTAGCACCAGATTAATTTTCTTATATCTTATCAAAACTTTTTCTAGGTTATTTAAACATAATTCAAATGAATCTCCATACACAGAAAAATTATCCAAATACTTCCAAAAATCTCTCAACAATGTCATGAAACAAACTCAACATGCATCTTTGAAATGTTACAAGAGCGTTACAAAATCCAAACGGCATCCTTTGAATGCAAAGGTGCCAAAGGGGCATGTGAATGTTATTTTCTCTTGGTCTTCAAGTGCTATCTCAATTGGATTATACCCAAAATACCCATCTAGAAAACAATAGAATGCATGACCTGCAATTCTTTTTAAGACTTGATCACGAAATGGAAGAGAAAATTTTCTTTCCTAGTCACCAAATTCAATTTCTGATAGTCTATACACATTCACCATCTTGTGACAACTCAAGTTGGTACCAGTTAATTGGCATCATTTTTAACCACTGTGACCCTAAAATTTTTGGGCACAACTTGGGTTGGGCTAACCCATTTACTATCAAGATGGAAAAGATGATTCATGCATCCAATAGTTTGAGCACCTCAGTCCGTACAACCTCCTTCATGTGAGGGTTCAACCATCTCTACATTTGACGGGAAAGTTTTGCATTCTCCTCGGGGCATATAGCATGATTGCAAATCAATGGACTTATACCTTTCAAATTAGCAATGGTCCAACCAATGGTGCTCTTATGACTTCTAAGAACTTCAATCATCTTAGACTCTTACAAATCTGCAAGCTTGGATAAAATGACCACTGGATATGACTTGTCCTCTCCTAAAAATGCATATTTTAAGTAACATAGGAGAGTTTTCAATTCAGGCTTTGGTGGGTTGACACTTATTAGAGTGCTTTGTACCACTTGGGGTCAATTCCTCAAATTTGGGTGCCAATGTCCCAACAACATGAGTAAGACAACTTTTTGGATTTTGACAATCATTTGTTAACTTAGATGCAATAGACTACAAAAAATAAGATTTAGCAGAGTTTTCACAAAAATGCATCATTCAAATGTTCATGTATCAAAGACTCAATGGAATTTAATTCTCTCACTTCCTTTTCCTCTCCTGGGTGCTTGTCAGTGTTGAAAATGTTAAGCTCCAGAGTCATATTCCTAAAAGTCAATTTCATGACCCCATTCTTGCAATTGATTAATGCATTTGAAGTTGTTAGGAAGGGTCGATCAAGAATGATGAGAATTTGATTCCCTATATGTATTGTTGGCTGAGTATCCAAGACAATGAAGTTAACAGGAAAGAAGAAGTTGTCCACTTGAACAAGGACATCCTCAACAATGCCCCTCAAAACTTTGATAGACCTATCTGCCAACTAGAGTGTGATACAAGTGGGTTTGAGTTCACCCAAACCTAATTTTTGGTAGATTGAAAAAGGGAAAAAATTAACATTGGCTCTAAGATCCAGCAGTGCTTGTTCTATTATGAATTTTTCAAAGACACATGACACGGTTGGACACCCTGGATCCTTTTATTTTAGAGGAGTTTTCTATTGGAGTATGGCATTGGCTTGTTCTGTTAAGACGACTCTTTTTAAATATTTTGACTTCTTTAATTGTGCACAAGTTTTTTAAAAACTTGGCATAAGAAGGAACCTACTTGATTGTATCCAGAAGTGGAATATTAATTTTTAATTGCTTAAAAAGCCCATAAATTTATGCATGGTCATTTAGCTTCTGTGCTTTCTTGAGTCTTTAAGGAAAATGAGTAGGAATAGGACAGAGAGGTGGTGACTCTTTATCTTCTTGAGACTCAGTCTCTTCTGAAGATACTTTTGCAGTTTGCAACGCAGATGTTGTTTCCTTGGGTGGGGATGGTTTGATGGTTTTGTCAATAACTTTAGGGTAACAATAGCTTGAGCTTGTTCTTGTGAGGATTTCATGGTTGAAGAATTACCCACATGATATTGATCTTTTGGTTGTTTAGGTTGGGCAGGAAATTTGCCCTTCTCATATGTGGTCATTGACTGGGTTAGCTTTTGGATATGACTTTTAAGATCCTCAAATGACTGAGTGGTCTGGGTTTTGAAGTCATTGAAAGCCTTAGTAAAATGATGGTTGTAGTTCATTTGGTTTTGCATGAACTGATTTAATGTGTCCTCAAGACTTCTCTTATGTTATGGTTGGTATGGTTGATATGCAGGAAGTCCTTGAGGTGGTGGTTGTGAACCTTGTTGTGGATTCATGGGAGCTAGTTGTGTGTTCCTCCAACTAAAATTTGAGTGATTCTGCCACCCTAGATTATACGTGTCAAAATAAGGGTTGGAATAAGGTTTGTTTAAATTGAAAATTGCATTTTTTTTGTTTTAACAAGATTTCTTTGAATGCAGGAATGATAGGACACTCCCCAATAGGGTGTCCCATTAGCATAGAAATCCCACACACTTGTTCTGTGGTAAGGCCAACATCAACTTGATTTACCTTCTTCATCTCTAGAGCTTCAAGCTTTCAAGATAAGGTAGTTATTTTCACTCTCAGGTCATCATCTTCTTTCAAGACATACTTACCCCTTTGGGAAGTAGGTGGTTTGGCTTCAACAATGGCAGGAGAGATTGAGTACCACATCTAAGAATTCTTGGATATAGTGTCAAAACAAGTGATGCCTCATCTAGACTTTTTCTCATGAACTCTCCTTAAGTCATCATTTCAACAAACTAACGTAGTCTAGTGGGCAAAGAATCATAGAAAAAATCTATTAAAGTCCAATTCTCAAAAACATGGTGTGGACAAGCTTGAAGAAGATCCTTGAATCTCTCCCAACATTGATAAAATGTTTCTTCCTCTTTAACCAAAAAATTCATGATTTGCCTTTTGAGTGCATTGGTACGGTGTAGAGAAAAAAACTTTCTAAAAAACTCATTCTGTAATGTCTGCCAGTTTGGTATTGAATATGCTTTCAAAGAATTTAGTCATTGTTTAGTTTTATCTTTTAAAGAGAAAGAAAAAATTTTCAACTTGGCCAGTTCAAAATTATCTTGGAATGTTCCACATACCTCCTCAAAATATTCAATATGCAGATATGGATTTTCTGATTTGAGTCCATGAAATTGAGGTAGTAATTGCACTTTTTTGCCTTTACATTAAAGAGAGGCACATTTTTAGGAAACACAAAACAAGAGGGGACACTGTTTCATGTGAGATGCAAATAATCCCATAGAGTTCAAATGTTAGGAACTTCCCCTTCTACCTCATTATTGGCATGCTATTATCAAAGGAGTTTGCTACTGATCGAGGGGAAGATGGTCCAAATTGATTCACAGACCCAATAGATTCTTCTAGCATATTTGGAAAGCGAGGATCGTCCTCAGACATAAAATAAGAATTATATACAGTAAATCAAAAATATATACAACAAATGAATGTATTTTCACTTTTTTAACTTTAAAACACTATTAGGTTCCTTGACAACAGCGCCAAAAACTTGACTTGATCTGAAATGTGTACACCCAAGGCAGACAATCAAGTTATAGTTATAATCCGGTTAAGTCCAGAGTCGAATCCACAAGGAACTATTGTTGGTGTTTTGAAGTAAATAGTGACAAAAACCAAAGTGATTGGAACATTTGAAATTTGAAGTTATGATGATTATAGAGTTTCCTGGACGAAATATAAGATTCTCTCAAATGAAAGAGTCACCCTTTAGCTCGAGGATCTAAACATGTAGTCAATTATCTGGTTGTTTTATTTGTGCTTGAGAACTAAATTAACTCCTATGTTAACAGCAAGTTAATTGGAGGATAAAGATGGACTGTGAGAATTAAGAGCACGGTTCCAATGTCTTTGTAAATATTTACAAGAATTGTTAGTGCCAGGACTCAACTCATCTACAAACAAGCAAGTAATTCTACAAATCATCCAACCTCTGTGATATTATTCCATTCTTAGTTAAAGCACAATAATAATAATTATTAAAATGTTATCATAAAGATCTAGATTGAGTACTTGCAAAGAACCAATGAATCCTCTTATGCCAAGAGTTAACTTGTCTTAGAAAGGACTTATGATTGTACAAAGTACCCTAGCTTTGCTAGATGCATTCAATCCTTCAATAAGCAATCAAAAGATAAAGTATTAAGCATAAATAAAATGCACAAATATAACTTTCAAATGATTTATACATGTCCATCACCTCTTACTAAAGAGTGAATGAGAAACTACTCCCTCTTCATGGCTTTGAGAAAGCTAGAAAAGTGAGTGATTCTCATCCCTCCAAATAGAGGAGTTACAAGATAAAATACACTACACAATAAGCCTATCTTCGACAAAGAATAAGTGAATCAATACCCACCCTTCAAGGCTACAAGAAAGCTAGAAAGGTGAGAGAGTTTCACTAGTCCAAGTTAAGAAAGAAGTTTTTACAATGGAAGCTAATGAAACTAATAATGAAAGTAAAAGAAAACTAGTTACATTTGGAGGGTTTCTTACTCTTCCAAAGATGATCTTTTACAAGTTCCAAAGGAAGGTATTTATAGGCAAGGAGGATGGGTAAAAAGAGAGCAAAAGAATAGTTCTAGGTGCTGAAAGTCCAAGTGAATCTCCCAAAATCTGGATGGAGATCTAATCTTCTTGCTATCTATCTGAGATTGGCGTTCGAACGTTATTGGCATTCAAACATGGAAGCCTATCTTCTTTGATGAGCATTGAACGTTGTTGGCGTTCGAACATGGTACTCAATTAGCTTTTGTCACCTACAATAGATAGTTGCAACAAGGCATGTGTCATCACCCTAGCAATCTCTTGGGGGCCCTCAATTATTTCAAGATGGCGTTTGAACTTGGATTGACGTTCGAACGTGGATGCTTTGCTTCCTCCTTCTCTCACTCTCTTCCAAAACATATGGGTGTTGCTTGAAAGTTTGATGTTATTGACTTTAGGCATTTATACAACTTTTCCCCTGAAATGTTATCATTTAAACTCCATCAAAGCATAATTAATGTTGTAAGAGCATAGTAAAACGTTAATTTTAACTATGCATCATCCTTTTCCACGTGCCTTGCTTGCTACAATTATTTCTAATCTGACCAAGCCCTCTAGCTTTACTAAGGCATCTAAATCTCCTCATTGGAGAAAATCAATGAATGAGGAGTTTAATGCATTGCTTCAAAATGAAAATTGATTTTTTGTTCTAGCACCACAAAATGCTAATATGGTAGGATGTAGGTGGGTATATCGTATTAAACAAAGAGCTGATGGCAAAATTGATCGGCACAAGGCTCAACTTGTGGGTAAAGGTTACCACCAACAACATGGACAAAGAATTCATTTTATTTAACATAATGGAAATATGTGGTTGATCTTTTTCACAGAAGTGCAATGAATAAATTGAAGCCTTGCTCTACACCAATGTCAATAATGAATTCTTTGTTTGTTGTTGAGGGTGATCTATTTCCTGATCCACATTTGTATCGCAGTATTGGTGGAGGGTTGCATTATCTCTTTGCTCTACACCAATGTTGTTTACACGACCTGATCTTACATTTGTTGTGCATAAAGTGAGTAAATTTATGCATAATGCACGAACTCCAATTGGCTAGCAATGAAAATAATTCTTCGCTACCTCAAACATATAATTTCTTTTGGATTACTCATTTCCAACAAATCAAATGTTACAATTCAAGTTTTTCCAATGTGGACTAAGCTGGTGACATAGATGATAGACAATCTGTGGGAGATTATTGTGTTTATCTTGGGAAAAATCTAGTTTCTTGGAGTTGTAAATAACATCAGACTATTGCAAGAACCAGTATTGAGGCAAAATATAAGTCTCTTGCCAAATACAACTGCTGAGATCCAATGGTTGCAGTCCATGTTATATGAGCTAGGATTTCCAAGTTTTGGTAAACCTACTCTATGAAGTGATGATATTGGTGTCACATACTTGAGTTCTAATCTAGTGTTTCAGGCTAGAACAAAACACATCGAAATACATTTTCACTTTTTACGTGATCAGGTTGTCAATCACAAGCTTTATGTTGATTTCATCCCGAGCAAGAACCAATTTGTTGATCTTCTAACCAAGCTTTTATCCTATGCTCAGTTTGAACTACTCAGAGACAATCTAAACGTATAAAATCTGCCATCCAAATTGCAGGGGCGTATCAAAAATTTAGTCAACTAGGAGTCCACTTCTCTTGCTGAGGATAAGGAGAAGATATGATCTTTAGAGTACTTGCTTCATGCATATAGTTATCCAACTGTAGTCACTTTGACTCATTCAAAGACACAATTATTTCAGCTAACAAACAAGACTTTTAGTTAAACTAAAGCTCTATAAATTTGTGTACTACTATACTTTAAATTCTCAATTGAGCTTCTACACTTATTCTCTTAAAATACCTTATTGATTACATTTTTGTCCCATGAATACTTAATTATCTTGCATCATATAAAATTTCATAGTAATATTAAATTAAAAAAAAAGGACTAATTAATCTGATAAATACAATAATAATATTTTTTATTCACTTTTATTCATTTAATATTTGAGATTAATTTATCACATCAATTGACACACCATTTGACCCATATTTTTTATGTTGTTTTTGATTAATCTAAAATTACTCAAAACTTAATCCTACAATCATTAGAAATTGAGAGAATAATTAATGTTGGGCTCTAATTCTAAGGGAACAAAAGTATATCTATATCTATACTACTTACAAATATTAGCGAAAAACTTTTGATTTTTTATTTTATTCCTAATTACTATAATAAAGTCAATTATACCTACCTATATGCTTTTAACTCTAAATTCTTTTGACCTTATTTATTAGTAGTTAATTACATACAATTATTTATATATTATATGAAGAAGTAAAGTCCTGTATAGTCAAATATACGTTATTTTTTATTCTTTGGTATACAAAAATATAATAATATTATAAGTAGTTTAATCAATTTATTTAACAAAATAAAAATTAATAATTTTATAATATATAATTAAATGTGACAGTATCTACGAAAATTTTTTGATTTCTTATTTTATTCCTAATTATTATAATAAAATCAATTAAACCCACTGATGGTATGTAAAACATGGATTAGCAAAATGTTTATATATAAGTAAGGTTTGATCTGAGCTACTAGGCTTGCGAGAATAGTGCAATGATTTGGGGATAAGGGATGATTCACACCGTGGATATGATTTTGAGATGACTACACAGTGGTCTTGATACACTTAAGTTGTTTGCCTTGTAATAAGGACACTATACAGTATTTATAGCCTAATTCCAAGGTGAGATCCTCGCCTCCCTTCCGTAACATCTCACTTGATTTCAGGAAAAGGTTTGGGTAGTTGAGGATCTTGCGCCTAGACTAGCACTTACTGCTGTTAAGGGAGCTTTAGGTGGCTTCCAGCTATCTCCCATTAATTTCCTTCAGGGTGTAACTCGAGGGAGCCCAAGGTCAGGACTTCTAAGCTCAAGCTTGCTTGGCTGAGCTCCCTGCCTGACCTCAATTCCCAAGCTTAAACTTGTAATTTCTTCTAGATATCATTAGTTGCCCCCTAGTCCCTGGTCAAAATGAGTTTGAGCAGGGGTTGAGCTATTGTTGGGTTGACCTAAGCCTTTATATAGTGACCTTGATTTGTGTGCAAAGTGAATTTACTGACAATTTTGCGCAATCATTTCTTCCTTGTTCTGGTGCACGTACAAAGTTTTAAATACTCCTGTGGCAACAAAAACCGCTTCACTTTTTCATTCGTCTTCTCTCTCTACTCTTTTTTTTTTTAGGTTCAATATTTTTTTTATTGATTAAACCTCAATTACAAGAATCAAAACAAACTATTTTAAGAAAAAAAAAATAACTGTGTTTCCAAAACTGAAAACAAAAAACTGTTAAAAACAGATTTTCTGTTTTGTAACAGAAATTCAGTTAAAGAAGCAGTTACAGAAAAACAGAACAAAAACCTTGAACTGCCACCTATACGCCTGCTTCAATAGCTGAAAAACCAGTTGCACTGCCCACCAACAGCTCAACAGGTAAATAGAAGCAAAACCACTGCTTGCATCAACCAGTAATTAACTCCTTGCAAGTCAACTCCAAATCAGTAGTCAAGATCCTCAGCTAAGACAGCTTAAAAATCCCAAACCAGTACCTCAATAACAGCACAGCATCAACTGTTTTACAATCCAACTCAACCCTTATCATCAAAAATCATACAGCTCTTCTTGCGCAGAACAAGAAGACTCCTCTGACCTTGAATCAAACACTGTCTGACAGCAACTGGCAGCTGAGCATTGTTGACAAACTCAGAAGAGTAACCCTTATAAGCAGCAGTATTTGCCAAGGCATCAGCAACAGAGTTGGCTTCTCTATATATATGCCCAAAAGTAAACTGCATTCTGTTCAAAAAGGCTTTAATC
Source organism: Ilex paraguariensis (assembly GCA_963454935.2). Classification (NCBI taxonomy): domain Eukaryota; kingdom Viridiplantae; phylum Streptophyta; class Magnoliopsida; order Aquifoliales; family Aquifoliaceae; genus Ilex; species Ilex paraguariensis. The sequence goes on from CAUOFW020002547.1 coordinate 27,695, forward strand.
TGATTCAGAAAACCCAGCAAAGGCTAGGCACAATCCATCATAACCTTAACAGTCTTAACCAGCACCAATGAGTCTGACTCAATACAAATTCTCTCTCCAAGCAAACCACACCTATCAATCATTCAAAGACCATCCAACAGAGCTTTAAATTCAACTCTCATATTAGTCTCAATGCCATACCAGAATGAAGCAGCACAGACCAATCCTCCCCACTCATTCCTGAGAACTGCTCCACCTCCAGCTACACCAGGATTCCCCTTTGTAGCACCATCAACATTAAGCTTGAGCACCCTAGACCCTGGACAGGACCAACAAACCCATATGGCCTTGGTGATCATCACATAAGGCACAATAATTCCTAAGGAATTCAACACCATTTTCTCAGTTTCATTATCCAATACCTTAGGTTTAATCAATCTGACCTGCAACCTCAGAAAGCTGCAAATTTTCAAAAAGACAGAATAAGAATTAATTTGTCCTTCCTCAGCTCTCCTCCTACATATTTATATCCATATTTGCCAGAAAATCAGTAAGGAAAGACATCTCAACAGGCTGCAACAAATAGTTTCCCTCTTGAATACTCTGCACAACCTCTGCATTCTAACCAGAGGTAATTCCTCATGAATCAACTGGAAACCCCCCAAACTTGCAAACCTGCTCCAAAGTGCTTTTGCATACTTGCACTCCACAAATAAGTGTACTGCACACTCCTCTCCCTCACAGCACATTACACATCTACTCACCAAAGGAATCCCACATAACCTAACTCTGGAATCCATAGGTTAAGCCTTCATTAATAACTTCCAACTCACCAGTTTAGCACTAGGTGCAATGTTCATCCTCCAAATAACTTTAGCCACCTCATTCTCCATACCTGGAACCCTTACCATATTCCATGCATCTTTCAAAACAAAATCACCAGATGCATAATGTCTCCATACAAGCTTATCAACACTATCAGACAAAGTTAAACTGTATCCCAAAATCTCTGATCTCAACTGCTCAGTCAAAAAGTCATCCACTTGTTCCAACTGCCATTGAGATCCTATAAACACCTCAAATACTTTGGGAAAAAAAGAAGGCCTCACCTCCATTCTACATATCAGAGGTCCCCCTTCCAACCAATGATCACACCAAAAGTCAACTTGATCACCTTTACCAACCAACATTTTAGACTGCATAATCACATGTTCAAAAAAAGGCACTAAAGCCTTAAAACATTTAGATTTATCCCCAATCACACTCCTCAGCAAATGATTACCTTTAAGGAATTTAGTAGAGAAAACCTAAGACCATAATGATGTACCTTTCAGAAGACCCCAAGCCTGTTTTACTCTAAAAGTAGCTTGTAGTTCCTCAAATTTCCTCACCCCCAAACCTCCCTCAAGTTTTGGTAAAGTGACCTTACTCCAAGCCACCCAATGCCTTTTCCTCACATCCAGTCTACTAGACCATATGAACCCTGCCATTATAGAATTTAACTTGCCAATAACACCCTTGGCATATTCAAACAAGCCAATAAATGAATGGGCACAACACTCAAAACAATCAGCACCATCAAGACCCTGCCCATGTTAGACAACATCTTAGCATACCATCCATCTAGTCTACTTCTGAACTTATAAACAACTCCTTCAAAGTCTCTAATTCTGGTCCTACCCTGGATTATTGGACACCCAAGGTAAGTAAAAGGACACTGCTTAAGTAGAATTCCAGCAATACCAGAAAGCTCCTATCTTCTACTACAGGATATCCACTTTGAGCAGAACATAGAACTTTTCTGCACACTCACTTTCTGACCAGAAGATTGTTCATACTCACCTAGAAACTTCATCAAGTTCACCAGAGACATTTTACATCCGCTGAGAAAAACCAAAGTGTCATTAGCAAAAAAGCAAATGAGACACTAAGGTTGTCCCTCTCCCCAAATGGTACCCTTTTACTAAGCCCTCTAAATAAATTTTCTTCAAACCTCTACTCAGCACCTCTTTTGCAAGAATAAACAGACAATGAGAAATTGGATCCCCTTGCCTAAGGCCTCTAGAAGCAGGAAAAAAACCAAAACTTTTTCCATTTACACAAACAGAGACATATTGGCTCTCCAAACAGTTATGAATAATCTTCACAAACATCTCAGAAAAACCCAAACAAGAAAGAGTTCTCAGCCAGAAATCCCACTCAAGCCTATCATAGGCTTTCATCACTTCAAGTTTTAAGAGCATATTACCAGCCTCCACCTTTCTATCCAAGTTCTCCACCATTAATTAAGCCAAAGCAACACAATCACCCCCACTTCTACCCTTCACAAAGCCATGCTACTCATTGGAAACTACCACTGGTAAAATAGGAGCAAGCCTGGAAGCCAAGATCTTATTAAGCACTTTATACAAAAAAATGCATAAGCTAATAGGCCTAAAGTCTGAGAAAGACACAGGATTAGGCTTTTTTGGAATCAGCACAAGCAATGTGGCATTAGCAGACCTTGGAACCTTACCACCTTTCAAGAAAAAGTTCACTGCTCTCACCAAATCAAGTTTAATAACCTCCCAGACCACATGGAAAAACTTCCCAAAAAACCATCCACCCTAGGTGAGCTATGTACAGACATGGAAAAAACCACACTCTTTACCTCCTCCTCATAAGCCTCAACAATCTGTTTGCTATTCATCTCCTCATCCACCAACAAAGGAATCTCAGAAAATAAACTATTCTGCAACACATTATTTTCAGACTTATACAAAGAGGAGTAAAAGCTTATAGCCACATCAGCAATCTCCAAATCAAAATGTACCCAATCCACATCAGATTCATTCTGAATCTTAGAGACCCTATTTCTGATTGCTTTTCCTTTTGCCATAGCCTGATAAAATTTTGAATTCCTTTCACCTTCCACATCCCATCTGATGTTGGCCTTTTGCCTCCAATACACTTCCTCCAATTTCAAAATTTCATCCAATTCCTTTTGCACTTTCTTCGTGGACAAAAAATTACTGTTAGTATTATTTTCCTCAAGCAATATTTTTGCCTTCATAACCTCCTCTTCCTTCCTCCTAATCCTTTCAAAAATATTGCCAAAAATCTCCCTGTTCCACCTCTTAAGATGAACCTTCAAATACTTCAGTTTCAGAAAAAAAATTCTCAATTGGATTTTCTGAATATTCTCCAGTCCATTTTGACACAACCAATGGCATAAAACCACGATCCTCCACCCTCATATCCTGAAATTTAAAATAAGAGACTCTAGAAGAAAAGGAGTCCATTACCTTAAGCAGAATAGGAGAGTGATCAGAACCTCCCCTTGCTGAATGCAATACCTCTATACTACCAAACTTACTACACCAATTGGAGCTAAACAAAAGTCTGTCAATCCTCTGCCACATCTTAGTTTGTCCATGATGGTTGTTGCACCATGTAAATCTGCTCCCAATAAGTCCCACATCCTGCAATCCAGCATCATGCACAAATGCCCCAAACTCCTCCATTGCTAAAGTTGAAGGATATGCACCCCCCAACCTCTATCAGAGCATAAAATAGCATTGAAGTCTCCTCCTACCATCCAAGTAGAAAACAAAGCTATATCAAGTCCCAAAAGGTGTTCCTATAGTGGCCTCCTCAACACATGGTCACAACAAGCATAAACCATGGTTATATACATCACCTCAGATCCCAAATAGGAAGCCTCAACAGTCAAAGCTTGCTCATGCTGAGCTACTATATTAACTTGCACCCTGTCATCCCACAAGACCCACAAATAACTTTTAACCAAAGGATTATAAGCATAATGAGTTAAACCAATGGACATAGCCAGTCCATGAAGCTTATTCTTCCTCATCTTGGGCTCCTGAATAGAGACCATACACACATCATTCATTCTCACCAACTTCTTAAGCCTATTTCTCTGCTCAGCTTTCTAGCCCCCTCATATTCCAAGATAAGTAATTAATCATGAATAAGAAAGAGGGCTCCATTCCTGGACCTTAGACTAATAGAAACTTCACTAGAAACCTCATTCAGAGCATTAAAATCAGAATCATCCTCCTCCAATTCCAAAGTGAGATTTTTAGGTCTCTCAATCTCAACACCACCACCATCAGACATATAACCTTTATCTGGTGGATCATTTCTTCTTTCTAAATCAATATCATCATCTACAGACACATTCAAACCCCTCCTAGTAACATAATGATGTTCAACATAAAACGAACTATCATTTGAGGGTGAAAATTATCTAGTGCCATTACAGACATTAAATTTCCATGACCCACAGGAGTAACCAAAAGATTCCCCGTGGCCTCCCCTTGCACTTCCCTTTCTTACTCAACTAAAGGCTCAGCTAAAGGATCTACACTGATAAGATTCGCATTAAACACCACTTCAGTAACATTATTTCTGATACCATCCATCAGAATAGGCACTACCTCATCAATACCAGCCACCTCATCTAGCAAAACACCTACACTTTCAGTTCCATTCCTCTTTTGTGCTTCCTGTTCCTTTCCCCATTAACATTCCCATTAGAAAATTCTCCCAACTCAATATTCACAACCGGGACTCTATCTTATTGTTCCTCCAACACCTCAAATCTATTCTCCATCTCTACCTCTTGAACAACAGTCCTCTGTCTAAAAGGCATTTTACCTTTGTTTCTACGAACCTCAATCATCTCATCCCTCCCGGTATCCCTGTTCTCCACCTCATAAATCCCCTTATCATGCCTCTTACCTTCACTCTAAAGCAAGATACCATCACCTCCCTCCTGTTTCTTCTTCCAACAAATCACAGAATCATGTCCCTATTTCAAGCAGTTAGAACAGTACATAACACTTTTCTCATACACAATCTTCTACCATCGACCACTCAAACCCCCCATGTCTAACCATAACCTTCTTGGGTTATTAGCCAACAGATTGACCTCAACACAAGCTCTCGCTACACCAGAGCGAGTTAAATTCAAAGTAGCCTTATCAATAACCAAAATGCGACCAATAGGGCTTAAGATATCCCTCAAACTATCCACATTAAACAAATGAATAGGGAGACCTGGTAAGGAAACCCAAACTAGTACAACTGGTGGCTCAATACTAGGAAGAAACTCCGGGAACCCCTTGAAGAACCTAAATAGAAAACCTTCTATATAGGTAGCGTCCTTAAGCCACATATGAACATAATCCTCATATGATTCAAAACAAATTAAGATGTGCCTTGGATCTAGGATTCCAACATGAAAATCATCTTTAGGTTTCCATCTGGTAATGATAAACTCACGAATTACGCCTAGAGATGGCTTACCATATGCGTATTTCCCAATCAGAGTTTGCTGGAATTTGGATGACAGCTCCTGAGTCTCTTCAGATGTCCAATATATACCAGGTTCGTCATTATTAAAAACAACTTTTTTCACAGCCTTTAAAACATTCGATATAGCAGGCAAAGCCTTCGCAGAAGCCATCGCATTCATCTCAAATCCAAGAACACTCTGCAATCTGGATACATCAGATTCACATACTTTCTCACCGCCAAACAAAGGAATTTGACCAACAAAAGTAGTATGAGTATTCATTGAGTGACCAATCAATGGGATTCAAACCGAAGAAGGAAATTGAGTAATCGACGAAAAATGAGTAATTGAAGGAATTTCAAGCACTGACGATGTTTGAGCAATCGCAGGGATAGAAGGAGGCATCACACACAATTCCTCACCACCAGAGGGATTCACAGAAGAACCCAAGCCATTAACAGATCTAGAACTAGTGTTCATAGAAGTAGAAGTTTTATTGAACAAGGAGGCAAAATTACGAGTAATATCCGGAGGTTTGGGTGGAATTTGTTTCTGATTTTGATCTGAATTCATGTTAAGACACAATAATCCAGTAAAAATTGCAAACTTTAGTGAGAAATCCAAGGAAAATGGAGTAGAATCGAAGTCTTGCAAAAGAAGTCTAGCTTCTCTCTCTAAAACAGAAATAACTGCCCCCACTCTCTCTACTCTTTGCCTCCTCTTTTCCCTTGCGATTCTAGCTTTCTTAGTCTGTCTAGAGTTTTGCTGAAGAAAATTTTCTCAATTTGACTTCAAAGATTCTGTGAGGCTTACTTTTCGATTATGCTTTGGGCTTTGGTTTGTCACCTCACCCTTGATTAGGATTGTTCTTTGGCTCTTACTCACTTCTTCATTCTGGATCACTCGAATTTGAGGTGGTTGTACTTTTGAATTTTTTATTTTTGCTATTTTAGAAATCAGGGTTGTTTTTTGTCTTAACTTCCCCTTTTTTTGCATCCTTACTCCACTATTAGGTTCTTTTTCGTTGGTCGCTGTTGTCTCAACCCCTTGATTCTTAGGGACTATTTTGCTAATGTTCCCTCCTTTACAGCTCTTTCAATCTTGCTTTCTCCCATCCAATTATGTCTACCTGTTTCGAAGCTACATTCTCATTTGTTTCCCTCATGGATGACATATTTTTTGAAAAAGACATCAATTTGGGAGACGTGGGCGAGGAGATTGATAACTTTCCTGGTGTCGAATCTATCGATCTCGAGGAAGAAGCTGAGGATCTCCCTTTGTCTTCCTCCCTTGTGCCTCAGAAATCCCAGAAGGGTAAAGCCAAAATGAGTGGTATTGAGATTTTTGGAAACGCTGAAGGTGTAGGGATTGTCCTTAGAGCTTCAGAACTTGTGGGTTTCAGGGAGGTCACCCCTCCTTATATGAAGGTTTTATCTGCTCGTTTCAGTTTTCCTCATAGTTTGCAGTATTGGTGCCCAGACATGGACACTCGATATGACTCCCCAATCCCCAAGAAGGTCTGCTTTTTCGTGGCTACTTTTGAGAACGGCCTTCGTTTCCATTACACCCTTTTCTTAAGAGCGTCCTTCAACACTTTAATGTCTACCTTGTTCAATTTTCCCCTAATTGTTGGGGTGTTCTGGTGGGCCTCCTCGTTTTCTTCAAGAAGCACGAGCTTGGGGTTCCCACTATGCCTTTGCTCATGAAATTTTTCAATGTCAAGTATATTCCTTCTAACGGCTTCTTGTACATTTCCAAATGGGTAAAAGCCTAGGTCATCATCACTAACCTCCTAAACTCCCACAAGGGTTGGAAAAAACTCTTCTTCTTTCTGTGGGGTAGAGAATGGGAATATAATTCTGAAGATGTGGCTGACACCTTACCAGTACCTCGGGCTTGGTCTGCCCCTAATAACTTAGGTAAGCCCTGCTTGAGTAAGCCTGGAACGGCCCTGATGCTTTATTCTATTGACCTTGTTCTGCTCATTTCATTTCACTTTTAAGATATTCGACCCAATCTCAATGTTGAGGATAGGCAAATTCTGCTAAGCTCAGAGGATTGTGATCCAGAGAAATATTTTGAGCTCATTAAGCTCAAAGTACTTATTGAACTTGGGTTTAGTCCTCTAGAGGTGAGGGTTGAGACTCTCATCCCAATTTTTATAGCTGGAGCAAAGGAGGTGGCAGATAATATTTCCTCCTTTTCTTAATTTCTATCTCACTTCTTCCTTTTTTATTTATTTGTCTTAAGCTTCTAAGTTCTTCCTCGATGGAACCATCTACAAAGGATTTTAGGGCAAAGGTCAGTCAAATGAAGAGAACTAGAAGTGGAGGCAAGCCCAAGGCAGAGGTCGGGTTAGGAAGTGGTGTTGCCTCTTCAGCCAAGATACCAAGGTTAGAGTGCCTCATGCTTCTCCTCCCTCATCCCAAGTGGCTCTTGTTCCATTGCCGAGCTCTTCAAAGATCATACAAACCTCACTTTCTCGAGGGATTGTGACTTCCTCATCTAGAGGGGTTCTTGAGCAAGTTGATGTTTCAACTTCTCCTTCTTCGGCGAAGGTCGAGGGAGCTTTGGAGTTAGTTGTCCATATCTTACGTAGGCCTTCTCTTCCCAAGCCTGCTAAGAAGACTCATCTCTTACAAGTAGAAGGTGTGAAGGCTGAGAAAGGCAAGGGTCACTTATTGATAGTGTGTAGCTTGCTACTGAGGCTATTGCTTCAATAATCCCTGAATCTAATATCCAGAGAGCTGCCACCATGCCCCTTGAAACTTCAATTTCCATCATCCTATAAGATGCTACTTCAATAAGTTTTTGGTTTCTCAAATTTTATTTTTGTCTTGTGTCATCCCCTTGTGCTAACTTTAGCATTTAAGTCGTGCTTTCTCCTAGCTTGTCATTCATGTGAGTGGTTTGCTGAAGCGGATCAAGGTTCTAGGGAGCTCTGCCAAAGCTTCAAAGACTTTCAAGCTCAGAGTGGCCAAATTGACTTTTGCCAATAACGATCTCCAAGCTCAAATCTAGGGGCAGAAGGAGAGACAAACTTATATTATTAAGGGATTAGAGGCCGAGAAGGAAAGGATTGAGGATAAAGATAAGAAGACCAAAGAAGAGCTTAAGAAGACCAAGGAGGAGCTCAAGCTGAAAACTGATGACTGGGTAGGCCAACAAGGAGGCCTTCAAGACTTTGGGTTCTTATGTGGGTATGAAAAGGGAATATGACATTCTGGTAGAAGCGAATGACACTCTTCGGAGTGAGCTTGAGGTGCAAAGAGCTGGTGTTAAGTAAAAGACGCTCTGGTTGCTAAGCTGGCAGATGATGTCACGACCAAGTGGGCTATTGAGTACCTTGCTTTTCAAAGTCAAGCCATGCGGAGGTATTCGGATTTGGTTTTTGACTTTGACCCTCTTCCGATGAGGAAGAGGTATCAGGTGCTGAAGAAGAAGCTGGGGCTTTAGCTTCATCAGCTTCTGAGCTTCATCCTGAAGGCACTGAGGTACCTCCTCCTACTGCCGAAGTCCTGGCCCAAGAGGTTTCCCCTGCGCCAACTATTTCTGCAGTCCTTGTCCCTGATCCTACCGCTGGAGTAGCTAATCTGCTCCTTGCTCCTGCTGATGCCTCTGTTAGTGTTCTCGTTTCTAGTGATGTCCTTGCCGACCTTGCAACTCAAGCTTCTGGGTTGAGTTTGCCCCCAACTGGAGACGAGGACCCTGCCCCTGCTCCTATTCTACCTGAGATCCATCTCCCTTCACCTGCTCCTGAACTTTCAGTAGTTTTTGTCACTAAGTTGCCAGACGCTTCTTTTGCTTCTACCGCAGAGACTTAGGACTTTTTGAGGAACTTTTGTTGTTGTTGTTTGTTGTTTTTTTTTTAAATACCTAGTACTCTACTTCCTTTGGGAAATGTCATTATACATTGCTTTTTTGAATTGTTGTATTTTCGTAATTGTTGTATTTCTGTCTGTTGTGTTGTTGTGCTATGTTTTCTATTCCCCTTACCCCTTACTTCGAGGAGGGCTTAGTTCTTCTTGAAGTAGAATTTCCAAGTTTGGAGAAGCTAGATAGCTAAAGAGAAAAAGAATTGTTGAGTTAAATGGCAAAGGTCTTAACCTTGGAGGGCACATTCTTATGAAATGAGGAGCCTGTGAGCTACTAAGTCTACTTAGGCTGGGCTAAAGACCTCTTGGCTTGAGTTTACACTCGCATAAAATTGTGTTGCTTATGTTTTGAGCTCTTCCTGAACTGAGCCAAGCTTGCAGTGCTAAGTTAGCGGAGCTGAACACCGACTTTCTCATTGTTGCGCATACCCGCCTACTTTCTAAAAATGTATCCACCACCATAATTTTTGAAGTTTAAGGGACCGCCTTTTCACCTTCATGTGTTCCTTGGTTCCTTAAAACTCGAGATTTCTTGAAGTTTCCATAAAGCTTTAGACTTCCTGATGCTTACAAATCTTAAAGTTTCTTCTTGTCAGCAATCTTTGGGAAAGAAATCTTGGGTTTCCTGGTTGCCACTGGCTCTTGCAATCTCTGTCTTCTCCTTGGTTTCTGACGGTTGTCCCTTTTTCTTCTTTGTTCAAGCAACTAGCTTTTATTGGGATCAACTTGAGGTGGCATTCCAACTACTTGGTTCCTTCGGTGGTAACATCTTCAGAGTTGGAAGGAATCAAGAGAGGATTTCTTCTTCCTACAAACTTACCCTTGCGAGTCCCAACTTCTGCCAAGCCCTGTAACTTCCATTCTCAATAGGAGATTTGCTTCTTTGAAGGTGCCTTTGAGATAGGCCTTCGTCTCCCCATCCATTCTTCCATTGGGTGGATTCTTGCCTTCTATGGTTTGTGCCCCTCTTGCTCCTTAAGTATGGGGTGCAATGATCAACTTTTTCCTTTTTTGGCATCCATAAGGCAATAGTGATTTCCCTACTATTTCCAAGTTCCTTTATTTCTATGAGCTTGAAGAGGACGAGCTCCCTTGCTTTAGTTGCTTCAGATGAAAGCGCTTCTTCGAGCCCTCGCTGGTCCTTGATATTCCCTCATCTCCTGAAGGATAGGCCAAACGCTTTTTCTTTGCCTTTGGAGATTCCTGGAGGTCTACTAAGTAGTGCTGCACGTGGTCTAGGGTTCCTCGCTCTTGGGAGTGTTTTTCTTACAAAGGTAGAGTTTTAGAAACCTATTCTGCTAGATTCATGATGATTGGCTCTTATCATGCTTATGTTGTGTAGGTGCGCCTAGTTTGACTTCGGCGAAGCTGTGGAGGGTTAACTAGGTGGCCCATGTTGAGCCTGCTCCTTTTTTAGAGCTCGCTACTCTACATAATTTTTTTTGTTCAGCGTTGCAGTTGCTGCTTTAGACTTTGCCTCCTTCCCCGTTTCTCCCGATTCCTCCCCTAATAAGACAGATAAAGATGAGGACGTTGCTACGTCTTTAAGAAAGCGCAGTAAGAGTGATTTGTCTTCTCAGTCGTCAGGTTCCCCCTTTAATTACATTTTATTTTCTACTACCAAGCTGCTCACAAAGGTGGAGAAGGAACGCGATGAACTAAAGGAAGAGAACGGACGTCTGTGGGCTGTGAATGCTTTCTTAGAAGAGGAGATTGCTGAGCTGAAGAAGAGACTTGGGGGAGACTAGAACTTTTCCTCTTTTTCTTATATCCCATTATGTTGATGAATAAGAAACTTTTTCCCTGCTTTACTTTTTGCAATTTTCCTTTGTTGGTTGCGAACTTATGAGCTGTAGAGCTCAATGTCAGTTAATGAGCTGAAAAGCTCATCTTTTGTTTATGAGCTAAAGAGCTCATCATTTGTTTATGGATTGAAGAGCTCATCATTTACTTATGAGCTGAAGAGTTTATCGCTTGTCTATGAGCTAAAAAGCTCATCGTTTATTTATGAGATAAAAAGCTTCACCGCTTTTCTATGAGCTGAAGAGCTAATCGTTTATTTATGAGCTGAAAAGCTCATTGTTGCTTTATGAGCTGAAAAACTTGTCATTGATCCATGAACTGAAAAACTTGTCGTTGATCCAAGAGCTGAAAAGCTCATCGTTAATTTATGAGCTGAAGAGCTCATCATTAATTTATGAGCTGAAGAGCTCATCTTTTGTTTATGAACTGAATCTCATCTTTAATTTATGAATTGGGGAGATCATCATTTGTTTATGAGCTAAATAGCTCATCTTTAATTTATGAGTTGGGGAGCTCATCGTTAATTTATGAGTTGTGGAGCTCATCGTTTGTTTATAAGTTAAAGAGCTCATCTTTAATTTATGAGTTAAGGATCTCGTCGTTAGCTTTATAAATATTACTGGAATCTCTCTGGGACGAGCTAAAACTCGTTATTTTATTGAGAATAGCCTTCTTACAAGAATTTACTAAAAAAATCTTTTCAAATGTTCTGCATTCCAAGAATCCAGGGTTTGTCCCACCTCCATTTGTAATTCTTAGTTCCCATTTCTGATTACCCTTGAAATGATGTAGGATCCTTCCTAGTTAGGTCCTAGCTTTCCATGAATGGGATTCTTCCTTGCTGGAAGGAGTTTTTTGAGTACCAAATCTTCGAATTTAAAGCTCTTGTGCCTGATCTTTCTGTTGTAATACCTTGCTGTTTTTCTTTGCTAACACACAATACGTTGCAGGGCCTTGTCCTTTTTTTCTTCCAAGAGGTTGAGATTTAGCAAGAGTGACTCATCATTATGCTCGAGTTCTAAGAAATCAGCCCTGGGAGAAAGTATACCAACCTTTACACGTGCCACCACTTCAATCCCAAATGCCAAAGCAAATGGTGTTTCCTGAGTTGCTGATCTAACTGTGGTTCTGTAAGTCCACAATACTTCTGGGATGTGTTCTACCTATTTCCCTTTCAGAGCTTCTAGCTTGGTCTTTAGGGCTACCTTTATAGTTTGGATGGTTGCCTGCTTGTCTATTGGATTGTGGATGAGCTGGAGCTGAGAAGTAATTCTTTATTCCTAGCTTATCACAGAACTCTTTGAACTTGGGATTGTCGAATTGCTTCCCATTGCCAGAGATAATTGCTCTGGAAATCCCAAACCTGTAGATTATAGATTTTCACGTGAAGTTTTGAACCTTTTATTTTGTGATTATTGTCAAGGGCTCTACCTTTGCCCATTTGGTGAAGTAATCTACCCTAATGATGACGAACTTGCACTATCCAATACTAGTGGGAAGGGACCCAAGTATATCTAGACCCCATTGTTGGAATGGCCAAGGGCTTATAACCGAGGTTAGGAGCTCCGACGGACAATGGTGGACGTTGGCGTGTACCTGTCAAACCTTACATGTTTTGATCATATCTGTGGTGTCTTTGAGCATAGTGGGACAGAAGTATCCCTGCCTTAGTGTATTTCCTGGAGCTCGAGCTCCGATATGGTTACCGCAGACTCCTTCATGGATTTCTCTGAGTATGTGATTAGCATCCTCGTCTCCCATACATTTAAGGAGAGGTGCTAAAAAATCTCGTTTATACAAGTTCTCTTGTAGGATTGTGAATTTGGTTGACCTGGCTCTTAGATTCGCGACCTCTTTGAGGTCTTCTAGTAAGGTTCCATTCTGAAGGTACTCTCTGATTAGGTTCATCCAGTTTTGCGGGGCCAATACAGGGAACACTTCTTCGTCTTCATGGCTTACAGAGGGTTCATCTAGGTGTTCGACTGGGATTAATCTGTCTAGGTTCTCCTGTGAAGCTGTAGCAAGTCTCGCCAAAGCGTCTGCTCGGGCATTTTTGGCTCTTGGGACATGCCTGATTTTGACTTGCACGAATTTTTTGATCAACTCTTGCACCTTTTTTAGGTATAGGATCATTCTTTCACCTTTAGCCTCATATGTTTCTTCTAACTGCTTCACCACGAGCTGGGGAGTCATAAATTTTGAGTTGTTCTGCCTCCATCGAGTGAGCCAGATTGAGTCCTACAATGACGACTTCACACTTTGCTTCATTGTTTGAGGCCATAAACCCGAACCTGAGGGCATACTCGATATTTATTCCATCTGGGGAGGTCAGAATTAAACCTACACCACTTCCTTGAGCACTAGCAGCTCCATCTGCTGAAAGTTGGTTGAGAAATCCGAGACAGTGAGGTAGAGGGTGAGTACTTCTTCCTCCAAATGACTTACCAAAACTGGGGGTGAGCTCAGATAATCCTTTAGGGCTCTAAATGCATCTTCACACCGGTATCCAATTGGAACACCTTTTTTAGGATTTGAAAGAAAGGTTGACATTTGTCACTTGACTTGGACACAAAATAACTCAGAGTTGTTATTCTTCCTGTTAAGCGTTGGACCTCCCTTGTGTTGGAAGGTGGCTGTTGGAAGGTGGCTACATATCCATTACTACTTTAACTTTTTCTGAGTTAGCCAGCACAAAAAATTTCCCGCAGAGACCCCAAAGGCACACTTGGCGAGGTTGAGCTCCATTTGGTATTCCTTAAGGACCTAGAACGATTCTTCAAGATACCCGATGTGGAGCTCGACTTTCAGTGATTTCACCAGCATGTCATCGATATATACCTCAATTAATGTTCCAATTTGCTTTTGAAACATTCGACTCCATTACGAAGGAGGCCTTTTCTTAGTTACTGGGGTCCATCCTGATTTGGTTATATCTAAAAAAAGTGTCTATAAAGTTGAGGAGTTCGTGCCCAGCTGTGGCATCCACAATCGGGTCAATCCAAGGTAAGGGGAAGTTGTCCTTAAGACAAGCTCGGTTAAGATCGGTAAAGTTGATGCATAGCCGCCACTTGTCATTGGTCTTTTTTACCAGAACCATGTCTGCTAACCATGTTGGGTAATCTACCTCCTTGATAGCTTTGGCATGGAAAAGTTTGCTAGCTTCCTCATTGATTGTTGATTAGTAGTTAAAATTAGCATATTACTATGCCTTTTTAAGACTAATTATACTTTGATGGAGTTTAAATGATGAAATTTCATGTCCTAAAGTGAACAAGTGTTCAAAAGGCAACATATAACAAACTTGAATGTAGCACCAGCGTATTGGGGGACAAAATTGGAAAAGCTTGGAACAAAGCAAGAAAGTTCAAATGCCAAACAACGTTCAAACGTCCCCTTGAATTAATTGAAGACCAGGCTACTGAGACATGGCGTGTTGTAGCTATACTAAGGTACTTGAGTACCACGTTCGAACGCCAAACAATGTTCAAATGTCCCCCTAAATTATTAAGGACCCGGCTGATAAGTGCGAAGTTAAGTTGGACATGGAGTGTGGAACTAGCTCTTCAGAAAAACACAGGCCACTTGAGTGGGGGGGTTCAGACCCCATCTGGCATTTGAACACTCATCAAGCAAAGACAGAAACAACGTTTGAATGCCAGACAATATTTTGAACTTTGTCCCCAGGCAGGCTGCAAAGTGGATAGCTTTCAGAAGACTTTCAATGTCCTACACTATTCACTCACACTCTCTTGTCCCCCTCCTCCTTGCCTATAAATACTCCCCTTGTGGGAGCTTTGAAGGAGGATTTGGAGAGTAGGAACCTAGAACTTGGTTTGTAGGCTTAGACTACACCAAGAACTAGTAGATAGATTGAAGGAGGCTTAGAATCGCACTTGTAGTTGTATAATTAGTATTAGACTTAGTCTTATATTTATTTGTATCAAGGGAGATAGATCATCTTTTGGTTGCAGTGGAAACCCTCCAAAAGTGACCAGCTTTCTTCTACTTTCATTTTTTGTCTTTCACTTTCATTACTTGAGCTTCCTTCTTCCCTTAGAGGAGTGAAACTCTTCCACTTTTCTAGAGCTTTACCAAAGCCGTAAAGGGTGGAACGTGATTCACTCATTCTTTTTCGAAGATCAGCTCCTTTCTTATTGTGTTTTACCTTGTAAGTCCTCTACTTTGAGGGATAAGCATCACTCACTTTTCTAGATTTACCAAAGCCATAAAGAGTGAGTAATTTCTCATTCACTCTTTAGTAAGAGGTTATGGACATGTATAAATCATCTGAAAATTATATTTTATGCATTTCATTTATGCTTTAATGCTTTATATTATACCTTCTTATTGAATGATTGAATGTATCTAGTAAAGCTAAGGTACTTTGTATAACCGTGGGTTCTTTCTATGACATGGATGACTCTTGCATAGAAAGATCCATGTGTTCAAGGCAAGTACTTTGGCTAGATCTTCATGACTACCTTTCAATCTTCACCATTATTGGACTTCATTTAAAAGATAGAACATTAACGCCATCGTTGGATGCCTTGTAGAAACACTTGCTTGTTTGTAGACAGGTTGAGTCTCGACACAAACAATTCTTGTAAACTTCTAGAAAGGCATCTGAACCATGTGTTTAATTCTTACAATCTACCTTTATCTTCCAATTAACTTACCGTTGACACGGGAACTAATTGAGTTGCCAAGCACAAGTATAATAAACTGGATGATTAACTACATGTTTAGATCCTCAAGCTAAAGGATGACTGTTTACATTTAAATTTATCTTATATTTTGTCTAGAAAACTTCTTGAAAAGAATTTTATATTCTGTTCAGGAAATTCCATAACTTCAAACTCTCAAGGTTTTCAGTTACTTGGTCTCTATCACTGCTTACTTCAAAACACTAATCATAGTTCCCTGTGGATTCGACTTCGGACTTAACTAGATTATTACTACTACTTGACTGTCTACACTTGGGTGTACACATATCGGATGAAGTCAAGTTTTTGGCGCCGTTGCCAAGGAACCATAAAAGGTGTTTTAAGGTAAAAGGTAAGAAGACCTTCCTTTTGCATATATTCCTTCTTTGATTTATTGTGTATAAATTATTTTTTTTATGTCTGAGGACGATCCTCACTTTCAAAATTTGTCAACATAGATTTGTGAATCAATATGAACCATCTTCACCTAGATCAGTAGCAGACCCTTTTGATAATAATATGGCAAATAATGAGAGACAATGAGAAGTTCCTATGAGAGAGGGGGAAGTACCTAACATTCGAACCTTACGGGATTACTTAAATCCCACAATAAATAGTGTCATCTCTTATTTTATCTTTCCTGAAGATTCACCCCTCTTTACTGTAAAGACGGGGACAGTTCAACTACTCCTTCAATTCCATGGACTCGAAACAGAAAACTCATAGCTGCACATAAAAGAGTTTGAGGAAGTATGTGAAATGTTTCAAGACAATTTTGAGCTAGCCAAAATGAAACTTTTTTCATTTTTTCTATAGGATAAAGCTAAACAATGGCTAAATTCTTTAAAAGCTCTTTCAATACCTGACTGGCAGGCATTACAAAATAAATTTTTCATAAAGTTTTTTCCTCTACACCGCACTAATGTACTGAAAAGGCAAATCATAAATTTTTCGTTCAAAGAAAAAGAAACCTTTTACCAAAGTTAAGAGAGATTCAAGGATCTGCTTCAGTCCTGCCCGCACCATGATTTTGAGAATTGGACTTTAGTAGGATGTTTCTATGACACTTTGCCCACTAGACTATTTCAGTTTGTCGAAATGATGGCTCAAGAAGAGTTTATGAGCAAGAGTCTGGAAGAGGCATTCAATTTTTTTGACATCATATCTGACAGGTCTCAAATGTGAGACTCAGCCTCCCCTACTATTGTCGAAGTCAAACCATCTACTTCTCAAGGGGGTAAGTATATCTTAAGAGATGATGATGACCTAAGAGCAAAAATATCCACCCTATCTCGAAAACTTGAAGCTGTAGAGATAAAAAAAAGTTCATCAAGTTGATGTTGGCCCTCCCACAGAACAAATGTGTGGGATTTGTGCGCTGACAAGACACCCTACTGGGAAGTGTCCTACCATTTCAGCATTCAAAGAGGTTTTGTTGGGGCAAACAAATGCAATTTCTAACTTCAACATGCCTTACTCCAACCCATACTCTGAAACATACAATCCAGGGTGGCGGAACCACCCAAACTTTAATCGGAGAAACACACAACCAACTCTTATAAACCAATAACAAGGTTCACACCCACCACCTCAAGAACCTCCCACGTATCAACCATACTAACCACCATAAAAGATGAACCTTGAGGATATCCTGAATTAGTTCATGCAAGACCAAATGAACTATAACAACAGTTCTACTCAGGCATTTACTGATTTCAAAATCCAGACAACTCAATCTTTCAAGGATCTTAAAAGCCACATCCAAAAATTGACCCAATCTATGACCACACATGAGAAAGACAAGTTTCCTACCCAATCAAAACCACCACAAGGCCAATTTCAGGTGAAAAATCCTACAATCATGGAAACCCCACATGAGAAGTGGCAAGGTGATTAACAACACCATTAAAGACATGCTAATTCCCAAGCCAAAACCTAAGTCAATCCCAGTCAACTCACCAGTTGAGCCTGAACTTGTGATTGAGGTGGAGCTTGAACTTGTGATTGAACAAGAACCATAACCATCAAAAGAAAAGGGACCCTCATGTCCTATTCCTGCTCCTTGTCCTCAAAGACTAAAAATTGTACATAAGTTGAATAATCAGCTAGAAATTTATGAGCTCTTCAAGAAAGTAAAGATCAACATCCCACTTCTAGATACAATCAAATAGGTTTTGTCTTATGCTAAGTTTCTAAAGGACTTGTGCACAGTTAAGAGAAGCGAGAATGTCCCAAAAAAAAAAAGCTTTCTTGATAGAACAAGCAAGTGTCTTACTTCAACACAAAACCCCTCCAAAATACAAAGACCCTGGGTGTCCAACTGTGTCGTGTGTCATTGGAGACTTCAAAATTGAACAAACACTGTTAGACCTTGGAGCAAGTGTCAATTTGCTCACATTCTCTATTTACCAGTAGTTGGGTCTGGGTGAACTTAAACCCACCAGTGTTACACTCCAGTTGGCAGACAGATCTGTCAAAGTCCCTAGAGGCATTGTTAAAGATGTACTTATCCAAATGGACAATTTTATCTTCCCTGTTGGCTTTATCGTTCTAGATACACAGCCAGCAAAGCATTCAAAGAACCCAATTCCCATCATTCTTGGTCGACCCTTCTTAGCAACTTCAAATTCACTAATCAATTACAGGAATGGGGTCATGAAATTAACCTTTGGGAATATGACTCTTGAGTTAAATATTTTCAATGTTGTCAAATACTCAAGAGAGAACAAAGAAGAGAGAGAAATAAATTTCATTGAGTCATTGGTTCAAGAACATCTGAATAACATATTTTGTGAAAATCTCACTAAATCTTCTCTGTCAGAATCTATCACATCTAAGACAATAGATGACGATCCAAAGAATTTCCCCACTCATACTGTTAAGACATGGGCCCCCAAATTTGAGGAACTTTCACCAAGTGGCACAAAGTCACTCTCATCAAGTGTCAAGCCACCAAAGCTTGAATTAAAACCTCTCCCATCTAACCTCAAATATGCATTTTTAGGAGAGGATGAGTCATACCCAGTGGTATTTTCATCTAAGCTCATAGACTTGCAAGAGTTTAAACTAATTGAGGTTCTTAAAAGCCATTAAAGTACTATTGGGTGGACCATCGCTGACTTGAAAGGTATAAGTCCGTTGATCTATAATCATGCTATATACTTGGAAGAGGATTCAAATGAAGGAAGTTGTGAGAATGAAAATGCTTAAGCTCTTGGATGCGGAGATAATCTTTCTCATCTCCGATAGCAAATGGGTTAGTCCAACCCAAGTTGTGCCCAAAAAGTCTGGGGTCACAGTGGTCAAGAATGAAGCCAATGAACTAGTACCAACTTGAGTTGTCACAGGATGACGGATGTGTATCGATTATTGAAAGCTCAATTTGGTAACTAAGAAAGAACATTTCCCTCTTCCTTTTCTTGACTAGGTTCTAGAGAGAATTATAGGGCATGAATTTTACTGTTTCCTGGATGGGTATTCTGGGTACAATCAAATTGAAATTGCAATAGATGACCAGGAGAAAACCACATTCACATGTCCCTTTGACACCTTTGAATTCAAAAGGATGTCATTTGGACATTGTAACACTCCTGCAACATTCCAAAGATGCATGCTGAGCTTGTTCAATGACATGGTCGAAAAATTTTGGAGGTATTTATGGATTACTTCCCTGTCTGTGGTGACTCATTTGATTCATGTCTGGCCAACCTAGAGAAGGTATTGGTAAAATTTCAGGATTCCAATTTGGTACTTAATTGGGAGAAATGCCCTTTCATGGTAACACAAGGCATTATCTTAGGTCACATTGTGTCGTCTGAAGGCATGAAAGTAGACAAGGCAAAAATAGATCTAATTGAAAATCTGTCTACTCCAAAGACTATAAATAATGTCTGATCATTTCTGGGATACGCAGGGTTTTACAGGAGATTCATAAAAGATTTCAGCACTATAGCTAAACCCATGTGTCATCTCCTGAGGCAGGACGTAAATTTTGTGTGGAGTGAAGCATGTCATAAAGCTTTTGACAAGCTTAAAGGCATGTTAATTTCTTTCCCAATCATGTAACCCCCTGACTGGACCCAACCCTTTGAAATAATGTTTGATGCTAGTGATTATGTTGTAAGTGCTATGTTGGGGCAACTAAAAGATAAGAAACCATATGTGATTTATTATGCAAGCAAGACTTTGAATGAAGTTCAAATGAATTACTCCACCACTGAAAAAGAATTGTTTGCTGTAGTTTTTGCTTTAGAGAAATTTCATTCTTATCTCGTTGGTTCTTCTCTTGTTGTATTTACTAGCATGCAGCATTGAAATTTTTGCACACAAAGAAGGACGCCAAGCCAAGGCTCTTAAGATGGATACTCTTACTCCAAGAGTTTGATCTAGTCATTAAGGATAAGAAAGGCATTGAGAATGTGGTGGCAGACCATCTGTCCAGATTAACATATGACTTTCAGGAGGATGGAGTACCAATCAATAAAAATTTCCCCGATGAACAACTGTTCACCATCGAGGAGACACCATGGTACGCTAATATTGCTAACTTTCTTGCTACGGGTACGCTCCCTCCATCCTTTACAATAATGGACAGAAAGAAATTTCTAAGGTAGGTTCGCAACTTCTTTTGGGAGGATCTATACGTATTCAAGTATTGTAAGGATCAGATCATAAGGCGTTGCATCCCCGCTCATGAAAGTAGACTGGTAATATCATTTAGCCATTCTGAAGCATGTGGTGGCCATTTCTCATTAAGGAAACTGGTACGAAAATCTGGTAGTGTAGATTTTATTGGCCCACCCTTTTCAAAGACGTCCATGCATTTTGTTTGGCATGTGATAGATGCCAAAGGTTGGGAAGCATTTCGAAAAGAAACATGATGCCCTTAAACCCCATTCTTGTGATTGAAATTTTTAACTATTGGGGCATTGATTTTATGGGACCATTCCCCCCTTCCTTTGGCTATCTATACATTTTAGTAGCCTTAGACTATATATCCAAATGGGTTAAAGCAATTTCATACCAGAAGAATGATCACCAAACGGTTATCGAATTTTTAAAAGAAAATATTTTGTCCTGGTTTAGAATTTCGAAATCAATCATAAGTGATGGAGGTGCTCATTTTTGTAATCGCCCTTTTTAAAATTTGATGAAAAAATACTTGATTTTTCACAAAATTATAACCCCTTATCATCCATAGACTAGTGGATAGGCTGAACTGCCTAATCGGGAGATCAAATTAATTTTAGAAAAAATGGTAAATTCAGACTGTAAAGATTAGTCGTCAAGACTAACTGAGGCACTCTGGGCATATCACACTGTATTTAAAATAATTTTAGGCATGTCTACTTATTGATTAGTCTATGGCAAGCCTTGTCACCTACTTGTCGAAATGGAGTATAGGGCACACTGGGCCATTAAAGCAATGAACTTTAACTTGGACAAGGCTAGATTTTCAAGAAAACTTTAGATTAACAAACAGGAGGAATTGAAAAATGAAGCATATGAGAATGCTAAGATTGCAAAATCTAAGATGAAAATTTTTCATGACAAAAACATTGTGCAAAAGTCTTTTGAACCTTCTCAAAAAGTCATGTTGTTTAATTCAAGACTCCGCCTCTTTCTTGGTAAGTTAAGATCAAGATGGACAGGGTCTTATATTGTCAAAAAGGTGTTTGGACACAGAGCAGTAGAAGTGGAAAACCCCTCGAACGATAATATCTTTACTGTTAATGGTTAGTGGTTGAAACCATTTTTGGAAGACTTTATTAAAAATGTGGAAACCATTCTTTTAATGGATCCAGAATATTCTTCCAAGATTCGCGTCTGCCGACAGAAAAAAGGGTCAGGTTAGGCAGAACCTAACCCACAGGAACGCCTTTATAAGGCCCACATCCCCTTTTCCTTCTTTTTCCCATCCACCACTTTTCCCTTTTTTTCTTTCTTTTTTCTTCTTCTTCTTCTTCGCTGTTCGCGACCCTCTGTAAACACGACCCAACCAGCATTTTAAAGTCTGGCCCAGCCCAACGGGTTGACCCGATGAACCGGTGCCTAAATCAAGCCAGTTCGATCTTTGGATCGTTTAAGCACCAGACCCATCTAAAATTCGCTGAACCGGTGAAAAAACTGTTAAACCGTTTAAACCGGACAAGTTGAATCAAATTGGCCGGGTCAGTTTTATTAGTATAAAAAGCTGAGTTTGGGGCATTTTGCCCTAAATCAACACTCACGGCAGTCTCTCACATCTCACTCCAGTTTCTGATCTGGTACCCAAGTCGAACGAAAATCATTGTTCACCAAATTGAAGCCAACCTCTGCATCTTCTCTTTGCAATGATCGATCATCGATCGATTAGCCGCTGCAAGCCTACGAGTTCTCTTCTCTTCGATAGCCCTAAATCGACAGTCTCTCTTTCTTTGTCTCTTCGAGTTCTACTCTTACAGATCTGAACTCACATATGTTCACCGTTGTTGTTTTGGTGGTTGTCGTCTTCAGGTGACCTTCTACACTTTTCTTCTTCTTCTTATTTGCTGAAATATGTTCTTTCGTTGTTTGGTTACTGATCTAACTAGAGGAAGCAAAAGAAAAGGATTGTATGATTGAATTTTAGAAATTTAATTTTGGATACTAGAAAAATACGAATTTAAAAGATTTTACCTCGTAGTGAAGCCAATGTTTTAATATTCTGGAATCAAAATAGATTTTTTGCAATTTTTTTTTTGATTTTTATGATGCTTAGAATATTGGCTAATTGTGGTTTCAATTATTTTTTCTACTTAAATTTGGATTTACAAATTGTATTAGAAATTAAATGCATTGGATATATTTTTGATAATTTTTCTCTTCTTGCAATTACATTTTTGACGTTATTATCATAATTATTGTGATTTTTTAGTCTATTTACTATTATTTATAATTATTATTTATTTATTTATTTATTATATAATCAGTTCGACCAGTGATCCAACGGTTGAACCAGTGACCCATTAACTCGGTTCCTTTGTTGGGTTAATGTCTAGGCCGGGTTTTAAAACTATGGACCCAACCCCCAGCAGCCCCATGATCACACACTCCACAGACATAATCCTATGTTTCATGCTTTGTAGTTTGATTTTGTATTTGTTTATGGGTGTTCTACTTCTCTTTGCACTCACGGACAAGGCTTACTAGCCTACCCGGAACCCAGATTTGTGGAGAGATGATTAATTGTTGTGTTTTGTGCTTGTAGGATTTGGTAGATGAATAGATCTCTACCTTTCAACCTCATCTCCAAGCTCCATATACCGGTAAATTTGAAACATTGGGGACAATGTTCAGTTTAGGTTAGGGGATGAGAACTACAATTCATATTTTGTGTCCATATATTTTTATTTTTTGTGTTATTGTTGTTGTTGTTTCTGATCATGCCTGTGAGTCAGCTTTAATCATCTTTGTGACTAGCAAACGTTAAAAAATCAGATCATGAGTCTTAATGTTTAGAAAGCATGGATATCAAACTTTTTTAATTGAGTCTGGGAGTTCTACGCACTTTTTCATCTGATGTGCATGTTGTGATCATGAGAAAAGCAAGATTGATAAGAAAAAATGAGATCCGAGAAGAACAAGCAAAACCCCTCTGTGGCAGAAGCACTTTTACTAAACGCCATCGTGCCAAAAATCTTGGTGCCTGTAAACAGTGTAGCAAAGTCTTTCACGAGAAAAGATATAATCAATGTTCTGAACCAATTTTTGGTCGTACAATCGATCGATTAGACTAGATAGTGAATGGACTGAGTAAGGATTACCCTGAGATGCCATGTTATTCTAGTACTTTGCTTAACTAGTTTGTGAGAGAGGAAATTGGGAGAGTCACTGGTTGTTCAAACTACATGGATACGGAGGGAGACTCGGATTAGATTATTTTCTATGAAAAACTGTGTTTTGTTGGGATGAAAGCCAAGGGTCCAAATTTTTGTAAAAAGAGAAAATATTTTTGTACAAACTCTTTTGACTAAAATGAGTAAGGAATGTCCCAAACTACCAACCTAAAGCGTGGGTAGGGACTTATCTTGAGACGCCATGATTTTTTGGTTCAAAGTTGTGTATATAGCCCTCTCTTATTGGGTATGTTGATGTATAGAAAAACTTTTGTTGTCTGATCTAATGTTCGAACGCCCAGTGACATTCGAAAGTTAGTTGCTTGTAGTACTCAGCCTCTAATGGAAACAAAAGTACTGGGAGCTCAACACGTTCGAACGCCAATAGCACGTTCAAACGAGAGTAACGTTTGAACGCAAATAAAATGTTCAAACTACATGAGCTTACAGTACTTTGGTCTCCGACAGAACACAAAAGTACGAGGAGCTCACCATGTTCGAACGTCATCCACATTCGAACGATCTATTTAAAATTCTACTACATACGTTCGAACATCAGTGACATTCGAATGTGAACCTTCAGACTATAAAAGTCTAGTTCGTCTTCTTCATTCCAAAACCCCCAAAAATTTTGAAAAACCTCCAAACCCTAGGGTGCCTTTTCGATACCCAACCCTCAAAACATCCCTCATTCCCTATTTTTACCCAAAATCGACCCTCCCAAGACCATTCCCACATCAAAAATCCTCATTTTCACAAGGAATCAAAACTCTCAAGCCCTAAAAACCTCAAACCTGAAACATCATGCCTCCAAGGGTCAAGTTACCTGTCAAGCGAAATCCACCACTCAGGAGCCCAATATGGTGGAGAAGGTCTTCAAGGAGAAAGAAGGAAGATCCATTACGTAAAGATATGACAAGACTCGATTCCCCATGGCTCTCAAAGCTGACAGATACGAAAATTTCTACCAAAACCAAGCCGTTGTTTGTGAGAGAGATGTAGTATTGGCTGACTTTGCGGAGTTGGGTATTGTTGTGGATATGGAGAGAAAAGGGTGGATGTTGTATTTATGGAACAGCAGAGAGGCTGTGATTGACTTGGTGCGAGAGTTTTACTCCAACGTCGAGATCATCAACGGAGAAATAAGGACGTATGTGAGGGGAGCCCACATTGACGTGCTTGAGAACTACATTTGGGAGTTGAGGCAAGAAGTGCCTCGGGTACAAAATCTGACATACCCCCAAAGGAAAAACGTGGCTATGAATATGGTTGGAGCAGAGCTAATGGGGGTGGCTACTTTTTTCATGGGCAGGGGAGCTAATCGATAAATATAAGATGTTGAACTTGATTAAGTTTCAAACTTCACCCCAATTTGGTGAAAGAATGAAATCCTCCCCGAGATGGCCCGGTTGCTTTACGCCCTTGGGAAGGGCCAAAGCATAGACCTCCCCTCCCGCATTTTGATAAAAATGAAGAAAGGTTGCGACGTGAAAAGAAACTCACTTCCCTTCGGCACCTTGGTCACGAAGATTTACAAGGACCATGGGATTAGGGTAAGGCCTAAGATAACTATACAGAGGCCAATGAGCCCACTAAACAAGGCTTCCTTCCAGAGGAGCCAAGGCTACAATAGAGGCCCAGTGGCTAGACACGAGCAGCCCCCTACTCGAGGTGTCGGCGAGGTACAAATTGTCCTAGATGAGGAGGATGAGAGAGAGTTAGAGACAGAGAGAGCCCAGGAGTAGCCAGATCAGGCAGGACCTAGCACCAGCACCCATAGCTCACTACAAGAGATCATGCTTAGCATTGAAGCTAAGTAGGATGAGATTCTTCGCCTTCTGAGGGGTGGACCTGGTGGAGCTGGAGGAGAGTGAGAAAGGGGATTTCTATTCTTGAGTAGAGTTATGTGTGTTTGGATTCTTCTTTTGTGGATGAGCTTCTTCGTTAGTGGTTTATTGTGGATATTTAAAGTTTTTGTGTTTTGTCACTTCTTTTGTGGATGAATTGAATCTGTGGAGTTTGTATAAAACGAGCATATTTTGTAAAATGAATGGTTCAATTGATCACTATTATCAATTTAAAAGTATGTGTAGAATTAACAGATATTGTTATGTGAAACAAATGTGGATGCTAAGACTGTTTGTTAAAATAACTAATCACATGATCGGTTTGACACATAACTTAGAAATCTATACTTAACACCACAGGTCCTTGAATAATGGTATTTTCTCTATGCTTAAATTGTCAAATGTACATTGGTATTTTTTATTCTTAAGGTACATATGATCAGACTCGAAAATAGAATCGATATATAACCAGCATTCCCTAAAACACCCAACATAACACGCAACTAAAGTGATCTACTGACATATCCCACAGGAACCTTTGCATACGACACATATACGTGCACATACTTGAAAAAGGATCTTAGGCCATCTTTGATTCAATTTGGAGCCTTAGCCATTGCTTTTACAAAATTATATCCCTTGTTAACCATGTTTGAGCCTTCAATGAGTGATTTCTTTTTCAAGAAACCCATATAATAACCGAGCCATAGGAGAATATACTTGACATACCTTGCTATCTAATTTTCTTGCACCCTCTCATAAATCAGTATGATACAGAAAAGCAAGAGCAATAGAAAAGATGATGGTGACTACTGTTCAATAAAAGAAAAGTCAGTGGGAACAACTGAGAAAGAAAAGAAACAAAAAAAAGGGAATTGCCAAGAAAGTGAAAAATAGGAAAAACGAAAGAAAGAAATACCATTTCTAGGCAAAAGATCGAAAAACAAGAAAGAAATGTGCTACACTACATGAGTAAAAGATAGCTTTTGAATACCATTGACGTCATTTCGTTAGCCACTGACCTCTAGCCTCATTACAGCATATACAAAGCCCTAATTGATCTCAAGTCTGATGCATGTGTGTGTTGTCAACCAAAAACTGGGGTATGTTAAATAATATTTCTTTAATTGCATCGATATTCTTCTATGAGATTATGCCAAGAACATGATTAGTCTACTTTCTTAAAACTTTCACTCCCTTTCTAACTGTGCATGTGATTTTTCGATTGGCCATCTTCTGATCACATGTCATTTGAGAAACAAGTCACTATAATCGAAGCAAATTTTTGCTAAGAGCATTCTAAGAAAGGTTTGTGAAATCAAAACTATCCATGGAAGGAGGTAAAGTGAAATGTTCGTTATATAACAATTCTTGTTACTAGAATGATCATTCCTACTACACAGGGAATTCCAAATGCAAATGTGACAGAAGCTAATTTTTGCATAGAATAAATACCTATGGAAAAGAAATGTGGGAGGTAAGTCGAGAATAAGGGTTGAGTGTCCTAACAACCATGATGCTAACTCAATTTAATCAGCAAGCTCACATACACATTTGTTCAAACAAAAGCTTATGGGTAGCTTCACTAAAAATCCTCACAAGACAACACTCATCCACTAGGGCAAACCTAGTGGTTCAATGGTTTGTTGCATATGCTAAATGCAACCGGATAACCTACAAAAAAAGGCATTAGAAATAGATTTACATTCATTTGTTGTTGTATTACTAGAGACTAGCAATATTTAGGTTAGGGGGTGTGATTAGTAGTTAAAATTATCATATTACTATGCCTTTTTTAAGACTAATTATACTTTGATGGAGTTTAAATGATGAAATTTTAGGTCCTAAAGTGAACAAGTGCTCAAAAAGTAACATATATCAAACTTGAATGTAGCACCAGCATATTGGGGGATAAAATTGAAAAAGCTTGGAACAAAGCAAGAATATTCAAACGCCAAACAATGTTCGAACGTCCCCCTGAATTAATTGAAGACCAGGCAACTAAGACATGGCGTGTTGCAGCTACACCAAGGAACTTGAATACCACGTTCGAACGCCAAACAACGTTCGAACATCCCCCTGAATTATTAAGGACCAGGCTGATGAGTGCAAAGTCAAGTTGGATGTGGAGTGTGGAACTAGCTCTCCAGAAAAACACAGGCCACTTGAGTGGGGGGGTTCAGACCCCATTTGGCGTTCGAATGCCCATCAAATAAAGACAGAAACAACGTTCGAACGCCAGATAACATTCGAACGTTGTCCCCAGGCAGACTGCAAAATGGATAGCGTTCAGAAGACTTTCAACACCCTATACTATTCCCTCACACTTTCTTGTCCCCCCTCCTCCTTGCCTATAAATACTCCCCTTATGGGAGCTTTGAAGGAGGATTTGGAGGGTAGGAAGCTAGAGCTTGGTTTGTAGGCTTAGACTACACCAAGAACTAGTAGAGAGATTAAAGGAGGCTTAGACTACCACTTGTAGTTGTATAATTAGTCTTAGACTTAGTCTTATATTTATTTGTATCAAGGGAGATAGATTATCTTTTGGTTGCAGTGGAAACCCTCTAAAAGTGACTAGCTTTCTTCTGCTTTCATTTTTTGTCTTTCACTTCCATTGCTTGAGCTTCCTTCTTCCCTTAAAGGAGTGAAACTCTTCCACTTTTCTAGAGTTTTACTAAAGCCATAAAGGGTAGAACGTGATTTACTCATTCTTTGTCGAAGATCAGCTCCTCACCTATTGTGTTTTACCTTGTAAGTCCTTTACTTGGAAGGATGAGCATCACTCACTTTTCTAACTTTACCAAAATCATGAAGAGTAAGCAGTTTCTCATTCACTCTTTAGTAAGAGGTTATGGACATGTATAAATCATCTGGAAGTTATATTTTGTGCATTTCATTTATGTTTTAATGTTTTATATTATACCTGCTTATTGAATGATTGAATGCATCTAGCAAAACTTAAGGTACTTTGTATAACTATGGGTTCTTTATATAACATGGATGACTCTTGCATAGAAAGATCCATGTGTTCAAGGCAAGTACTCCAGCTACATCTTCATAACTACCTTTCAATCTTCACCATTATTGGACTTCATTTAAAAGATGGAACATTAACGCCATGGTTGGATGCCTTGTAAAAATATTTGCTTGTTTGTAGATGAGTTGAGTCTCGGTACAGACAATTCTTGTAAACTTCTAGAAAGGCATCAGAACCATGTGTTTAATTCTTACAATCCACCTTTATCTTCCAATTAACTTGTCGTTGACACGGGAGTTAATTGAATTACCAAACACAAGTATAATAAACCGGATGATTAACTACATGTCCAGATTCTCGAGTTAAAGGGTGACTGTTTACATTTGAATTTATCGTATATTTTGTCTAGAAAACTTCTTGGAAAGAATATTATGTTCTATTCAGAAAATCCATAACTTCAAATGCTCAAGGTTTTCAATTACTTTGTCTCTATCACTGCTTACTTCAAAACACTAATCATAGTTCTCTATGGATTCGACTGCAGACTTAACCGGATTATTACTACAACTTGACCGTCTGCACTTGGGTGTGCACATATCGGATCAAGTCAATTGCCTTTTGTCATTCCGGGGCAAAACTCCTTCATTTCTGTGTGATGGGTTTACAAGCAGGATTCACAGTGAACTTGTGTGTGATGACTGAAGGGTCAATTCCTTTCATATCTTCTTGCTTCTAGGCAAACACTTCCATATTTTTTCTAAAGAATTGGATCAGAAGGTTTTTAATTCCCTTGTTTAGCTTAGATCCCACGTATACTAAATGCTTTGGTTTTTTATCAAGCTGGATAGGTTCTAGCTCTTTCGACGGCATTGGCGTAGTTTCCAATTCGTCCCTTATGTCAAGCTCGTCCAATTTGATGTTTTCAACCTCTTTCTTTTCATGGACGCCATGTAACACTTCTATGCCATACACTGGTCTCTTCGAACCACTGCAATTTTGTTTTCCATAGGGAATTTCATGACGAGATGGTAGGCGGATGGAATGACCCTCATGACATTGAGAGAAGGTGCATCAACCACTAAGAACCTCACTGTGGTGGTGGTCTGGCAAGAAGGATCTCCCACAGTGAGCACGAGCTGAATTAATCACAAGGGTAACACCTTTTTCCCAGAGAACCCTAATAGGTGAGTTCTTATTGGCTTGAGTTTGTCCCTACCTATATCCATCTTGTCAAAGGCAGACACAAAGATGATGTTAGCAGAGCTTCCATTGTCAATCAGGACTCTATAGACGGTTTTGTTTGTGACGATGACTCTTACCCCCAGGGGGTCATCATAAGGATTTTGGTAGCCTTCCAAGTCTGAGTCTGAAAAAGTGATAGATGTCGAGGTGTCTTGGACACAGTATACACTTCTAGTATTTCGTCAGTTCTGATTCTGCGCAAGTGAGCCTTCTTGGCTGAGATGGACTCTCCACCTCCTGCAAATCCTTTGGATATCACTCTGATCTTCCTCAGAGGTTATTGATATTGTGTAGGGACCTACTGTTGAGATGCTGGAGGTGGTGGAGCTCGATTCTGATTGTCATGTGCCATAAAGCGACGCAACTGCCCTTGCTGAATCAAGAACTCAATTTTTTTTTTCAACTGGATGCAATCATTCGTGAGGTGGTCGTGGTCCCTATGATATTCACAATACTTTATCGCATCTCTTTTTGTTGGGTCTACCATCATCCGAGGTAGCCACCTCAAAAATTTCTCATTCTGCACTTTATAAAGAATCTGGGACAGCATAGCTATAAGTGGAATGAGTTGTCGAGGTGCATACCTCGACTGCAATTCTGGTTGTAGAGGACCTAGGCGATCTCTGACATCCCCTCTTCTTTTGGGAGAGCGATCCCTGTCTCTCTTGGAGACCTATCTCATCCTCTCTTTTTTCTAGGACTCTGATCCCTCTCCTTCTCTTCCTTCCCTTTCTCCTTCTGCGTGGATGAGCTCCCTACCTTAGAAAAGAGGGCTTCCTCGCTATTAATAGACTTTTCTACCTTGGCTAGCACTTCTGCCATACTTGCTTGTGGGTTTTTTGATATAGAGAACATCAAGTCCTTCGACTGTACTCCTAACCCAACGATGAAAACAGTGATGACGAATTTCTCATCTAGAACATCTACCTTTAAGGATTCTGAGTTGAACCTTGGACATAGGATCACAAGTTTTTGTTGGGTCCCTGTTTCACATTCAACAGGTGGTAGCTCAACTTTCGGTAGGTCCGAGCTCTAATGAAGTGGGACACAAAGGATATGGAGAGCTCCATGAAGGAAGAGATGGATACCGAGGCTAGCCTATTGAACCATGCCAAGGCTAAACCCTTCAGCGTGGTGGCGAAGGCCCAGCATTGTACAGGGTCTTGATACCCGTGTAACTCTATTTGATTCTTGTAGGTGTTGAGGTGATCCATGAGATCTTTTTTCCCATCAAAGGCATCCATTTGGAGCATTCAGAACTTTGAAGGGAGGAAAAATACAGCACATTAACAGTGAATGGGGACTCAGTCTACTGCACTAGGGCATCCATTGTTACTTGGATCTTACCCCTCACGGCTTCCTTTATGTGACTGAGCTTTTGTTGGATGTCTCTGAAGCGCTGCTCCAAGTATTACTCTCTTCTCTCCTGCTGGAAAAGGAGAAAATCGTTTTTCTCAATCCCATCATTCTGACTCTGTACTTCTTCGTTATCACCATTCTTAGGAGGTGGATGATGAGCATGGCCCATGGCTTGGCTATTCTCACCCCCTTCGCTAACCTCCCTTAGGGGATCTAGACATTGACGTTTCTCTTGTGGGAGATCATTGGGATTATCCTAGGTTGGTCATGTCTTCTGAGGACATTGTAAGAGCTCTTCATTCTATTGTAGCAGACACTGGTTGAAGAGACCATTAAGGATTGGTCTCTGTGGTGGAAAAGAAGTATTAAAGATTTTCTTGTTGCCTTCCGCTAGTGGCTTCCTATTGGTTTTGCATCCGTTGGGGATTCATCTAGCTTTTCACATGTTGCGTGCAAAATGTTTATATATAAGGTTTGATCTGAGCTACTAGGTTCGTGAGAATAGTGCAATGATTCGGGGATAAGAAATGATTCACACTGTAGAGTTATAGTGGTTCACCAGCTCGGAAGCTCGGCTAATCCACTCTTCAATGAAGTCTCTTACTCCTTAAATCTATATTGATGGTTTTGAGATAATTACACAGTGTTCTTGATACAACTTGAGTTGTTTGCCTTGTAATGAGGACACTATATAATATTTATAGCATAATTCGTAATTCTATGGGGTCTGAGGCGAGATCCTCACCTCACTTCCATAACATCTCACTTGATTTCAAGAGAATGTTTGGATAGTGGAGGATCTTACGTCTAGACTGGCACTTACTGCTGTTGAGGGAGCTTTGGGTGACATCCAGCTGTCTCCTATTAATTTCCTTTGGGGTGTAGCTCGAGAGAGTGCAAGGTCAGAACCTCTAAGCTCAAGCTTGCTTGGCTGAGCTCTCTACCTGACCTCAATTCTTGAGCTCAAACTTGTAATTTTTTCTAGGTATCATTGCCCACCTATTTATTTTCACCTTATTTTTGTTTTTCACACATATTTAACTTTTAACTTGTTTTGAGCTCTTTTATAAAGAGTTCTAAATTCTTTTAAATTAATTTATTAGTAGTACAGTTACATAAAATTATTTATATATTTATATGAAAAAATAAAGTCTTATATAATCAAATATATGTTATTTTTTATTTTTTGATATACAAAAATATAATGTTATAAGTGATTATATGCTTAAAAACTTATAGAATAAATCAATAATAAAGTTTAACAATAATTAAAATACAAATTTATTATTCGACAACTACTTTATTATTTGATTTAATTATATATATAATTTATAATTTTTTATAAAAATAATATTATTTAAATTTATTTCTGTAAAAATGGTTGAGGATCCGTGTCACTGAAAGGTGGAGAGAGGGACGTGGTATTGGTATGGACACAGAGTGACCGAGGGGCAGAAAGTCTCGCAAAGGTGGAGTGGCTGAGTCGTAAATGTAGCTAAAAGAGGGAGGGTTATGTTGTCATTACAGAAATTTGTGAAGGTTAATTTGGACGTTTCATTAGTACTTGGAGAGCACGACGACGTCAACGGACCATATTGAAACCAATATCCTAAGCTGACGAGGCGGCCGAGAAAGGAGTCCTTCTCCACCGTCGGATCAAAACAATCTAACGGCCAGTAGAAAACCCTAATTGTCATAAAGGGGGGAGAGGGAGAGAGAGAGAGACCAGATAGAGCAGTAAGTAGCAGTAGTATATATAGAAAGAGAGGCACAAATGTCTTGCTCTCATCTTCGCTTGCTTTCTACGCTGCTCTTTTGCGGGAGAGCTTCAGGCGGTCGATCCTAACAGGTCTCTCTCTCTCTCTCTCTCTCTCTCTCTCTCTCTCTCTCTCAATTAGTTTTCAGGTTCGATTTCGTTCTCCTTTTTTAGTTTGATTCGATTTCATTTTTATTCAGCTTATCCAAGTCACAGTTCACTTTATACGTGTGTAAGAAGACCGATCTGATGTTGAATGTTTTGTTGTTGTTGTGAATTCTAGTTCCTTCATATTCGAGGATAATTTAACACCGATTGATTTTACTAATTCGAGTTACTCTAGTATATAGATATTTGATCTTATTACTCTTTTGGTTCTTATTTTAGATTTTGTTACATATTCTTCTGATTCTTTTGTATATATATGTTAAATGCTTATGAGAATTATGTGTGTTGGATGACTTTGAATTATGCATGTGTGTTGATATGCTGATTCTGCAATTGCTGGATCCTGAATATAAGCGTGTGTTCATTAGCTTGAGATATGATCGGTTCAATCATACTTACATACTGTATTTTTTTTTTACTCCAGAAGTTGGATTCTGACGTGTGTTCCTTTGGATTTGTTACTAGTTTGGGAAGCGATTGATTCGTTTTTATGTTTTTTTTTTCTGGTCTTTTTCATGGGCATTCTGTTGAAGAAACATATAGGGCCAATTTGATGTCACTTGAATTTTCTGAACATCTGGTAAAAAAAAATAATATTACACCTTATTGAAAATTGAAAGGCTTCCTTTACTTTAGGTTTAGTTTTACTGCTATGCCTACAATCCATAATATATGATATTTGTTGTTTAGTGTACATCTCCCTTTTTTTCCTTTCTTCTTGAATTTGATGATTGTGCCTACCATATCTATTTTTGTTACATAATTATTGTTCCAGGAAGTTTCTTAACTTTTGCGTCTTAGTGATGTTTTGAACTTACTAATTTTCCCCCATGTTAATTTTTTGTTTAACTGATATTGTTTTCTTGTCTGAGCTTTTCAATTATTAGTTCACTTTTTATATACAGATCTGTTGTGAATTTAATTCCGATTTGATTTTGTTTATTTTAGTTAGTCTTAGTATATGGATCTTCAACTAATTACTCTTTTTGTCTTTATTTTAGATTTCAGTGCATATTCTTCTGATTCATCTGCTAATGTGTGTCATATGCTTGCTAAAACTGTATGCATGTTATGCGTCTTTTGACTTAT
This sequence comes from Ilex paraguariensis, assembly GCA_963454935.2. Taxonomy (NCBI): domain Eukaryota; kingdom Viridiplantae; phylum Streptophyta; class Magnoliopsida; order Aquifoliales; family Aquifoliaceae; genus Ilex; species Ilex paraguariensis. Next base: position 61,648 of record CAUOFW020002547.1, read on the forward strand.
GCATGTGTATATGTATGCTGATTCTGGATACCTGTTTAAGTGTATGTCCTACTCAATGTGTGTACAATTTGAGAGATGATGGGTTAGAGAAGTGTATGTCCTACCCAATGTGTACTTCATATTTTTGTTAATGCAACAGTTGGATTCTGAAGTGTGTTCCTAGGGATTTGTTACTGGTTTGGATAACGATTTGTACGATGATTCTTTCAATGTGAAATGTACATGTTTTTGATTCCTTTGTGAATGTTTTTTCATGTTATTTTTTCTGCTTTCTTCATGGGATTATTTTCTCCTTAGCAATGTTGGTTTCTTTGTATGTGAAGAAACACATGGGGTCAATAGCATATCATTTCTTAATTGGAGAGAGTGTTGTCTATTACTAGATTACATGTTTGATGTTCGGAAGAATGGTTAAAAAAACTAAAAGCATAGCATATGGAAATGTTGAGAGAAACCCCATTTGCTTTAATCTTTGTTTATCATAGTTCGTACAATCCATAACCTAATAGATATACTGTATAGGTAATGGCTCCCTTTTTTTTATCCGGGTGAATATAATGATTGTCTCTGACATACCAACAGAAAATGACTCATGTGCCTTATGTATTTTTGTTTACTAAATTATTGTTTGGGGAAGTTTCATATAACTTGCTTTTTCGTAATGTTTTGAACTTCACAACTTATTCTTCCTTATGCTCTAGTAAACTGACCATTTACGTTTGGTTGAGATTTTCAGTTTGTTGTTCAAATTCCAAAATGGGGAAGGAGAAAGTTCATATTAACATTGTGGTCATTGGCCACGTCGACTCTGGAAAGTCGACCACCACTGGTCATTTGATCTACAAGCTTGGTGGTATTGACAAGCGTGTGATTGAAAGGTTTGAGAAGGAAGCTGCTGAAATGAACAAACGTTCATTCAAGTATGCCTGGGTGTTGGACAAGCTCAAGGCTGAACGTGAGCGTGGTATTACCATAGATATTGCGTTGTGGAAGTTTGAAACCACTAAGTACTATTGCACGGTTATTGATGCTCCTGGACATCGTGATTTCATCAAGAACATGATCACTGGTACTTCACAAGCTGACTGTGCTGTCCTTATTATTGACTCTACCACTGGTGGTTTTGAAGCTGGTATTTCAAAGGATGGGCAGACTCGTGAGCATGCTTTACTTGCCTTCACTCTCGGTGTCAGGCAAATGATTTGCTGTTGCAACAAGGTAGCCAAGTTTAACCTTTAGCCTGTGGCTAGTGGATAGGATCCATAGCCTGTGGCTAATCCATTCACATAGTCTTGGAGTTTAACGGATTTCGTAGAACAACATACTGTGTGCCTGCAGTCATTGTTTTTGCTAACATTTTTGCATTCTTGTTTCCTTTCTAGATGGATGCTACGACCCCCAAGTACTCAAAGGCGAGGTATGATGAAATTGTTAAGGAGGTGTCTTCTTATATTAAGAAAGTGGGTTACAACCCTGATAAGATCCCTTTTGTCCCTATCTCGGGCTTCGAGGGTGATAACATGATTGAGAGGTCTACAAATCTTGATTGGTACAAGGGCCCAACTCTTCTTGAGGCTCTTGACATGATCACGGAGCCCAAAAGACCATCAGACAAGCCTCTCCGACTCCCACTTCAGGATGTTTACAAGATTGGTGGTATTGGAACTGTCCCAGTTGGACGTGTTGAGACTGGCATTATCAAGCCTGGTATGGTTGTGACCTTTGGACCAACTGGGCTGACAACTGAGGTTAAGTCAGTTGAGATGCATCATGAAGCTCTTCCAGAGGCTCTCCCAGGTGACAATGTTGGCTTCAACGTTAAGAATGTTGCTGTGAAGGATCTCAAGCGTGGATTCGTTGCTTCCAACTCTAAGGACGATCCTGCCAAGGGGGCTGCCAGCTTCAACTCTCAAGTCATTATCATGAACCACCCTGGTCAGATCGGAAATGGCTATGCCCCAGTTCTTGACTGCCATACCTCTCACATTGCAGTCAAGTTTGCTGAGCTCTTGACCAAGATTGACAGGCGATCTGGAAAGGAGATTGAGAAGGAGCCCAAATTCTTGAAGAATGGTGATGCTGGTATTGTGAAGATGATTCCCACCAAGCCAATGGTGGTGGAAACTTTCTCTGAGTACCCTCCTCTTGGTCGTTTTGCTGTGAGGGACATGCGTCAAACGGTTGCTGTTGGAGTCATAAAGAGTGTTGATAAGAAGGATCCCACCGGAGCCAAGGTCACCAAGGCTGCAGCTAAAAAGGGTGCCAAGTGAATTTTGTTTCTTTGGAGATTCTTGATGGATGAACTAGTTTCTGTTATTTGTTTTTCTTATTTTCGATTTTGTTTTGGTCATTTTAGCAGTTTTGAGTACGACTCTAGAAATTTTCGTCACATATCTCTAGCCTCACTTGTGGGGATAGTGGAGGAATCGAGCAACATGATCTTTGAATCATGTTGCTTGATAGGCAGTGGTGGAATTTCTGGTAGTCATTTGTTGTCTTGGGTTACAAAACATTAATGAGTCAGTGTGGTTCATGGTTATTAAACAATTTTAGTTTATTGTGAACTTCTAAAATTTTAATTTGCTGTGATATTTTTAAAAAAAAGCTTTTTGGTCTGTCTTCTCTTCATCCAATCTGATATTTAATCATTTCCTACTGGGATTATGATTCTGCTTCTTGTGGCACCTAATGCTTAGATGTGCCTCGTGTGTTTGTAACTGGTGTCATGGATATTTTCTGGGGATTTTACTACTTGTTTTTGCATGTTCAAAAATTTTAGGTGACGGACATGATTACCCAGTTTGCTCATTACTGCCTACAACTGGGCAAATTTTCAGCAGACACGGATTTTCTAAAATTAAGGAGATCTTGATTACAACCAAGGAAAAGGAATTTGAACAGGACTTGCCAACTATTTCTAACTGCAGCCAAGATGCAAGTATATTTTCACATGTTCATTGCTTCATTCAAATCAGAGTGTTATTGACTTATGAATCACCACTTGTACCCTTCAGGTGACATTGAGCATCGACTAAATGGTGAAATGCTGCGCCATGCCCATACATGAACATATATGCAGAATTCACCTAGAAGTGTATTAGATTCAAGTTTCATGCAATAGTTTGTTCTTCAATTTTATTCCAGGATGTAGATCATACTCCACTTTATGAAGGACCTATTATTTAGAAGTTGGGTCCTCCAACCATGTACGTTGGACGATCTGCCATTGAATGAAATAGAAGCCCCTAAAAGAAATAGAAGGGCCTTCAGTATTGGAAATAACTAGCAGCTAAAAGAGCATCTATGCAAACAGCCAGGAGAAAATCACAGATAGATCATAGATGACTATGATCATGCAAGCTGGTTGAGATATTAGCTATGCTTCAAAATTGGGTTTTAGAGTTATTTTATAGAAAGGTAATTTGGTTGAGTTGAAATCATCAAATTTACACCGGGATCACCTACAGTTGAGCCAAACTTCAGAAAGTGAAATTTAAACCAGCACAGTCGCTGCATGGTAAGATTTGTGAGTTGAATTTATCAAGTGCAAGTTAGTTATCACACATGGTTGGGTCAAACTTCAGAAAGTGAAGTTCAATTTAACACAATCGCACAATAAGAATTGTGTATCTGGGTTTTGACCGAACAACTAGTACAAACTCTAGTCGTGTGATTCTAATCATGTAGCTATGTTAGGCCAAACTCCACCATCTCTAAAACTTGGCCAAACTTTAGAGGCCTCGGACACATCAAAACCCACAGTTTTGTCATTGGTCAACCATGTAAATCATAGGCAGATACTTGGCCAATCCTTATTCTAATCATTTTTTTCTTTCACTATTTTAGGTAATGAGTTTGCATCTCAACAACTATTTGGTGCCAACAGCCACTCAACACCCTCATATCATTCTTTATCACCTTTCTTCCACTTCAAGTGATGACTTTCTCAAGCAATGCCTCACCAATCAAATAAATCAAAAAAACCAAAACAAATACCCTTAAGAGTTCTCCAATATCAATTTTAGGTCTGTTGGCTCCCGCCCACTTTAGAATTACTTCTTGTGACCTTCTCAACCTTCTTGTTATATTTTAGAGGACTCTACCTCACTGATTTCTTCAGGACAGTCTAAATTTCATCGACAACCACCAATTCTTACTAGAAAAATCGGTTTCTGGTGTCTGTTTTGGGTTTAGAGCTATGAGTTCTTTAGAAAGATCAAAGAAAAAAGTCCAGTTATGGAAGAAAGCAATTGTCCATTTTCTTCTATGTTTTATTATGGGATTCTTCACCGGCTTTGCTCCAACTAGTAAGTCTGCAATATTTTCCAGGCAAGTTTTTACATCAACTACATCAGAATTCTCTCCACAACCTGTTGAATTGCTGCAGCAATCAAAAACAGAAAGTGGGAATTTCAATGGAAGTTTGTTGGATCAAACTTCAATCTCCCACGATACAGAAAAAAACGCTAGAATCATGGAAGAAGAAGAGGAGGAAGAAGCTGAGGTAATTCCAAGAAGACTTGTGATTATTGTCACTCCAACGAGCAAGAAAGATCCCCTTCGTGTGGTGCTCCTAAGGAGGCTAGCAAACACATTGAAGTTGGTTCCTCCACCATTGTTGTGGGTGGTTGTGGAGCAGCAATCTGATTCTTCCCAAGTATCAGAAATTCTCAGGAAAACAGGTATTATGTACAGGCATTTGGTGTTCAAAGAAAATTTCACTGACATTCAAATTGAAATGGATCATCAAAGGAATGTGGCGCTAAATCACATTGAACATCATAGGCTGAGTGGAATTGCTCATTTTGCCGGACTAAACAATGTGTATGACCTCGGCTTCTTCGATGAGATTAGAGCAACAGAGTATGTACCCTTTATCTTTCACTATATATTTTTATCATAAACTTATAAATTAGTTGAGTTCTCCTAAGATTTTGAAGAAATCACTATTGAAGTGGAAAAGAAATAAAACATTGCGTGATGTTCTTCTGAATAAGAACTAATTCTGCAGGCTGGTGGGTGAAGTTTTCAAAGGCCACTTTTTCTTGGATAAATTTGAAGGCAAGTGACAGCTGGTGAACTTGAGGCCCATAGGTCTAAGAAACACAAATTAGCAATGTAATTTGGACCAAATCTGAGTTATTTAGGACCTTTTCTACTACTTTTAACCGATACAAGTAATTTCAGGTGATTCTATGCATTCGAGGTTATGCTATAGCCATAAATTTAAAAGATGTGTGGTTATAAATGACTCTTCAAAAAAAAAAATCTAACTTTACCTATGTCAGAGTTCTTCTTGTTTGAACAACATTAGTATACGTACCTTCACTAAGGAGATGCATGTTTTTGTGCTTAACAATCATTTAGGATTTTAGTTAGACTTTTTTTTTTTTCAACGATTAGAGATATTCTAATCAGCTTACACATAACTCAACTAATCCATTTTCTCGGTCTAGTCAAAGGCAGCCATCTACGTAGGGATTACGGTATTCATGAGGGATAATTTTCTCCTGACCTTGTCCCAAGGGGTTGCCAAAATTCGAATTCAGAACATCTAGATTTACAACTCATCCTTTTTATCATTTGAGCTACCTTAGGATTAGTTCGACATCTCAGCTCTCTGAAAAGGCTATCTTACATTATTGTATCTTTGTGATACAAAATGTTTGTGATTTAAAGCTAAAGATTCTTAAAAGGTGATTCCTCTTCCATTATGACTCAAACCAACAATTTTTCTATTGCAGAATCTTTTAAGGATCTGTATAGTGACCATCCAAGCTTTGGAGATTTTATTTTTATTCCCACTAATCATATCTGTTGGCTACTGATTTAACCTTTCAATTATGACCTTTTACTGATTAACCTAATTCTCAATATTTATGTGCTTATAATTATTATTGTGAACTTGGAGAATTTGCAGGGTGTTTGGAACATGGCCGATGGCATTTCTATCTGCAAACAGGCAGAGGGTAAAAATCGAAGGGCCCGTATGCGATTCTTCAGAAGTTATAGGGTGGCACTTGAACAAAATGAACAATCAAACAGATGCAAGATCTCCTGTTCATATTTCAAGTTTTGCATTCAATAGTTCCATTCTCTGGGACCCAGAAAGATGGGGTCGTCCTTCTTCTATCCAAGACACCTCACGCTCACAGGTATCTATGCCAATCTACCTAAGCATCCAACTAAACATGTGTTATAGGGTACCAATATCGCACCTATGAAAATTTTATGGACCAGAGTGTCATAAAATGTAAAGTTTGAGGATGAAAACGTATTTAACCCAAAGTTTAGAATTAGATTGGCATGCATATTATATGAAAAACCTAATCATATCTTCATATTAAATTAGCTGTAATTAGCTGGGACATATGTCTTGAATTTATTAGTACAGGTTTGGCCAACCTCCAGCCATTTAATAATAATAAAAATAATATGGACATTAGAACTCTGTTCAAGTAAACTCAGCAAATCAAGTCTAAGTAAAGCAAAACTATGCCAGACTCACTGGATTTGGATGCAACTTGTTAAATATATACCCAAGTGGGCTTTACAATCTTTACTCAGATAACCTTCTTATCCTTTGAGGATATGGTATCTAAACTGCTTGTGAAGCATTGTAGAAATGAGTAAAACTGCAAGATTTTTCATTTATTGTAGTCTTCTAGCTTTGTCTAAATTCTTAGGGGTAATGGGGTTTTTGAGCAAACTATGTATATGATTTTCAAATTATGACTATTGTGTCAATTAAGTCTTGAATTCTTTTGTATCAAATTGAGTCATTCTGTCTATCTCCGTTAGAATGTGCAACTCATGTGACCACATGACACAAAAAGAAAGAAGGGCTCAATTGACATAATTAGAAAGTTTAGAAGTTTAATTGACACAAAAAAAAAATTTAGAGGCATAATTGACACAATGGTCATAGTTTAAATGTTTTATATGTACTCATTTGTGTCACCGGAGAGGTTTGAATTAACTTCTCTCGATCGTATTTCTCCTAAGATAAAAGAAAAGATAGGCAATTTGATCGATTGCGTAAAGCCCGTAGGAGCAACGAAACAGGGGAAAGTATCCATTAGATTGTAAGTGACACATTTCGCCACTTTCCGTTAAAAAATCTAATGGAAGCAAGCATAATGGCTTAATTGACTCAATTAGAGAGTTCAGGAGTTCAATTAATACAAAAAAAAAAATCAAGGGCTTAATTAATACAAAGATTATGGTTTAAGAACTATATGTATAATTTACTCAGAGTTTTTCATTTGATTTTACTAGAAAGTAGATCAAGAAGATATTCAACTTTTGAGACGCTTATGTGTGATAGATTTACGCGAGAGATGTTAGCACTCTCCCATGGAAAATGGCCTAACTATTTCTGTGTTTTCGAGTACTGGTGGGTAACTTATTAGTGCAGAAAGGGCATACCATGAGACAGTTTTCATCAATGTTCAATGATGCTTCTTATCAAGAAGTAATTGGTTCTTATTCCTATGTTTTGTTTTCTTATCCCTTCATAGAATTCACTCAAATTTGTCAAAAAAGAGGTTCTTGACGAGGAGACCAAATTGAAGGGAATCCCAGCAGAGGGTTGCTCCAAAATTATGCTTTGGAATCTCAAAACTCCGATTGGAACTACAACAACTAATCATCTTCCAGTAACTCATTCTGATAGTGGTCAGAGATTAAGATAGTAGAAATTAAAAACGTGGACAAGCGATGAGGAATTACTGAATTAGTGAAGACAATAAGGCCATTACAATCCCAAGTTCCGAATTTTTTAAATTCTTTATCTTGTAATTGAATATCTTCATATTTTCATTTTTCTCTTTTTCATCAATTTTGTACTGGCTTTCTTGAAGGAAGAGTATCTTGCTCTTGACATTCAAATTCTCAAGATTCAATAATATGGTTCTTCATTAATATAGCTATGCAAAGTTTCTCAGTTGTAACTATTCCAATAAATACTGAAACTTCATAATTAAATCAATGACAGTGATTGATCAAGTCAACAAATCAAGTCAGCATTTTAAGTTCAAGTAACATTAATCTTATTGATGAAGGCGGTTGCGAATACCTCAAGTAATAGGTGCAGAGCAGAGGCCTTATGTTCTACATGTGTGTGTGTGTGCGTGTGTGTGTATGTGTGACCCTTCAAATTTTCAATTAAGTCGTAATATACCCCTTCTTGATTTAGTCATTAAGTTTCAAAAATGTAAAATTGCATGGAAGGTTTTAATTGTTACGATTACAAAATTGTAGGACTAAAATTGACAATTATAAAGTTCAGGGGCTAGTTTAAAATGAGGACATAATTGAAGGACATCTTACATAGAAATTGTGGACTCCTTGTTGGGTTTGCTCATCAATAAAAAAATAAATTTAAAATTAAAATCAAGAGTAAAGAATTACTAAGAAATGGTTTATAATTTTGGAATATTTCGCAAATTATGTTTAAAACCGAGGGGAAACAATCATACTAAACAACCATTCATACTAAGGTCAATTGTTTTGATATAAATCTTTTTTGTGATATAAATAATAAATCTCACTTGAACGCATATCAGATGATCTAAGTCATTCATTAATACATGGTGGTGCATAATTCAATTGAAGAAAATTTAGGATTTAGAAGAAGCCAAACGTTGTATAAAAGCATATTTTTGGAATTATTTATCAATGTACAACTATTTTTAAACAAATTTATCAATTTACAGCAATTTTGAACTTATTTTATCAATGTACGACACTATTTTGAAAGCGAAGTCAACAAATTCACTTTCAAGTAGACTTTATCATAATGTTGACTCTTTTTTCGAAAAATGGCACAGATTAGTAAATTTGTTTAAAAACAAATGTACATTGATAAATAATTCCATAATTTTGTGGACTTAATTGCAAACCTACTCCCATAACAAATATATAAGCAATGCTATTGGAACCTAATTTATTGACCTAATTCACTATGACCTTTGGATTAACTGTAGGGTCCATCAAACATTGAAACTTGGTGTTGATCTAATGACTCTACTAAAATCACATCATTATATCAACAAATTAAGTCAAATTTTTAGGTACAAGTAGTATTACTCCAAATACATACATGATAAATTTTTTATCTTTTTTTGGTTCAACAGAAGGTGTCTGAGTCAATTTATGCTTATCTCAATTAATCTCTTCTTCAGTTTGATTAAAAGTAAATCATTCACTTCAGAATTAAAATATTCATTAAAGATGAGACCTATAATTCAGTTACATAAGTAAACTTTCCCAACCTTTTGTTATCCTTATAATGCCATTGACTACCTTGTGTCGAAAAATAGAAAGACTAGGCCGGTGTTTTGGACTTTAGTTATATTAATGAGTTTGCTATGTTGTTGGGTAGCACACATGACACTGTAGATGATTGCTTTGCTGGTTGTAACCACTAATAATCACTAAGTTGGGGGTGGGGAGTTGCCGACGAGTCCAGAAGAGGCTAGGCAAAATCTTTAGATGGGGCCTTAAATTATTTTTAGATGAATAATTTATTTAATTTAATTTTTAAATATTTAAATTTATATCTTTTTATAGGTATATATATTTAAACTAAAAAATAACTTGCAAAATAAATACATTATATAACTGATTATATTAAAATCAACTTAACTCAAAATTATAATTCACTAAAATAAAACTGAACAAATAGGTAAGAGTTATAGCAAAATAAAATTCATATAAAATAAGAACGCAAAGTCTTATAATTTTTTATACATGAATATAGTGTGATCTTTTTTTTTTCTTTTTAAATGGACATATGTTTATAATTTAAAGAATAATATTTTTAAAATCTTTTTGATTATTTTTACAAAAATTAATTTATAAAATATACACGAACGGGCCTAGGCAAGTGAGGGTCCTAAGCAACCACCTTACTTGCGTAGGGGTAGGGCCGGCAATTCCAATGACTCACTGCACAAAAAACTACTTTCTTGCACCTTACTAGAAAAAATGTAATAGGGCAGTGATGTCACGTCATTAATATTATTTAGTATCATTATTTAATAAAAATAGAGCAATGCTATCGAGACAATCTATTAAATTCTCAAATTATCACTAATGTTATTAGGACATAATTTAAGAATTTAATATATTATGATAATTAGATTAATAATAGAGCATATTCAATGTTTAGATTTACTGACAATTCAATGGTTATAATCATTATGTCTTTAAATTATATTCAAATAATATTGCTTTGAAATCGTATCCCTAAATTACGTCACAAGAGCATTAGTGATAAAAATATAACAACTGTGAATTTCACATATTTTAATAATCACTTTCTATGTCATTGGATAACCACTCTAAATAAAAAATAAGATCTATTTTATTTATTTAATTAATTTTTTATTAAATGATAACATTATGTGATATTAATAATTTGGTGTCACCTTTGCATTGAATTTGTACCGGGGCAAGAATATATATATGTTTTAGGTTTAAATTTGTCGGTGCACTAATTAATTAATGAGAAAATTTTAGTCACACCTTTTCTAATTTATTATATTTTTAAAGACATTTCTTCTATTATTAAAAATATTACTAACACCTCTTTTAGTTTATTTTTAAATATCATTGATACTTCCTGCCATTAAACCACAATTTATAACAAAAATAAATTATTTAAAATATCAAAATTACCCCCAAAAAAACTTTAAATAATCTTTCTGTATAAAATTTGATTAAAATTTATTTTTCTATATATTAAAATTCGGACTAAAATTCTTCTTCCTACATATTTTAATTTGAATCGATTAAAATTGAATCTGAACTGATTAAATTTTATTTTTTTATGTATTAAAATTTGAGCCTATTAAAATTTTTTTATACTTATTAAAATTCAAGCCAAGTTGAGTTCTACTTGAATTGTTAGACCCGATTAAAATTAACTTCGAATCGATTAAAATTTATATTTTTTTATTTATTAAAATTCAATTGAAGTTGAGTAAAATTTATTTTTTACTTATTAAAATTTGAGTCAATTAAATTTTTTTATGTATTGAAAATACGGCAAATTAAAATTTAGTGTGAGTTGATTAAAATTTGTTCTGAGCTTCAAATAAAATTTTAATCGGCTCAAATTTTAATACATAAAAAATTTTAATTTTTAATCCACTCAAATTTTTAATATATAAAAAATAAATTTTAATTAATTCAAATCAAATTTTAATCGGCCCGAATTTTAATATGTAAAAAAATTTAGAAAATAAAAGAGGTCTCATTAAAGACATGTAGTTTTTCCTAAAATATATCATAGGCAATTTAGTAAAATTACATTCTAATTAACACATTTAATTTGACAAAGATATTAGTGAAAATTCAAAAAATAGAAAATGTGTATTTAAAGATTATGAGTAATTTAATAAAATTGTATTGTAACTAACACCTTTTATCAGTGAAAATTCAAAAAATAGAAAAGATGTTTTTAAGATATGATAAATTAAAAAAAGTGTGATTGAAATTTTTCCTTAATTAATCAGGAAAGGAATCGGAGCATCAAAAGAAATTGAAAGAAAAAAGGGCAAAAATGTGAAAGGAAAAAAAAAACAACAACAAAAAAATATGGTGATTGGTGCCCCTAATCATATCCACCAGATAAAAATATAGGGATTCCTGATAATTTAAGTGGGACCCACTTGTCCAACTCAAGACGTGGGGTATCACAGGCAACACCAGCTGTTATTTCTACTACTATTCTGATCGTTGAACGTTTCTTGGCAAGATCTGTTATTTCTTGTACTATTCTAATCCTGTAGAGATATTCTCATATTGAGACAGGGTGTGTGTGAAGGGAGGAACACGAAAGAAGCTCTCAGAGATCCGGGAAACCTCATTTACAGGTATTTTCCAAGTATTTTCTTGTTAATGAAACAGTGTTTCATATTTTGTTACTGAAAATCTTCATTTCACTTCTGGGTCTGAAAATTTTTCTTCAAGTTATTGTTGTTTCAGCATCTGGGTATCTTACCATTTTCTATTATAGGCTTTGTGCTCTGTTTGGCTGCCGTAGAAATGCTAGGATAAGAAAATAAATTTGTTCTAACATCTTAGATTTCTCGCAATCTGAGACCAGAAATTAGACTTTGCACCCTCTTGATTCCAATTTAACCAGTAGGCTTAGCTGAGGTGGGTTTTTCTGTACTGGAAAGAAGTAGTTTGACTCACATAATGCTCAGTGTCTGATTTCTAATGTTTTCCCCCAACTTCTCAGCAACCAAACACCGTTCTCTCTCTCTCTCAATCTCCCCCCCCCCCCCCCACCACAAAAAAAAACACAAAAATCAAAAGAACTTCACAATTGCTCTGTAGTATGGATACTTTTTGGGACATTGTGATCAGAAAAAATCATTGTTTGATTTAGCAATTCCTAAAAAACAAACATAAAACCATATACGCATTAGTATTCGTACATTCTGCGTGAGAAAAGGTGAAATCTTTTGAAGTTGTCATAATTTGTTCTGTATCAAGGATTGATTAAATAAAATTAGCTTTGTCTCTAGAACAGGGCAATTTGAGGAATGATACAAAGATGGGGAGGAAAGGAAGCTGCTTTTCTTCACTAAAGAAAGCTCTCAGCCCAGGGTCCAAGGAAAAGAAAGACAAAGTTTGTTGAAGTTCCATTGTAATCCTTTTGTTCATGCTGTAGTCATTCTTTATAAGGTTATATCTTATATTTCCCGTACTTATTTCAGGAAGGAAATAAATTGAAGAATTTGTTTGGGAAGGAAAAAGCCTCAGTTCCTGATTCCTCGACTTTAGAAACTGTGTCAGTATTTTATCCTCTTCCTCAACCGGAAGAGGTAAAACTGACTGAAGCTGAGAACGAGCAGACTAAACATGCTTACTCTGTTGCTGTAGCCACTGCTGCAGCTGCCGAGGCTGCGGTCGCAGCTGCTCAGGCGGCTGCAGAGGTTGTTAGACTCACTGCAGTGGCCCAGTTTACGGGAAAATCAGAGGATGAAGTGGCGGCTATCAAGATTCAAACGGCATTCCGAGGATACCTGGTATGTTCCTGAATAAACCTAGTCTCGTTTGACATTTTATTTTTTCCAAAGGACTTCATTTCTTGATTGGATGGTCATCAGTTTTATGACATGCTTTTTTTGGTTTTACGAGAAGAAGGCCACTAGTAGCTATTGCACTACTTTCCTCTGGGGACAATGCAAGTACCTTGTAACTAAAATTCTTGTAGTCTGAAAGCTTTACTTATTGAATAATTTCTTCACTGAGAGAAAAGAAAGATAATCCATTAACAGCTTAGAAGTATCTTTTTTTGAACTGAGCTTAGAAGTGTCTGAAGACTATTTTATTGTATCAGAGAGGCTAATGGAGTTAGTGTTGTCATTCTTTTTTTTCGGTAAGTAATGTTGTCGTTCAATGATTCCAACAGTTAACATTTGGTTTGGTTGGATTCTTTTATTTTGAGAGTAGAGAGCTAGATTTCATAAATTTCTCTTCATCTTGAGGAACTAAGATGTTTCCTTGATTTGTCTAGTTTATTGCTTTTTTGTACTTATCAAAGACAACACTACACTTTTTGGACTGAACTTATGCAGCAGTGCATGAATATACTAGATCAGAAAATGAAAAATCTACTTGGTCCTTAGTGGTGATACTTATCAACAGAAGCAACACAATAACCATTACATCCAGAGACTCTCGTCCCCTCTTAGGGGGGGGAAAAACGAAGGATCTCAGCCTAAATTTTGCTGATTGCATGTGGGAAGTATTGACTATCAAGTTTAAAGTGGTGTCTAAATTAAACTGAATGTATTGAAGCTGAAACTTTATTAGCTTTCTCCTTTTGCACTGTCTAAGAATGGAAGACATGGTTGCTTTGGTGACTTATTAATGATAAGTTTTAAAGAAGATTTTGGGTCCAAACTATAAGAAGTGGGGAAATGTGGAAAAACTCAAACAAGAAGCTTTGATTATTTGTTGATGTGCAAGAAAAGCAATCAGTTATGGCCTAGAGATGAATTTATATATGTTGTTGTGGGCGTAGTTTGTATGAATATTATCACCATGGTACTTTTTCGAAAAATTAGTATTGACATCACCAAAAGAGGCTAAAAATGTTTTGGGATCATGTTTGTAATCCATGAAGGCCATCTTAGATTTGAGGGGGGATGTACTTCATAAAATGGGTTTGCTATTTCTTCATTGTTTTTAGGCAAGGAGGGCATTGCGCGCATTAAGAGGGCTTGTCAGATTAAAATCACTGATAGAAGGGCCGACAGTCAAACGCCAAACTACAAATGCTCTACAATGCATGCAAACTCTATCCCGCATACAGTCTCAGATCACCTCTAGGAGGATTAGGATGTTAGAGGAAAACCGGGCGCTCCAAAGACATCTGCTGCAGAAACGTGTAAAAGAACTTGATACCTTGAAGGTTAGTTCTTTTCCTCAAGGGTCATTCTATTATTAAAACCACACTACTCAACTGGTGGAAATCAGAATCCATTGCACTGTTATGCATCTACTGAGGTGCTTGCGTAGTTTTGCCCTTTTGGAAAGGACTTTGATGCCATCCAATTGACTGTGCAATATTTTGCAGCACAAATTTTTTTGAAAAAATTTCCAGCATACAAATGTCACTAGTTATGGGAGTTTAAATTCCAGCAGGTTCGGTTTTTAATCCCACATTCCAAATTGTGTGTTTTTCTGAAAGGCATATAGAATTTTATTTTAATGTTGAGCCATTTTATCCTTTTAAGGAACATTTAATAAATTTTTGAAGTTTGTAGTAAAATCTCAGGATGTAAAACTCTGATGAAGAACAATGGCTTTTAGGATTATGTTGGCTTATTTGTTCTGTAATTGATTCTGAAACAAACCTATCATTTACCTTGGTGAATTTTCCTTCTATCCACTGTCATCCAAAGACAATTGATTTGAATGTTGTAACAGATTGGGGAGGAATGGGATGACAGTCTACAATCAAAGGAACGAATTGAAGCAAACCTCTTGACCAAGTATGAAGCAGCTATGAGGCGAGAAAGAGCACTGGCTTATTCATTCTCTCATCAGGTACTTTATTCAACTTGCTCTTTTTAGACAGTTATGAAAGAAATAAAAAGGGAGTAATGAAATATAGGAAACCTGTGTTACAACTTGCTTTGAAATGACTTCAACTATACTATGCTTACTAAATGTAACCATGCCTTAAGAAACAAAGATGAGGTGTAGCAGAAGTCCTTGTGAATGATGTTACCGACTGTTGATGTAGTTGGACCAAGAATAGATAGTGTATGAAGTCTTTATTGGATTTCTACAATTGTTGGCTCTTGAACATTCTGGAGAAGCAGAAATTTAGTCGGCCATCATGTATGAATGAACTGTTTGAAGGTAAAATAGTAATTGTTTTCTCCAGTGCAAAAGGCTTCACTTTTAGAATAAGCTTCCCTTGTAAAATGGTGCTTTTTTTCCCATTAGCTGCAGTTTGTTTGATAATTCCAAATCAGTTGTGTTGATGCTTTCATTATACGGTAGGCATACCTATTAAAAAAGACAATGTCAACGAAGGAAAAAGGGATTGCAGGGTGCACATCTTTTGGGATTTGAATGAAACACTGCAAAGTAGCAAAACATGCAATATTAGATCAAACTACATATCTTTTGAGAGAGAGAGAGAGAGAGAGAGGAATTCCCCGGAAGAGCTTCTGGCATCAGAGGAGATGCCTAGGAGCTAACTGAAGTGATGGTCATGGCCTCCTTTTTGTTTCTATCTTGTTCAGTACTGGAGAAGTGGATAACCAGTGGCGCATCAGGGAAATAATATTCTTTCAATTCTGCTTGTACCAGAAAAAGAAAATAAATGAAATACTAGTGAGAGCGGAGTGTGTCAAATTAGTGGTCAATCGGGATGCGAGAATTTGGTGGTGTCCTCTGCTACAGTTAAAATTAGGTCACTTATGCCGGAATTATTTGTATTACTAATTATTGATCATAATTTAAGATCTGTGGTGTTTTCGCTCCTACTTCTGTATTTTAATTAAATGTTCAATAGGTTTAGAATATTCCAGACTTTGATTTACTTTATAAATTTTAACTGAACAGCATGCCTGGAAGAAGTCTTCAAGATCTGCAAACATATTGTTCATGGACCCCACTAACCCTAATTGGGGTTGGAGCTGGTTAGAACGTTGGATGGCCACCCGGCCATGGGAGACACCTAGCATGACGGAGAAAGAACTTAACAATGATCAGTCATCTGTTAAGAGTGCTCGTCTCAGCATTGCAGGAGGAGAAATCACCAGGGCTTATGCTCGTCATCAACTCAATTCTGATAAGCCTTCCCCTGTGGCCAGCCAAAAACGAAGTTTTTCTTCCAATCATCGGTCCCCTTCAACTCCCCCATCCAAGGCAGCTCCATCGATAGCAGCCAGAAAATTGAAGCCGCCAAGCCCAAGAGCAAGTGAGTTGAGCCAAGATGATGACTCAAAGAGCATGTTCAGTGTCCAATCAGAACGAAATAGGAGGCATAGCATTGCTGGGTCATCAGTGAGAGATGATGAGAGCTTGGCAAGCTCTCCGTCAGTTCCAAGTTACATGGCACCCACTCACTCAGCAAAGGCTAAATTGCGGTTGCAAAGTCCATTTGGTGTGGAGAATGGAACACCAGAAAAAGGATCGGCAGGGTCTGCAAAGAAGCGGCTTTCTTTCCCTCCTTCACCAGCCAGGCCAAGGCGGCATTCAGGCCCACCAAAGGTAGACACCAGCTCCATTGTAGATAGCAAAGAGAAGAATGGAGGGGTCATTTAATTATTGTTTGCCAAAAACTCCATTTGCAGTAATAAGCTATCCGGTTATAGCAAGCTTAGTGTAGATTTTAGACCAAAAAAAAAGATTTTCATTTGATTATGAGAAGTTGAAGAAATCTCTTCAAAAATCTTACTTTATTCATTGCTTTGAGGCTTTGGTTTATGGGTGGAGTCTATCAGTCTCTTGGGTCAGCATTGCTGTGGGATTCCTTCTGGTTTCTCTCTCATTGTTGTCAAAATTGTGATGATTGTGAATCATGTTTTATAAAGCATTGTGAGCCTAGGTATCATTACTTTGATTCCAGTGGGATTTGTTTGATGTAAGACTATCGCAACAGATGAGTAAATTTTCTTTACTTGGTACAACATGTTCCTGCTAATGATGATAAAAGTTTTGATCCTTTGTGCATCATGACTTTGTTTCATTGTTTTATGAGGCCATTTGGTGACCATGTTTTGCCTTGTTTTACTTGGTATCTTGATGACTGTAAATCAAACTTTCCTTCGCAAGACCAAAAGCTAACTGATGTTTTCGATTGATGAATTGTTTCTTGTACACATAAAATTGGAGGCTTGCCAGAATAACTGGTTTAAGGCTTTTCCCATACGCAATTAGACGTGTAATTGCAGTTTTGGCTATCCAAAACGAAAGGGAATAAAAAAGGGAAAAAAGAAAATTGAACAATGCTAAAAAAATAATTAAAAAGAGCAAAAAAGATTCAATTTTCTCAAAATTTCTACTATGATATATTAAAAGGAATTTCACAAACTATAATATTAGAGGATTCTAGATGTGGAGGTGATGTAGAACCGGTGACAACTAGGCTTGTTAACGGATCAGATTTGGATCTGATTTTAGTTAATCTAAATCTAAATTCAACTAAAAAATCTGATTTCAAATCTAATTTGATAATTCAACGGATATCAAAATTCTTGTTTATATCTGAATCCATTAAAAATCGGGCATCCGATCTGATAATCACAAAGTTTTCCAATTAACCAACATTTTCAATACAATAAATGAATTCCTACTTAATTTTGTTAATCAATCACTCAATTCAAATATTTTAAGCAGTGGGTTAGGGATGGGATTTCTCTTATTTGGGTTATAATATATGGAGATTATATATAATATATAATATATGGAGATTATTGTCCCTTCGGGGACATCCGATAAAATTGGAACAATACAAAGAAGATTAGCATGGCCCCTGCGCAAAGATGACACGCACAAATCGAGAAATATAATATATGGAGATTATCATGTAGGCCCTCAAAATTCCTTTTTGCCATTTTATGAAAGATTTCAAAAATTAAAAAGAAATCATAGGAGATTTCAATTTAGTGTAATCAGTTTCGTTGGATTCTAGACAACACACGTTTTTATGTTAATTAGAAAAATCACATATTTTTATTCTTAGTATTTTCATAATTTTAGGGATTTGGCTTCCTTTTCGGGAACGATTAAGATTTTGGTAGTTCTTATTTATATTGCTCATTTGTACTACTAATTGATTATTGAAAAATATTATATTTCAAAACTTTTCTCTATTTTCTCTAACTTTTGGTTCAATACATAGGTATGCGATGTGTTTTCTGGGTATACGAATGGTTGGGGGCATACAATGTGTTTCGGGGTGGTGGTTTTTGCTATGGGGTGTTCACTGATGTGGGGTTTCTATTGACCAGTTTTGATTGGGTTTTATAGAAAAACTAAGGATACTGGAATAAAATTAATAGATGTCTATTTTCATGTTATCTAACATCTATGTAATAAAGTAAAATACAATTCAAATCTCAAAAGATAAAAAAAATAATTTTTATTTTTCGCAGTTGAGATTTCTTTAAATTTTACTCTAAAGTTAATCTAACGGCTAATATTAACACCTCAAATTTAATAGAGAAAATAGTCTTCTAAAGGTGTGTTTGGAGTGACTTTTTAAAAGTACTTGTAAAACTTATAATTATTTATGAATACTTTAAAAAAAATAGTATTTAGCACCACTCTACCACTACCACCCCCACCGCCCCACCACCATCACCACTACCATGTTGTCGCCACCCTACAACCACCATCACCAGCACCACCACCGTCATTGTCGCCTTCGCCACCACTACTGTCGTCATCCCACCACCACCACCACCCCGTCTCTACACTACCATCGTCACCCACCACCAATTGTTATTATCATCGTCCACCGCTACCACCCATCACAATTTTCGTCTTATTCTTATATTTATTACCATTATCACCGTCAACACCTACCACTACCATTGTTGCTCACCACCACCCATCGCCGTCCACTATCACAACCCGCCACCACCCCATCATTGCCCACTATCGTTGTCAGTCATTGTCACCCACCCCCATCAAACTTACCACCACTCATCATTCTTTACCATCGTTGCCAGTCATTGTCACCCACCTCCGTCAAACTTACCACCATCAATCGTCATAGCCCACCACTATCACCACCCACCCCTACCACACCTACTACCACCACCACAACTATTTACCACAATCCATCATATTGTTGTCCAAAAGCACTTGTTGTCGCCCACGAACTCCAGCATCACTACCCACCACCACAACCCACCACCGTCGTTGCCCCACCACCACCATTGCCAACCACCATCACCATCATCGTCGCTCACAACCACTACCGCCGTCACCTATGACTATCACTACCACCATCATCAAAAAAAACTCACCACAAGCATCACCATTGCCACTCATGACTATCACTACGGTCGTTGCAATCCACCATAACCATCACCTTCTTCCACCACCACCACTACAATTGTTCATTCCTACTACAACTGGTTCTTAAATTTTTTTTTCTTTAGTCTATGTTTGTAATTTGATTTTAAGTGTAAATATAAATATGTTTATCGTTTATTATTATTTTTTATTATTCTGTGTCTTTAGGCAAAGCAATAACTAGTCTATATAATAAAGTACAATACAAATCCAATCTCAAGAAATAAACAAAATGACTTTTATTTTTCGCAGTTGAGATCTCTTTAAATTTTACTTTAAAGTTAATTCAATGGCTAATATTAACACTTCAAACTTAATAGGGAATAGGCTCCTAAGGGTGTGTTTTGGTGACTTTTTAAAAGTATTTTACAACTTCTCTTAAGTACTTTAAAAAAATAGTGTTTGGAACCGTCCCACCATCACCACTACCACCACCAAAACTACCCCCACCCCCATCACCGCCACCCCCACCATCACTATCACTGCCACTACCCTACCACCACAACTACTATTCCACCATTACCCCTACCATCCCCACCCCCAACACCCCACTATCACCCCCTACCACAACCGTCGCCATCACCTCACCAACACCACTACCGTTGTCGCCATCACCCCACCACCATCATTGCCCACCACGACCACCACTCACTGTCGTCTACACCCACCACACATATCATCATCACCACCACCGTCATTCGCCACCACTAATCACACTATCGCTCAGAAGAACCCGTCGTCACCCATCACTACTATTACCAACCACCATCACCGTCGTCACATATGGCTACCACTACCACCATCCTCACCCAAAATCAACCACCACCATCATCACGATCGTCATCACCCACCACCACCACCACTACCATTGCGCACCCCCTATTACAACTGGGGTTTAAATTTTTTTCTCTCTTCTCTATATTTATGATTTGATTTTTGGTATGAATATAAATATGTTTATTGTTGACTATTTTTTTTATTACTGTGTGTCTTCAGACACAAGTAATAAGTTGCAATCTTAAATGAGATTAATTGTAATTTTCACAAACTCAAATGTGCGGTTTTAGGATCTAAGGGGTGCAGGAATAATTATGAGTGTGTTTGGATTGCATGTCAAAAAATAATTCTTAAAAATAGTTTTTGAGAAGAGTTTTAAAAAAGTGTATTTTGATGTTTTTTGAGACGAAGAACTTGTTTGGTTAAATGATTCCAAAAAATGTTTTATAGAATAGAAAATAATAAAATGTGTTTGGACAGTCTAAATATATGTTTGGACAATAATTCAAAAATTAATAAAAAAAATATGACAATTTGGATTGCGTATATATCAAACAAATTCAATAGCCTTCATCAAAAATAAAATCAATATATATAAATTTTTTATATAAAATCAATAAATTTATATATCAATGTCAATTTATAATAGGTTCAATATCAATTTATAATATATTCAATATCAATATTATATATATATAAATCATATATATATATATATATATATATATATATATATATATATATATATATATATATATATAAATTTCAATATCAATATCAATTTATAATAAAAGAGAGAAAGGCAAAAAAAAATTTTATAGCAGGATATGTTTTGCTGCTAAGAAGGTTTGAAAGGGAGACCTCATTAATGAGGAATGAGTGTTCTCCGAGTTTCCCATCTTTAGTCTCCAAAACACTCAAAAAAAAAAGCCTAGCTTGTTTTTCATTTTTTTTTACATCCTTCTTTTTCCGTAAATTGGAGAAAAAAAATCAAACCAAATAGTATTTTATTGTTTTGAGAACAAAAAATAATTTTCAAAAATAAAACCAAACATGCCCTATATTTTTGTCATAGTTGACTTTTTACAGATGTAGACTATTTTGTATCATATCAATAATGTGCCGGCCAAATTACTTAAAAACTTTAATAATCTAGTACGTTTTTTATAAAAACTATGCTGCCGTTTTCAATTATATTTTATTTTTTTATTTTGACCAACTTTGATTGGGTTTTGAAAAGAGATTAATTCTTTGTTTGGAATGATAGAAAATAGAATAGTTGGAAGTTGCAAGGATAAAAAGTTATATGAATAGATAAAATATCATAGTTGGTAAAGAAGAATTATGAAATTGATGGATTAATTTTCCTTTATGCTCCGTTTGATAGAAATGATGGACGGTAGAAGGGATTAAAAGTTGAAGATATACACTTTCTATTCTTCAAAGAAGGAAATTATGAATGATACAATTTTCTTCTTTTGTATTTAGTAGGATGGATGGAAAATAAAAATGATTAATTTTTTTTTTATGCTTGTTAAGATTAGGGGTAACAATCGAGTCGTGTCGTATCAAGTTCGTACCGAGTCAATGCGGGTTTGTGTCAAACATTAGTCAAGTCTAACTCTATTCATTTAACTAATCGTGTCGTATCGAGTTGACCTGTTTTATTTTCGTGTCGTGTTCATGTTCGTATTCGTATGACCTACATAAACTTTAAATAAAAAATTTGAAGCTAATATTCTATTTCTAATTAATTGAATATATGCTCATATTTTTTCTACAAACTAAAAATTAACTTAAATAAATATAATAATAATAATACCTAAAACTGTTTTTTTATATAATAATTTTGTCAGTTCTTAATAAATAGTTACAAATAATTAACATTTTATATTTATAATATTAGTTAAACATGTTAATTTCATATTAACATACAAACGAGAAAATAGAGAAATTTTTTATTCTTAAATAAATTGGTTGATGGTGTTAATTTTGGATTTGACTGGTTGAACTGAATATGAGTCGTTTATATTTCGTGTTTGTATGTCATGTCATTTTCGAGTTCGTGTCATTAAATTCATATCAAGTTCGAATCGTGTCATCGTGTTGAGTCAAAAATTTTAACCCCTAGTTAAGATAGAAAAAATACATTTTTTTAAATTTTTTAAATTTTAATTTTTTTAAAAAAATATATAAATACATATTTTATCATTGTATTTATACATGAAATTATTATATATATAATATATGTATATATATCAAATAAGATATTAACAAATAAGATATATTTTAACATAAATAATTAATTTTTCATCCATTTTCTTTTTGATTTTGGAGGGATTGATTTTGGTAGGTTGGAAGGAAAACTCAGTTATCCACTTTTCTATCCTTCCTATTTTCCTTATGTACCAAACATGATATTTTATTTATCCCTTTAACTTCCATCCTTCCATTTTACATCATACAAAACGGAGCATTAAACTAACCAAAATTAATCCTTCAAAAATTAAAAGAAAAAATTGATAAAAAATTAATTATGTGTGTTGAAATGTATACTATTTACTTATATATTCTTTAATATATGCATATATTATATTTATTTATTACATATTCTGTATACATTAATATTAGATATAGATATAATGGTAAAATATGTATTTATATTTTTTCCATTTTTTTTGCTTTTTCATCCAACAAAACACAAAAAAATAATAATAATAATAAATCAATCATTCCTACATTTCATCATTCTTACCAAACATAAAGGAGGAAAAAAAATTATACCTTAAATGATGAAAAGTGTATTATTCTCACTTTTCATCCTTCTATTTTTTCATTAACTCAACCAAACACGCTATAAGAGTAAAATCATTTCCAATAGATTTTTTATTCCACCCAATTCTCTATTTTTAAAATTCAATCCCTAATGCTCCGTTTGATACAATGGAAAAATAAAATGATGAAAAGTTGGAAGGATAGATAAAACATCATGTTTTGTGAAGAAGAAAAATAGGAAGGATGTAATAGTGAATGGATGAGTTTTCCTTCAAATTCAACAAAATCAATCCCTAAAAAATTAGAAGAAAAGTAAATGAAAAAGTTAATTATTTGTGTTAAAATATATCTTATTTATTTGTATATCCTTTGATATATACATATATTATATTTATCAATTACATATTATATAAAAATTTCACATATAAATACAATGGTAAAATATGTATTTATATTTTTTTTTAAAAATAAAAAAAAATATTTTTTCATCTTACCAAACACAAAAAAAATAATCATTTTTATTTTCCCTCCATTCTACCAAACACAAAAGAAAAAAAGTGTATCATTTCTACTTTCATTCCTTGGAGGATATATCCCTCATACTTTTCATTCCTCTTACTTTTCATCCTTTCCACCAAACGAAGCATTTTTTATTCTCATTCAATTCTCTATTTCAAAGTTCATTTCCAATATACTCTTTATTCTCACTCAATTCTCCATCCTTTCTACTAAACAAAGCATTTGTTTTAAACACAAATTTTGATTTGAGTCTCTTCATTTGAAGAGTCAACCTCACTCTCTACTCAATAATTAATGAATGAAAAATTGATATATATGCATTTCACATTAAGTAATATTCACTATAAAGACTATTTCTAATAAAATGGAGAGTCATATTGGAGTAGTTAAAAAAATTTCACTCTCTATTTTATTATTTCTTCAAAGATGCTCTTTATATTTACAAAAATACTCTTTAAAGTAGAGAGTGTTATTGGAGGTATTCTAATAAAATAAAATTGATACCGTCGATTTTCAGGATACCCAACATAATCATAAAGGAACTACCTATAATTTCTAGAAACTTAAGAGGATAGAATTATAATAATAAGCCTTTAAATAGGAATATTAAAATATGACATAACTTGTTAATACGATACAAAATTAGAGGGTTTAGAGATTCAATAAATCATTCATTTCGTAAAACGAGTGAACCCGATATGACACTATTAATAAATAAATCAAGTGTGAATAAAACTAATTAAAAGAAATACATGATAAAATTTATTTATATACTATTTATATACGATTCATATATTATACGAATCCGACATAACATAACTTAATAGATATGAATTAATAAACGAATAGAATACAAATAAAAATTTTTTTAACACAAATCTCTTTTATCCGATACAATTGATAAGGGTATCTTTAAATGAACGGTTAGTGTAATTTAAAAAAAAAAGAAAAAAAAGCTTTGTTTTGTGTCACGTGACCATGACACTTAAATTGTCCCCCAAGCAATTATACTTTTCTTTTCAAAAAACACCGACTACCGAACTTGTACCGGACGCCCATAAATTTCCAGAAGAAGAATCTACACAGCTCGTGAATTTTCAATTCTAATTTCTTCGAGTTCTAAATCATCGCAACAATGGTGAGTCTCACGCTATATTTATTATTATATGCTATTCGCCCCTTTTTTGTCTTGTTTTGTATAGCAAATCTTTAAGTTATATGCTTTGATTAATCTTAATGATCGACCTTTTTGAGGTTTATCACTGTTTTGTAGAAATTATCGAATACTGGTTTTTTTTATATACATATTTTTCTGCTTCTGTATGGGGGTTTGGTGATATCGATTATCAGGTTAGGGTTTTCTCTCGTTGGATTCGTATCACAAGGATTAGGTGTTCTGTTATGTGAATAAGATTGAAAAATTGATGAATTGGGTCAGAGCTGGATACGGAGATTCAATGGCATGAGACAGAGAGACAACTTATGTCCCATCTAATATTCTTCAAGCTGTACAGTTCTTGACCTTCCTCCATGACCATAATGCTATCAATTTCTTTAGCTCTTGTTTGGTTCTTAAGCTTTTCCAAATAACCCTTTACCTAAAGTAAATATCTCTTTTTTTAATCAGTTTGTGAAAGTACCCAATTAATTCGACAAGTAGCAGACTCGACTTTGAGGGGAGGCTTCTTGCTTGAAGATATATGTAGAAATGGTAACCTTGTCCATGTCCCTCGCATCCTGTATTGCTTTTCTTCTTAAGCCAACGTGTCTAGTTTTTTTGTTGCTTCTTTATTTGTCTTGTGCAAGATTTGAGCTTTTGTATCCGAGGAGCTTTCCATTGTCCTATTACTAACTTATGATATCCTAGTTAGTTCTTGCGAACCAATTAGTCCCCAGCTGCATATAAGAAGCCCCATCTGTGCAAGTAACGATTGGAGAGATTCTAACATTGTTGATCCACTTGGCTATGTGAAATCACATGACCAACACTGGAACTTTGGTCTCGTACGCACTATTTGACATGGTAAGATGGGGTAGGGTTGCTCTTGAACCGATATTGACATTGGGATCAGCCCTTACTTTCTCAATTGATGAGTTTTTGAGCTGTCCTTGTTTTGCATTGTTCTCCGGATATTGACTGCTTGAGACCCAAGCATCTTGTAGAACTTCTTTGTGAAACTTCACTTTAATTTGTCACCCCAACATTGAAATATGTGCCTTATAACCTTTTTTATTGAAAGGAACTCTGACCTTGACCTCTCATTATCCTTTGCCATTTGTTAAAGTCCCCTAAACTACATTATCTTGTGTATTTTCACGATCCCTCACATATCCATGGCTCTTTTCTACCCAAATCTGTTACTTCCTGTTCCTATGACTACTTAAACATTGTAGAGCCCTTTAGAATTTTTAAAATTGCAAACCTCCATCCTATTGCTGCCATGCTTTGGAATTGAAACTATAAGAACATAGATAGCTACAGTGTTGGTCCATGCATGCAGGAAAATCTAATGTACAACAAAAAGGAAAAGGACGTTGAAAGTATAATTCATTTTAGATGCTATTCTTGATGGGTATTGATGTTATTTAAAGATCAGTTTGCTGTCAATTATGACGTAGTGTTCGTCTTGCACTTGGTCTGTTAACTTACTTTTGTAGTATGTTGATAACCCACTTCTGATACTTTGAACTCTCTGAAATTTTTATCAGACTACACCATTGATAACTGGAATTGCAGTTGCCGCTGCTGCTTATGTCAGCAGGTATGGAATCCAGGCTTGGCAAGCATTTAAGGCTAGACCACCTACCGCCAGAATGCGCAAATTTTACGAAGGAGGTTTCCATCCTCAAATGACAAGAAGGGAAGCATCTCTTATTCTTGGAGTCAGGTACCTTGGACCTTTTTCTTGTTATAAATGTTGTTTTGAGTGTTTAAGAAGAATTTGCATTTTTGGCTCTGTATAACAGAATCGGCTTATCCAAACTTTGTGTGGTATTTGTCTTGAACTTCCATATTAGTCTGATGTGTGATGCTTGAATCCCAAATCTTATATCTACTGGCAATATTGTTAAATTTAAAAGCAGATTCAATTTGTTCTGTTTAGATTGAAACGGAAAATGAAACTGATCTCATATGAGTGAGTCAGTGAGTTTATCAACCAAGTAGAATTACACTCTCTAATGTATGTACAAGTCAGGAGGATGAAAAATTTTAGCCCATGACGTATCATGGGGCTCAAGTATGCCCTCCCTATATCATATTACCTAAGAGAGATCTGCAACTGTGCAGAATGATTTGACAAACAATACTTGGAAGTGATGTGGCTATATGTCATTTGGCCAGCAGTAGCATTGCTTTCATTAATGACTAACACCTAGCTCTGAAAATTGTGACCATCTTCTTCAGGCAGAAGTTGAGTAAAGCTTGGCGTGGACTCATAAATATTTAAATGCTATTGAGCTCAAGCTCTACCCTATAGGTTTCTATTGTACTGAGCTTGAACAGCTTGAATTTTTTTGTCTGAGTTCTGCCCATTTACACTCTTAGTTCTGGTTGTTGAAGGGGAATTGTGGGTCAATGGCCATGTACCGTTGATGTCAAGTGCGAAGCCTTCCTTCTTATGTTATGTTGTTGGCTGCTAGCAAGGTGAGGTGAATTGGGATTTGGTAATGCAAAGTTGAAGAGGGCTGCAAGTGTTGGGATTTAACACAATTTAAATCCACTAACAAACACACACAATCGAAGAACAAATCAAGAATATAAAGCAATAAGAAACAAGAAAGAACAAGACACAGATTTTACGTGGTTCGGCAATTTGTCTACGTCCACGAAGCTGCAGGAATTTCACTATTGAGAGAGTTGAATACAGAGAGCGGCTGTACAATCCACGATTAACCCTAATCACCAAAACAACAGGGTTTATATGTCCTACGCACTGGGCTGTATAACGGGCCCAAAAAATTTCGGCCCAAGCCTTCGCTCCATGGACTAAGCCTCAGAAAATTTTCCATTAAAAAACCAAACAACATTACTTCGGGTCGGGTCATCATCCGGATCACATATACAAACTAGACTCCATAAAAAAAACCAACAGCAAGTTCCATGGGATAAGCACACATTGTTAAGGGAACTTAGCAAGCATGCCTTTTTTCTCTTTTTCTATTCCTTTACTTAATTCCAGGTTTTCCTTTACTGAAAGGACAGAAAAACTTAGAAAGGTTTCTTTGGAACATGATGAGCAAGGATTCAAATTATTATTTCAGTGATTGGGGCATAAATATATTTTTTTGATAGTGGCTGGTGGTTTGTCAGGTCATTCGATTGTTGGTGTTGATGAATCAAGTTCTTTTAGGAAATGGCTTTCAAAATTTTCTTTGGAATGAGAGAAAAGAAGTTGGAGACTTAAGAGGTATTGAGTTGATGGGAGGTGGCACTCCAGAATAGGAATAATAAATGAGTTAACAAACTTTAGGAATGATGTGGGGATTCAAAGCTGGTGGGTACAAGTGTGAGGCTTTAGAAATGCTCTTGGTGTGGGTAGTTTGTGTCAAAAGAGAAAGTTTCGCATTTTTTGAAGTTTTTGAATTTTGTGATCTGATTTTCATAAGGAGATTTCATGATTGTAGCTGAAATGTTAGGGATGAGCTTATTTCAAAAACTTTAGGGCATGAAGTGTGTTGTCAAATTGAATATCCATGTGATCAACAAGCAGATGTATATTGCTTCGAATGACTCCAAGTTTACCAATTTTCTCTGTGGTAAATGTTTTATGAGGCTCTAACGAGCAAGGACTCTAATTTTATTGCAAGAAAATTGTGGATACCTTTGGTGCCCAAGAAGTTAGGTCTACTAACTGGTTGATGGAGATTTGACCTTGACCGATTGATGACTTGATACGTAGAACTGTAGAAGCAGGAATTTTCAATCATTCTGTTATGAGCAGGCTGTGGAACCTGTTGATCTCCTCCTCCCTGTTCTTGAATGTTGGGCTTGTGGGGCTTTTTTACTGTGCTTGGAAATGAGTTTTGTTTTGCCTTGTTCACCTTTATAGTTGCATATTGTGGACGGGTTTGATGCCAGAAGCAACCAAAGATTGAGATATTTGGAGAGGGGTCCTGAATGTTGTGTTCTGGTGAATATTGGAAGGACTAAATTAAAATAGATTTCCAAAGATTTGATTACTCAACAGTCAACACATCCTAATTTGACCGATAGCAAAGAGATAGTGCAACACTTCAAGGCCAATGCTAAAATAGGGACGGGCCAGTGCACAAGCTTATCACTGCAGGCTTTGGGATTATCAAAATGTCAAATGTAAGCAGCCTAATCCGTGCATGGGAAGGCCTCAGGCCCAATGCTACTAAGGACCTTAATCTTTAGGGTATTTATTTCAGACAATGTGGTGTTGCTATTGCATTTTTACGATCAAAAATGTGTGTTGGAATTTTGTTCAGTCTGCCCATGAAGGGCCAAGTAGCAGCTCGGGGAGCTTACTGTGTTCTAACAAACTTTTGAATAGTATACTTTACTATTCAAAAAAAAACTGAAGGTTCTTGTGACTAGAAAGTTGTTCCTTTGGAGGCCCACAAACGGAATAGGTTGCAAATGTTTCTGTTGGTGATTTTGCATTTTGCTTGTAAATTTGTAATCTTACTATTTGATTTTATTCCAAGGGCAAATATATTCACCTTTGTGCATAACGTTGGTCTTCTGCCCTTTTTTCAATTAGAATTTCATCATGCCTTCAAAAGAAATTTTCCCGCTTGGCCTAAATTCGCACACCCCGTAACATGCATGGATCTTCAATACAGTATATATTGTGGCATTAATTTGACCTACATTTTTAACTTATTTTTCAATGTTTTGATCTTTCACCAGGGAAAGTACTCCAATTGATAAGGTGAGGGAAGCACATAGAAGGGTGATGGTAGCAAACCATCCAGATGCTGGCGGGAGCCATTACCTTGCCTCTAAAATTAACGAAGCAAAAGAAATACTTTTAGGGAAGATCAAAAGCGGTGGGTCTGCATTTTGATGTCTGCAATACAGTACAGTTTTTTCAAGCGTTAGACGAAGAGTTTTAATAGAGGGAGGCTGTCACATTCCAATATTATTTTGCCCAAACTTTTCCAGTAATTAAAACCTTGAGAATTTAAGGAACTAGATCTGATCAATTGTTTGAGACCCAATAGTTTTGTATATTACTTGGAAAATAGAACTTGATCTGTAGATTTCAGTTTGTTGAATGTGAGGGACTTTTTCTTGCTCTCTAACTTGAATGTGTATTGGAGTGATGTACACTTATCATAAGCATTGGTACTGTTCTTTGAGAAATGCCCATGGACAAAATCTTTTTCAGTCGGATCTTTGAGGGGGTTTCAATCAGTTAGCTTGGCTTCCTTGCTTTGTATCTACTGAAATGAGGCCCTCGAATGCATTGGGAGATCTTGTTGAAACCCAAGTGCAAACTTGACTCTAAACCTGAAAGATTACTCCCAAATGATGCCATGAGAACGCAGCCAAAGTCAAAAAGGTCTCATTCAAGCTCGCCTCCAAGCAGTAATCACTCAATGACAGCCTTCAGATACATCAAGCTACAGCTGCTCAGGACCCATTTGTGGCATTCAAACCCGTGGACAGATTGGTCTATCATCAGGGAAAACGCCGCCAAGATACATATTTATGAACATATGTACAGTGTGTGTGCACGCGTGTAATTATACAATTCAGGATGAAAAAACCACCTCAGATCAGTTGAATGAGAAGACAAGTCAAAAGAAAATTGACCGTAGAATGACTAACGAAGAAAATAAATTAGATTACAGAAAGGAAAGTGCGTTGAAATTGCTTCCATCTTGATATTCATCTCTCTTAGGAAAAAGAACCTGTAGTTCGAAGTGAGAAAAGACACTAAACAGCACAACGATTTGTTATCTGACCTATGTGCTCCACTCAGAACAGGAGCAATCCTCTGTTATATGCATCGGTATTCGGAAAACAATTCAACCGGAGAAGGCATATCATTCCATGTTAGAATCAGAACGGGTTGATGCCTCCTCTCCATCACCTTGAATTGAAGTTTGGTCTGTACTTTTGAGAGGGCCCTGAGGGCTTCCAAAAAGGGTAGAGAATATTTGCCTATGGCATTCGTCACAGAAAAAGAAATAGGAGAAGTGTCCTTCATCTGGGAGCTTATGCACAATGGCATTTGGCAGAACCCGGGCCACATAATCAGTCATCGATGGTGGGACGACCTGATCATCCATTCCCTGTTTAGCATCACCAAAATTCAGAAAAAAAGAAAATGAAACATCAAATGAATAGATATCTTGAATTAAGCCATAATTGTTCTAAGTTTCACAGTTATGACTTTGGGCGTACAGTCTCGTTCCCCCTTGGTAAGGGAGTTTGTGGAATTGAAATAATTAACACTAAAATGAAATAAGATGCCTGCAAACCTGCCATATGTGAATTGGGCCTAGGAATCCAGTCAATTCACATTCTGCCTGACTATACACGAGCTTGAGCCAAGGTAGAATGCCTTTCCTGGGGCACTTCTTCTGCACTTGAAGGTCTGCCAGGCTAAAACCCCAGTTTGACACCTGTAGCACAGCTTCCTCTATGAATGGTTTTGTGCTTCCCTGACGAATTGACTCCTCAACATCCCGGTGCCAAAATTCTTCAAACTTCGGTTCTTCAATCAACGCCTTATCCTAAATGAATCAACATTTTGTCACATAAGGCATCTCAAAGAAGGGAAGCTACTTTCCAGTTAAGTCTATGAATGATAGCAGTGTATGGGTTCAATAGAAATCTTTACACCAGTATCCAACAGACTACTAGTTTTGCAACAGTTGGATGAGTATATGCAATTCGACCCACCAAAAAAGGTCAGATGAGAATTTTTACAGAGCATATCCAAAGCTTATAGGATAAGCCATTTGTCAAACAACAGAACAAACTTTAGCACATCAAGATCATTACAAAATTGTAGGGATCAAGTTGTTGTTTACAAACAAGTTCCTACTTACACCGAGTTGATGGTTCCCCAACACATGGGCATATCTAGGTAGGTGTCATGTGATCTCATGCCCGTGAGAGTGAAATAGTCAGGCTCCATGGCCCAATTATCACAAGACACCCCACTACTGCCAAACATTAAGCTTCCACCTAGTTCACTTCTTGCCTGCGTTGGCAGGACAAACTAGCTGGACTTTTGGCCTGCCTGTGTTGGTTTGGATGAAAGGCACTTAATTAAAATGATCAAGCAAGTCACGATAGTGGCACATCAAGCATAATTATACTCATCTTGATCAATTAATTTCCTTTTCACCCGAATTACTTTCTTGATACCAAGGGCAAAAAAGATTATTTGCCTTGTCTCTAATTTGAAAGGACGTAAACTACTATTGTAATATACTTTGTTTTGGGGCCACAACTGTTCCATTGTAAGGTTATGCAATATACAGTGCCTAAAGCAAGAACGTATGAACCTAGAAAAAAACACTTTCCTCAAATATTTGTAACCGAAGACCAAGGAAGCACTATGAACTATGTGACCTCTTTCTGCATAATTATCAGTCTAAAATTATGAGTAAATCTGAACTTTATACGTGATATTGATGTCTCTCCAGGCACCTATATGTAGTGATCGAAATTTCAAATCTTGAATGCAGTTGAACAAGATTGTATTTACATTTTTATTCTTCAGATACTTGAGATGGAATAAACTTACCTTCTTTCCCAATGACAAAGACAACCACTTATCAATTTGACCATGCTTTCCAGATAGAAAAATTTTGCGGAAGTAGTAACTAAGAAATTTAGGAAATCTTCGTGCTAAATAGTACATCAGCTTCCTTCTTCGCATCCAATTCTCCCAAGTTCTGGACATCTCTTCCTTTGTCATGCTTGATTCATATGGATTAACCATTGGTGCAATCATGGCTGCACCTGTGAAATTATTCATAACACATCAGAAAAATTAATTTAACATCTCCACTAGAATCTTCTTTAAGAGGGGCAAAACATACTATGGGTATACATAAAAACATAGTGACCAAACATTATTCTAATAATTACATCAGCAATTCTGCGTAATAACTACCAACTCAAATAAACAAAGCATTGAATTGTAACTACCTGAGATTGCCAGAACATAATTTCCACCAAAATAACCAATTTCTTTAGTCAGGCAAAATACAATAACAATGATTTCTTTGCATAATTTCAACAAAATAACCATATTGCAGAAATAATTGGTCCTATATCGCTGGCTGCAAGATGCTTCTGTTCCCTCTATTCTTCTAGATAAAAGAGGCATCATAACTTCATCTTATTTACTACTATCGGTTCCTTATTCCCTTCGTAGTTCATACCACTGGAATGATCACTAAATCCAATATCATCATTGCTCAAATTTTCTCAGTGTGGTTTTATAGCTCGCATGCATAGCCTTCCAGAGAGAGAGAGAGAGATTGGGGGAATGGTCTTGCAAGTTATTAATTACCAAGATAATTTTTATTTTATTGGGATCTTCATATATCTTGACTGAAAGACATTTTCAAGGAAATTCTTTACAAGAAATAAAATACGCAATGGCTGTACAAATTGTGTGCATAGACCAAAAAATCTACCATAAGGATTGCGTCATAACAAACCTCAACTCAAGTTAACAAACACATAAATCCCCACTAATTGATTTGACAAAGGATGATTTCCAACATAACAAATCACTAGACTTCTATGATGATAATAATGTTTCATTTGGGATACTTCCACAAAATAGCCTTTTTAGAGTCATACCTGAGGCCATATCAGTAGGTGTAAGATGCTTTTGTTACCCTTTCATATTTCATGGGTAGAAGAAATGGTTCTCCATCCCAATCATACCACTGAAATGATCTCTAATTGAAATAACATACATGTTCAGATTTCTTGAATGTTGCATTTTCTCCAAGTAATAAGGGTTAATTAGGGTTAGTCTTGGAGTTTGGTAGGAGTTTAGGTCATAATCATTACTCCCTATGAGTATAGCTGGACTTTGGTGTTACAAGTGAGTTTCCCCTGCTGGCTATTCCTAATCTTGTATCATTATGCGGAGGAAGTTAAGAATTTTTATCTGCAGCCTATTATACAAAGTTGTACAAATCACAATGAACAATACAACATGCTAATAAGATACATTGTCATGCCATCTTTAGTGGGATTTAAAAATAAATCCAGGTCAGCATACCTGCAATTCGATCGGGGATGTATCTGAGTGCAGCCCAAGAATGCATTGCTCCGCTTGAATACCCCAGTACCCAGAATTTGTCATTTACCCCAGCAGCATCTGCTAAGTATAGCATGTCCAGAGCTGACAAGTTAAGGTTCCTGTAGGGTTGTGGATCACTCTCCCCAAAACCAGGAAGATCATATGTTACCAAGTGAACACCAAACTCTTCCAGCAGCGACAATTTGACACCTGGTATACCTTTCAAATAAAATATTTTTCCAAAAATAAAATTGTCATTATTGATTATAGTGTCAATGCTCTAGTAAAACTCAACAGGAACATGCATATGGCTCTGATTATCCCACTAAATGGATTTACCATTTACGGCAACTACCTACCTGCAAGCCGAGAAGAAAGGAAAGCATGTGGAGCCATCATGGAAAATCTAGCTCTGCTGGCTGGAACTCCTAGCTCATGATATGCCAGGTGTTTACCATCTGGAAGCATTATACGAATCGCACTAGGCGGATGTATGTATACTTGCTTCACCAGCGGAACTGAACTGTTACCTTTAATATGTACGTTCAGTGCTGCATGTTTAAAATTGCCATAGAAAAGTTCAGCAAAATTTAATACGAAGGAACAGAAAAAGCTAGAAGATGAACAAATAAATAAGTGTTGAAATTTCTTCCTTTCTTAACAAGAAACAGTAATGTCTGGGAAAATGCCCAAATATCTAGGCTACAACAACAAATAGAAAACAAATTAGTAGTAGACCAAAGGAAGTCCCAGGGTAAAAGCTTGAGAAGAGTTTTACAATATGGAAAGCAGAGATATTTCAGAATCTTCATCATTTTTAATTCAGGCTAAAGCTGAATCCTATAGAAGCTACACAAGCTGAAGCCAGAGGACATCATATTTGAGTTTCTTCTTTGTTAGATTAGATCATATAAATTTTGTTTTCTCACATGTTATGGTTTAAAGTCTCGCTTTTTAGCCATCATCAGTTGCTTTTGATTCACACAAACTTTAAGCCAACACTCTTTCTGAAATTTAAGGATTACATTGAAACCTTGATATACAAAGGTTTGATCAGTGCCATTGGAACTGAAGCTAAAAGACTCTCTGCAGAAAGTATTGGGGTGCAGCAGCGGCCAGATGTATGGAAGAATTCATTCATTAGAATTTCAGGTTGACTTCAGATTTATCAAAGCAGCATAAAGATGCAGCTGGAGAGTATACAGCTCCTATAGCAACTAAAAGAATCAAACTAATAAATGATGAACTAAAGCAACGCTGATATTCCATTGCATACAAAACTTTTTACAGCAAGAAATTTAGAATTCTTCACATTCAAATAGACACCAAATAATACACTAGAGGTGAGTAACAGGAACATATGTCCAAATACAAGCAAGTTGTAGGCAACACAGAGTGATAGGTACTTGAAACCAAGATCAACAGAGACAAAGTTAGCTTATGAATGCTATGGTAAGTGCAATGGAGTGCAGTAGTGCACTGTTGTCCAGAAAGGATAAGATCGTCATGACAAACGAGTGTCATTACGTGTCAGTTCTATGCCTCTTAAACACATGGTAAGATTTCCACACTTGACATCGAACAGGAAGCAACTTAGCTTTTTTTGGTACTTGTAATAACATTATTTTTGTTTGGGGAAAGGAAAAGCAGAGACTCGAACTGGGTCATGACAATGACAGTTGAGCCCTTGCTACCCTGTGACAATTTTTGACCTTAAGGATCAAGGGTTGGATGCTGAGATAGAACCTTGCAATCACCCAGGATCAGAAATAAACGCGTAAAATGAATTACACAACTGATTTCCCTAAAGAACACTCTATGACATAACTAAATAACAAACTCCAAATAAGCTGTTCCAATTCTAATCACAAAACAGAACTTTCTTCCATCAGGATATGATATGATATGATATGACAAATAATTCATAGAGTTAGGGTACCCGGTGTGGTTACACATCAAACTTATTGAACTTAAAGCAATTGCATAAAAAGGACGAACTAATATCAAAGACTTTGAAGATGACCCCAAAATTTGCAAATAAAATTTGAGCAATTACATAAGGACCAACAAGAGGATGCTAGCAGTGCAGAATTGACATGGGATGAGCTAGTACATTCTTCGAACTAATTTGTGATGAAATTCAATTCCGAGGATCCAAATCATGCCGCCAATAGCAGCTTTTTTTTTTTTGCACAGAAGTGTTTATCATTCACTACAACATAGAACAATGTATCTTCATTCTTCGCTATTTGTTTTATCAGTAACCCAGTATCAAATTATGTCAATTGCTTAATGTGATGCGATTTAAAATATACTTATAAATAAATTCGGCAGAATATATAGCTTTGATAAATAAGAGAAACAAGCCACATTTACCGGCAAACGCAATGATGAAGACGAAAAATATCACCGGCCAAGCGTGAACTGGATCACGATCCTCCGGCAAATATTCATTCAAACATTTCAAATTGCAAGAAACCTGCGCAAATGGCCCCCTAAATTTTTTCACAATGTACGAATCTTCAGTCAAAACGCTCTGCTGCAGTATATCTCTGCAACCTCTTCCCAATTCAACTATTATTTCACCCCAAGCTTTCGCAAAACCTTTAACTTGATCTTTGAAGCTCTCCGATTCCACCGATTCACTTTCCGGTGGCTCGAAATCCGATCTTTTGGTTTCAAATGCCGGCGTAGAAATTCCGATGGCGCCGCCACGGATATATTGTATTCCTGTGTCCTCTACGAGGCTTGCGAGCTCTTCTCGCAATGATTTTGATCCTGCAACCTCCACCATTTCAATTTTAAACCCCAACTACATGCAGCCTCAAAGCTTCATTCGCATTGGAAATGGTTTTCGGACGCGCGCACACACACACACACAAAGCAAGAGGTATCAATACGATGATCAATAGATAGTAGGTTTCGAGCGCAAAACTTCAAGCTTTCAAACCTAGAGTTTAACAAAGAGCGGAAAGAGAGAGCAGGTTTTGCTTGAAGAACGTTGACTGTATTATATATACACGCGCGTTTATACGGAAAGAGTGGCTTGATTGAATCAGAAATGCATACTGAAACTGAGTTTCACTATAACTGAGATCTGTTTCAGTAATTTCCGAGTGATGCCAAGAGTTTCACTAGACAAGATGAAGCCATATACTTGAGAGAGAGAGAGAGAGAGAGAGAGGGGGGGGGGGGGGCTTGCTTCAATCAGAAGGCTGGGAATAATGTCAAAAACTGAACTGAATCTGTAACTTTAAAAGCGTGAAATTCAATCCTCTAATTCTTTAATCTTTCAAACGAACCAAAAGAAAAAAAACCAAACCGACCACATCTCAGAAGAATCATATCTTCCCCGCAAAAAGTTCAGCAAAATTGCTAGAAGAAAAAGGCCAAAAGCATCTCTCTCTCTCTCTTCTTTTCACTCCCCAACAGTTGTTTCAGTGGTCAATTTTCGTAATTAATTTCGAAATCGGATGGGAATTTTGTACGAATCTACCATTAAGAGGACGTCTTCAAGCTTGTTGTGAGCCAGCTTTCTTCAGAATGGCAGGTTTGGGGTGTACCATAGTTCTAGTATCGAGGTAGACGTCGATGATGTACCACAACCACGTGAGCAACTGACAATGCCGTGACGTTAACGGCTGACCACTGGTTCGGCCGGTTGCAGGTTGGCATGGTGTGCGAGTGTGTGATACCACACTTTACGCCATAACTTTAGCCAAACATGTACACCAAATCAAAGCGAATTGTTTAATGGTTAATGTTAAGCTTATTAAATTTTTTAATCAAACTTTTATTCTAAATAATGTGGCATTGTTTTTTATCATCAAATAATTGAGTTTTATTAATATTTAATGATAAAAATTGTATCACATTATTTAGAATACAAAATCTAGTAAATATAGCATTTTCCTTGTTTAATTTATGGGTCTCGCTAACCCCCAAGTAAATATTTGATAAAAGAAGATATCGTAAGAGATATACAATCGTGCATTTTTAAAGTGAGAGATTCAATTTTGATATTTTTAAGACGAAAAATCAATAAAATATATAATTTAAAAAATTTACTCTTAATGAATGAGGTTATTTAAAAATGTTTACCACACCATCCACTATCATCACTAGTGAACTAAAAACAATGAACTTAATGACAGTAAACTAAAAAATTCAATGTGTTTTTATTATATATAGTGAATGTAAGAAGAGTTGGATCTTTTAGCTTATTATTTTTAATTCACTGTTATTAAATTTACTATTTTTTAATTCATTGTCATTGAATTTACTATCCTTTAGTTCACAACGTATAGGTCATTGTCTTCGATTTATTGTTGGTGGTGACAGTGATAATGGTGGTGGATTTTTATGGAAGAAGGGTTAGATTTATCCATAATAAAGACAATGACACTCATTTGTGTTCGGTCGGACAAAGTGTAAGACACGAGGAATAATATTGTCATATAAATATAAATAAATAAAAATTAGTTTAGACTATATGACAAAAGCTTCAACTATGCTGAACCTCACGCCTTAAAAAGTATAGGTCTAAACTTATTTACAAATTATATGTACAAAATTTATAATTTTCAACATTTTTAACTTTGATAAATTGGGTTATGCTAATTCAATATAACCTCCTTATAAATTCTCTAGTTCCAACATAAATTATCTACTTTTGACTGAATTAGAGAATAGATTAATCGAAATACATGTAAGTTGATCAAACATCCTAGACCGAGATATTTGAAAATAAAAAAAAAAAAAACAAAGTTTGACAGGTGATGCTACAATAAAATAGTTGGTGATTTGTTGAGTTTGTATGAAACTTAAAGTCGTATTATATTAAAATTTATTTATTATTATATAATTGAGTTTGCAATGGCATCCACAAATTATACCTGGAAGATGCACCGACGGATCTCAACTTCTCGACCTGCTATTGCCCGTTGGACAGTCGAGTGAGGTGCGGCGGGTGCATGTGCTTAGCTGACTAGGAATGTTCTTTTTCAGTTCTTTTTAATTCTCTAGTTATTTTAGAAAGTTTCAAGTACCTAATGCTGCAGAGTAAGTCCTCATTAGATCTACACCACTAATGACACAGATATTGATGAAAACCCAGTTTCTAAATCATACTAACGGTAGATTAAATAGTGTAGACGTACTCGTGAGTTAAAAGCTGACATTATGTATTCTTTTTTAAATTGTTGAAACAGAGAAAAGGGTGTTGATTTTATTATACTACCAATGACCAACGAATTTCACTTTCCCTTTCGTACTTTTTTTAGTATGGGACCCATGGACCAGTGGTGACGGTGAAGATGGGCCCATAAGATGAGACTGAAAAAGGCAAATGTAAATATTAAATTTTATCTTTCATTTTAAATAATTTTTAATTATTTTAATTTAATTATTAATTTATCAAATATTTATTAACTAGTTATTGTCTATACCTGAAACACATAGTAATAAAAAATGATAAACAATAAATATATTTATTTTCATATCCAATATTAAATTAAAAACATAAAAAAAAAGATAAATAAATTTAAACTTCAATTTGTAGTGAGGGTGAGAGATAATGGGCAGTAGTGGTGGTGGTAGGAGATAGTAATAGTTGTGGAGGAGGTGGTAGTAGCGGCGGCGACGATGGTGGTGGTGGTTGCGATAACAGTGGTGGTGGTGGCGATGGTGGAGGTGAAGGTGAAAGTGTGGGGGTGGGTGGTGATGGCGGCGACAATAGTGGTGATGTGGTGGCGGTAGAGGTGGTGGTGGTGGAGGTGGTGGTAGTGCTGGGGGTGGTGGGGGTTGTGGTAGTGGCAGTGATGGTTGTGGCTGTGGAGTGGAGGTGTCGGTGGCGGCGGTTGTGGTCTAATCTAGTTCATATAAAATAGAGTCATTCAGAAGTCAGTACATTAACTTAGATATAATTATAAAAAAAACAATGTTATATGGACTTAAAAAGTAGACTTAATAATTTTAACCATTAATTTCACTGTGGGTCTCAACATTTATTGAAACTCACTATTTATTCAATAGTTAAGATTATCAAGTCTATTTTTTAAATTCATCTAACATTACTTTTATAAAAAAGTATATAGAATAAAATATTTTTTTAAAAAATACACAACTGAGATTCAAAGACAATATTGCCCATTTTGTAAAATTTTATTTCTTAAAAACTTCAACAACGCATTTATTAAACGTTGAAATTTAGAGTTATTTAATTCAAAATCCCTTATCTTTAATGCACCTTGATTTATGCACTTTTTTTAGAAAGTGGTTTTATTTTTAAATTATATTTATGCATTAAATATTTACTACTACTAGTTTTATAGGAGAATTTTAATATTTCATTTATTTTAGAATATATCACTTGTTTGAATTTTAAAATTTTTTAATAATCGAATTCTATAATAGTGTAACAAAAATAATGTAACAAATATAATGTAACAAAAATAGTGTTCAGTAATTTCATACATATGGTAACAAATTCAAAACAGAGGATTGACTGTTTTGAATGAAATAAAATGAAAATATTTGTTTGACAAAATATAATAGGATAATATTTTGTGTAAATGACTTATTACACTGTTCAGATATTAATATAATTTAAAAAAAAACCATTTTAAAAAAAAACACACGAATCAAGATCAATTAAATATAATTTAAAAACAAAATCACTTTCCAAAAAAATACGCATGAATCAAGGGAGGACATGCAAATATGAAATATTAAAATTTTCACATAAAACTAGGAGATGTTTAATGCATCATTTTTCAAAAAAAATACACATGAATCAATGGAGGATAAAAATGTCAAAAAAAATAATAAAATTCAAATAATGTACTTATATATAAATAAATATCAAAATTAAAGATTTAATTACTCAACATTTATTTTTATATATTTTTTATAATTAAATCTAATTTAGTGTATCACCTC
Organism: Ilex paraguariensis; assembly: GCA_963454935.2. Lineage (NCBI taxonomy): Eukaryota > Viridiplantae > Streptophyta > Magnoliopsida > Aquifoliales > Aquifoliaceae > Ilex > Ilex paraguariensis. Next base: position 102,483 of record CAUOFW020002547.1, read on the forward strand.
TCAATTTTTCCTTATCTTCCGATCCTTCTTTACCTATTCCTAGGATCCAGTGCTGGCAGATTGATTCATTTTACAGCCCCTACCCATTTCGACCAGCTCAATCCAGAAAGTAGACCCGAACTTGCGGTTCAGTAGAAACGACGCCGCATTGCTCTCTTGACTTAAAACGCTCTCCTTGTTTTTCCGCGAGAGAGACAACGGAGAGAGAGTTACATTATAGCCACCGGCGACTTCTGTTCGCTGTGCGATGACAACGGACACCGCTCATCAATACCAGAAGAAGCGAACTCTAGAGGCGTTAGAGCGAAGGTTTGCTCAAGCTTCTGCTGAGCTTCGTCTACAGCAGCGGAAGGACAAGAAGAGACCTCATGAAGAAAGAAATAGAGTTGCTAGCAATGTTAATTCATTATCGGCGAACGCACCAGTCACGTCACACTCTTCGAATGTCTTGTCCAGAAAAGGTTCGATGTTTCACTGTTGTGTGAACTCTGTTTTTGTGTTTGAGAGTTATAAGTTGTCGAGTTAATATTGAGCCTTTTTGAAGTATTGTTTTGAAATTTGTGAAAGGGTAATTCTAGTTTTAACTGCTAATTTTTTTGTATATAGTGATTTGATCGGTTGAAGTTTATTTTTATGCATTTTAGCGAAGTACTAAATTAGCAAAGGTGATCTTTACGGTAAAGAAGTATCCAAGGCCCCTTATTGGTGGGTTCCGAAGCCATTGTAGTGACATTGTAAGGGGCTGGCATGAATCCTTTGATTCTCGTGTTAAGTAAGACTGTATATTTCTGGGGTGTTTAGTAACAATATTCAAGGGAAATGAAGGAAGAGCTGTATGGAAATATATGTTTGCACCTTAGCCACCATGTTGTAATTTTTTATTTTCTATATCACTTAAGTTCCAATGTGAACTTCCCCAAACCCCATAATGCCGTCATGAACTGGGCTGCCTCTTTTTCTTAGGTTCCGACGTTGCAAGGAAAACAGGCAGATCACTGCTCATATGAATCTGTGCAAAATTGCTGGAAATAGCAAGTTCGGGTGTGTTTTGGGATCAGGTTATAGTTCTCAGAATCGAAGTATTGTGATTAAAACAGACCTTGTGTACTAGTATGACCCAAGAAGGAATAATTGCCTACAATGTAAATGGTATACCCATAAGTTTTTGTCTGTCATATCAATACTTTGTTTATATATAAATGTGTGTGTGTGGGTGTGATTATGTGTAATTGTAAGTCGACAATTGTCTGTTTGTAATTCACAGACGTGCAAGTAAATGATCCAACATATATTCAGCTCTCTCATCCTGTGGACGAGAGAACTGTTGACAACAAATGTCAAGGTAATATATTTCACCCTTGAAGCATACTTGATTAGTGAGGTACATGATTTCACCATGTGGACTTCCTGTCTATACCAACATATCTCTGCATCATGCAGATTTCTAAAAGAAGAGAACCATAGTTGATCAGATTTTGTGTGAGCTTCTGCAAAATGGTGACTCCGCCAAAAAGAACATGTAGGGTTCAAGAACCATAAAAATTGACAATTATATCTGATGATACCCAGAAGAAATCCCAAGAATGAGTTCGGGTATACAGGTCAGACTAGGAGAGCAAGTCGGCTATCCAGAACTCTTATGGCCAAACCTCAAGCTCCCCTCAGAGTAATTAGGATGAAAATCAAGGAGGAGACAACTTACACTTCTAGGAAAGCAGGAGACTGTAATCAAGGTACAGGACTCTCAACCAACCAAGATTCTCTCCAAGAATTAAGGGAGATCCCATGAATGAAGGGCATAAATCTCCTTGTGTATCCCTTAGTAATAGAAACATGACTATAAATACTGTACAATGCCTCCAATGTGGGGGGGGGGGGAGGAATCCTAGTATTATCAAAAATACTTTGTAAATTACTGTCGACATTAATACAAATAAAAAGAGCAAGAGACTCCCTTCAAGAGTGGATTAGCTGAGCTCTCGAGCTCGGTGAACCATTATATTTTCACTGTGCCAGTCAACCCAATCTGAAAGGATCTTTCCATAGTTTTTACGAGCCTTGAAGCTCAGGCTAAAACTTGCTTATGTGATATGTATCTTCTGCTCGTTTGTCTAATTACACCATCAGTTTGGCGTCGTCTATGGGAACGATTGTTCCCGTTACAAGTATGCTGATTTTTTAGTGATTGATGGTCTCAACATGCAGCATGAGCAAAAATCAAATGAACCCCCCACGAATTCAAAACCAACCAGAAGCTATTAACAGGGAGCAACACGAAAACCCTCAGAATTTCGCTCCCGCCGCTGAAATTGATCCCCCAACAAATAATGAATTAGAGGCCCTTCGCCTAGTAAATCAGCGTTTGCTTCGGCAGAACGAGGAGCTCTTGAAGCTCCTGCAGGGTCCTTAGCAAACTAGACTAGCCCGAGGAGGTCTTCCGTAGGGAGAGCATCGGCATCTCGACCCCCTTAAAGAAGTCAACGAAGGGGGTGAGAATAGCCACGCCCCCTTTTGCCTCCTAGGATTGGTGAGAATAAAGAGAGACAGTCAGAACGAAGGGATCAAGAAGAATGATTTTCTCCCTTTTCAGCAAAAAAGAAGAGAACAGTACTGGGAGCAGCACTTCCGTGGAATCCAGCAGGAGCTCAGCCACATGAAGGAAGCTGTGAGGAGTAAGACCCCAATGATAATGGATGCATTAGTGCAGCAAATCGAGTCTCCATTTACTATAGAGGTGTTGCATTTTCCCTTCCTCCGAAGTTCAAAATACCCCAGATTGAGATATTTGATGGGACTAAAGATCCTATGGACCATCTCAACACCTACAAAAATCAGATGGAGCTGCATGGATATCAGGATCCTGTGCGATGCCGAGCCTTCGCCATCATGCTAAAAGGCTTAGCCTTAGCTTGGTTCAATAGACTTCCCTTAGCATCAATCTCTTTTTTCAAGGAGCTCTCCATATCTTTCGTTTCTCATTTCATAGGAGCTCGGACCTACCGAAAGCCAAGTTACCACCTGTTGAACATAAAATAAGGACCCAACGAGAACCTGCGGTCTTACATCTAAAGGTTCAACTCAGAATCCCTGAAGGTGGATGTACCAGATGAGAAGTTCGCTATCACTGTTTTCATTGCTGGGTTAGGAGTGCAGTCGAAGGATTTGATGTTTTCGATATCAAAGAAGCCGCAGGCAAGCATGGCAGAAGTGTTGGCTAAGGCAGAAAAGTATATTAATGGTGAGGAAGCCTTCCTCTCAAAATAGGGAGCTCATCTTCTCAGAAAGAAAAGGTGAAGGAAGAAAATAAGAGTGACCAAAGTTCTAGGAAAGAAAAAGGACGAGATAGGTCTCCAAGGAGGGACATGGATCACTCCCCCAAGAGAAGGGGAGATGTCAGAGATTGCCGAGGTCCTCCATAGCCAGAGTTACAACCGAGGTACGCACCTCGGTAACTCACTCCTCTCACTGCCACAGTATCCCAGATCCTATACAAGGTGCAGAATAAGAAGTTCTTAAAATGGCCTCCTCGAATGAAGGCGGATCTTGCAAAGAGGGATCCTACGAAGTACTGCAAATACCACAGAGACCACGACCACGACCACCACAGTGACGACTGCATCTAGCTGAAAAAAGAGATTGAATTCTTGATCCAAAGGGGACTACTGCATCGTTTTGTTTCCCACGATAACCAGAACCGAGCCCCACCACCTTTAGCGCCTCAGCAGCAAGCCCCTGTATAGCACCAATAACCCTTAGGGAAATCAGAGTAATATCCGGAGGATTTGCCTGAGGGGAGGAATCCAACTCCACTAAGAAAGCTCACCTGCATAGAATCAGAGCTGATGAGACATTAGAAGTGCATACTGTGTCCAAGACTCCACGTCTGGACATACCTATCACTTTCTCAGGCTCAGATTTGGAAGGCTGCCAGCATCCCCATGATGATCCCTTGGTAGTAAGAGTAGTCGTTGCTAACAGAATCGCCCATCGAGTTCTGATTAACAACAGGAGCTCTGCAGACATCATCTTTGCGTCAGCGTTTGATAAGATGGAAATAGGCAGAGAAAAACTCGAGCCAGTAAGTACCCACCTGCTAGGGTTCTCAGGAGAAAGGGTACTGTCCCTGTGATTAATATAACTCGTGCTCACCATCGTGGATCCACCCTGTTAGACCTTAATTAGTGTAAAATTCTTGGTAGTTGATGCGCCTTTGGCGTACAATATGCTGCTTGGGAAACCTTCCCTCAACGCAATGAGGGCAAGGGCAATTCCTTCTGCTTACCACTTGGCTATGAAGTTTCCAACAGAAAATGGAGTTGGTATGGTTCGAGGAGATCAGCGTGTGGCACGGGAGTGTTACATTACATCTGTCAAGAGGAGGGAAGTCGAAAATATTCAATTGGACGAGCTCGACATGAGGGACGAGCTGGGCATTAAACCAACGTCATCGAAAGAGCTAGAACTTGTTCAACTTGACGAAGAGTCAAAACACCTTGTCTACGTAGGGTCTAAGCTGAGCAGAGAAATTAATGACCTTCTTATTCAATTCCTGAAGGAAAACATAGGAGTATTTGCTTGGAAGCAAGAAGACATAGAGGGCATCGACCCCTCAGTCATCACACACAAGCTCAGTGTAAATCCCACTTGCAAACCCGTTAAATAGAAGCGAAGAAGTTTTGTCCCAGAGCGCCAAAAGGCAATCAAGAAAGAGATCAACAAACTTCTTTATACCAAAGCCATCAGAGAAGTGGACTATCCTATCTGTCTGGCAAACGTGGTCCTTGTCAAGAAAACCAATGGTAAGTGGTGACTCTGTATCGATTTTACTGACCTCAATCGTGCCTGCTCTAAAGACAGTTTTCCTTTACCTCGTATAGACCTAATTATGGACGCCACCGCTGGGCACAAGCTCCTCAGCTTTATGGACGCCTTCTCTGGGTACAACCAGATTAGGATGGATCCCAACGACCAAGAGAAGACCTCCTTTGTAACAGAGCAAGGGACGCACTGCTACCAAGTTATGCTTTTCAGATTGAAAAATGTTAGGGCCACTTACCAATGACTGGTGAATCGAATGATTCAAAAGCAGATTGGGACGACCATGGAGGTCTACATCGATAATATGTTGGTAAATCGTTGAAGGTAGAGCTCCACATTGAGCACCTAACGGAATCGTTCCAGATCCTTAAAGAATACAGAATGAAGCTCAATCCCGCCAAATGTACCTTTGGAGTCTCTGCTGGTAAATCTCTGGGCTTCATAGTTAACAGTACAGGGATTGAAGCTAATGCAGAAAAGGTTAAGGCAATAATGGATATCCAGCTACCTTCCAACATAAGGGAAGTACAACGACTAACAGAGAGGATATCTACACTGAGTCTCTTCGTGTCCAAGTCAAGTGACAAATGTCAACTTTTCTTTCAAGTCTTAAAGAAGGTTTTCCAATGGAATACCCGATGTGAAGAAGCATTCAAAGCCTTGAAGAACTATCTGAGCTCACCCCCTATCCTAGTAAGTCCATTGGAAGGAGAGGTATTCACTTTATACCTAGTTGTTTCAGATTTCTCAACCAGTGCACCACTGGTGAAGGAGAGAGATGGAGCTTAGTGACCAGTCTACTACTACAGTAGAGCTCTGAGGGGAGCAGAGGAAAGATACCCAAAGATGGAGAAACTAGTCTTGGCCTTGGTTACGATCGCAAGAAGACTCAGGCCATACTTCCAGGCCCATACTATTGAGGTCTCAACAGATCAACCAATGAAACAGGTGTTGCATAAACCGGAGTCCTTTGGAAGGTTGGATAAATGGGTCATTGAGCTTAGTGAGTTCGATATCAGATACAAGCTGAGGACAGCGACAAAGGGCAAATTCTAGCAGATTTCATTACAAAATTCAAGTCAGAAATACCTGCGGAGGCAACATAGCTCAAAGCTTTCCGTAGACGAGCTACTAACGCTCAAGGGAGTGGTGCTAGTCTAATTCTGACTTCCCCAGATGGAATAGACGTCAAGTACGCTCTAAGATTTGGGTTTAAGGCTTCGAACAATGAAGTAGAATATGAAGCAGTCATTACTGGGCTAAACCTTGTGTTATCAATGGAGGCGAAACAGTGAGGTCTGCAGTGACTCCCAGCTCATGGTAAAACAAATAGAGGAATCTTATGAGGCTAAGGGCGAGAAAATGGTTCTGTACCTTAGAAAGATGCAAGAATTGATTAAGAAATTTGTGCAATTTTAGATCAGGCACGTCCCTAGGTCTGAGAATTCACGAGCAGATGCACTGGCAAGACTGACAACTGCCTCGCAGGAAAACTTGGATAGATTGACACCAGTGGAGCACCTAGCAGAGTCGTCAGTAAGCACTAAAGAGAAATAAGTGCTCCCCGTTCTGGCCTCACCCAGCTGAATGGACCCCATCATAGAATATCTTCAGAATGGAACCTTGCCAGCAGACTTGAAGGAAGCTGCAAAGTTGAGAACGAGGTTGGCCAGATTCTCTATTTTGCAAGGGAACTTGAATAAGAGAGGCTTTTTGGCACCTCTCCTCAAATGTGTAGGAAACAAAAATGCTAACTACATACTCAAAGAAATTCATAAAGGAATCTGTGGTAACCATATAGGAACCCGAGCTCTGGCAGAAAAATTTTTGAGGCAGGGATATTATTGGCCCACCATGCTCAAGGATGCTGCAGACCTGGTCAAAAAGTGTAAAGTCTGTCAGTTGCACGCTAATATCTCCTATTGTCCGCCAGAGATCCTAACGTCAGTAGTAAGTCCTTGGTCATTCCAATGATAGGGCTTAGACATTCTTGGTCCTCTTTCTATAAGTGTGGGGCAGTGCAAGTTCGCCATCATTAGAGTAAACTACTTCACCAAATGGGCATAGGTGGAACCCTTGGCAACGATCATAGAACAGAAGGTTCAGAATTTCACGTGGAAGTCCTTAATTTGTTGGTTTGGTATCCCCAGGGCAGTCGTCCCCGACAATAGAAAGCAATTCGACAACCCAAAGTTCAAAAAATTCTGTGTTGAGCTAGGGATAAAGAATTACTTCTCAGCTCCAGCTCACTCTCAGTCCAATAGACAAGCGGAGGTCACTATCTGAACTATAAAGCAGCTCTGAAAACTAAATTAGAGGCTCTAAAGGGAAAATGGGTAGAGCATATCCCAGAAGTGCTATGGGCCTACAGGATAACTGCCAGGTCTGCAACTTAGGAAACGCTCTTTGCTCTGGCATTCGGAATCGAAGCGGTGGCACCCGTGGAAGAAGGAATCCTGTCTCCTAGGGCAGAGCTCGCAGAATCAGAACATAACAATGAATCACTTTTGCTGAACGTTGATCTCTTGGATGAAAAGAGGGATGGAACCCTGCATCGCATTAAAAACTACCAGAGGAAGACAGTGAGCTACTATGACAGGAGGGTCAGACACGAGTTTTAAAGTTGGGGATCTAGTACTTAGGAGGCTCTTGCTTGCAAGAGAGGACCCCATTCACGGAAAATTGGGTCCTAATTGGGAAGGTCCCTACATTTTCTCAAGAGTGATAAGGCCTAGAAAATACGAGTTACAAACAGAAGAGGGTAAGGTCTTGCCTCATTCCTAGAACGCAGAGCACCTTACGAAGTTTTTTCAGTAAATTTCCTTTTGTAATAAGACAGTTCTTGTTAAAACGATATGTTATGATTCATCCCTATGTGACCCCTTGGAGTAGCTAAGAAGCTAAAGATGAGCTCCTTAGCTTATAAAATTAAGATGAGCTTTGCAGCTCATAAACAAAAGATGAGCTTTTCAGCTCATAAATTAAAGATGAGTTCTTTAGCTTATAAATAAAATTAAGATCAGCTCTGCAGCCCATAAATAAAAGATAAGCTTCTCAAGCTCATAAAATCACGATGAGTTCCTCAGCTCATAAAATCAAGATGGGTTCTTCAGCACATAAAATTATGGTGAGCTCTTCAACCCATAAGAATATGAGTCCTCCAACTCATAAAACATACCAAAGAATTCACACAGCAAATTCGGTACCTATGAGCACATATAAAAGAGCAAACATTCAAACAACAAACGAAAAGAAATTACAAAGCAGCATGAAAAGGTCTGTCTCTCGAGGAACAAAAAAGAAAAGATAAAGGGTTTTACACTCTCCCAAGTCTCTCCTTCAACTCTGTTATTTCCTCCTCCAGTGAGGCATTTGCATCCCGAAGATGCACATTCTCTTCCCTTAGCTCATCTCTCTCCTTCTCCACCTCCGAAAGCAAATTCATAAGTTTCTGTCCATCTGAAGAAAATAGTATTCCTCCCAAAGAAGATCCAGACGAGGGAGAGGAGGAGCCACTAGTGGAGCCACTCCTCTTGCTCTTCTTGGAAGATGTATGAGCGTCTTCGTCCTCATCTGATTCAGGAGGGAAAGAAACAAAGTCCATAGCAGCCGTCACAGCACTGAACAAGAAAAGGTTATTTGAGGTCACCAGCTCGAAGAAAGTCATAGGCTCAGCATGGACCGTCTGTTCAACCTTCATCGCCTCCACCAGGTCTAGATCAGGTGCAACTACAAAAAAAAAAAAAAAAATTATGAGAACAAGCCATCATGGAACCTAGCTAAAAATAGCTCCTCCAGGATCGAGGGACCCTACACTCCTTGTACTGCATCTCAGTAGATCTCCAAGAATCTCTAGAAGCAAAAAAGAAGCGCTGAGCCCATCCCTCTAGAAAGGGAGGAAGGTCAAGAATTAGTGGTTGTAGTTTAAAACGCCTCCACCAAAAACAACAAAAGTAGGGAACCTCATCCTTTTCAAGATCGAAAAAATAAAGAAACTCAGCCACTGTAGGAAACTTGTTATTATCTCGTAAGTGCCAGAAGAGGAAAAAGCTAATCATGGCAGCCCATCCTTTAAGAGAGAGATGAGAAGGGCACAAACCACAGTGAGACAGGATAAACCCAATAGAGGGGTGAATGGGAAAGCGCAGGCCCATCTCCAAAGCCGCTTTGAAGAAGTAAATCTCCCATGGAGGAAGATAATTGCAAGGCTCGTCGGGGGAGGGGACTCGAAGGGGCAAGTCCAAGTCAGGGAAGAATCGCTTCTTGATCCCATCCAAGTCAGAAGATGTCATCGTTGAAGGAACTAAGTAGAGAGAATGTTACTTCCATTCGATCCCAAAAGAAGTTCGGTCCTTGAATAGAGAGGAAAGGGGGCAGCCATCAGAAATCCAAAGGGGAGGAAAGTGAAGAACGAAAAACCTTCAAGATTCAAGAGAAAGCTTCAAGATAAAAGAAAATCTAAGAATTTATGGAAACTCCGCAAGGACACCAAGTTTTAAGGAATCAAGGAACGCATGTAGGACTAAGTCGGCGGGCCTTTGGGTTTTCAAATTAAGGAGGCAGATACTCTTTTGGAAGGTATTTAGGCATAGAAAACAAAGCGGGCCAACTCTCAACTCTATCATCGCGATTTTGTTAGCCTAGGTCTTATCAGAAAGACCTTGGAGCATGATTAACACGACCCTGTGCTAGCTCGAGCTTAGGGCTCAATGACTACCACAGGGAATCCCAGCTCTGCAGTAAGGCAGTGTGGAAATTGATCATCTTGATGACCTTATCACATAAATAAAAGAATTCTTGAGGTTTGACGCTGCTCTCAAAAGTAGAGAATTCTTTCTGGTAAACATCCTGTCATTGTGAGGGAGGTCAAGTTTCATTGTTCCCTTAAAAGCACCAAACAACAGGAAAAAGCTCTTTAAGGGTAAGACCTCACAGTTTTATTAACCTCTTTAGCTCCGCAGTTATTTGAAAACTCTTGGCAAGACTATTTCAATAAGAGCCAAGTCTTCCTTGCAAAAGACCACAGTGCAATAGATCGCTTGCTTTTCAACTTCTCCAACCTCATTTGCTTCAAGGGGTCCTTCAGATCAAGAGGAGCGAACCCAGGCAGAATGTGAGAGACTATTTCTAAAGCTCTCTCAACCTCTGTTGAGGAAGGAAAGATCAGAGCTATGCTTTGCTCAGAGGTCCCTCCAGAAGATGGTAACCCAATCTCTTGTGGGAAAGAGGTCTGGACAGTCTTCAGAGAACTCGAAGGAAATATGGGGGGGGGGGGTTGCCTGAGGTAGTTAAGGAGAAGAATAAGGGGCCTCTAACCTAGGAACCTTGGCTGAGGAGGCTGAATCACTCCCGGATCTGACCTCAGTCTTGCGTTTGTTCCCACTCCTAGTTTTCCTTAACAAGGCCACTTTGGCCATGCAATCCTTTGATGTGGCCTCCATTGATAAGGAACCTGAAAGTTGAGGACAAATAGATTAGAAGAAGAGGCAGGAGAAGGAAGGTAGGAGGTGGTAAGTGTTGAGAACAAAAATATCACCTGACACTCCTTCAGCTCCAACAATAGAAATGGGAACAAGAGTTTCGATCCTCACCACTAGAGGGCTAAAACCCAGTTTTATGAGCTCGGAATGGTCAGTTAGAGTGGAATACCTCTCCGATTTCCAATCCCTAAAGGTGAGTAGAACTCTTCTATCCTCAGCTCCTAGCTCAGGACGAATACCTGGAACAGCCAAAGAAACGAACTTAGCATCTAACGTTAAAGAGGGGAAGGAGGGCCTTTTTTTGGAATCTCAAGCTTACCCAGGTTGTTTGGACCTGCCCAGGAGCGCAAAACTGGAAGGGAGTCAATGGCATCACTGGGATTAAACTCCCATGCCTTTCCTGACACAAACAAAAACTACTTCTTCCAGTTCTTATGAGAGCTGGGCAAGTTAGTGATTAAGGCTGGGATTTTCACCCGTTTCGAAATGTATAAAAAATTATTCAGATTGAACTTGACATTGAAGAATTTTATGAGCAATGTGATAGAAGGGGTGCCAAGTTGGTTTTTCTTGAAAAAGATCAGAAGACCCCCCAAAAGTTAGGAGATATTTGAGCAGGGCAGACGTTAAATGCTGGAGGACAGACTAGATGAAGGGATGCACAGGAAACCTAAGCCCGTTCTTGAAAGAAGCTACAAAGAAACAGGTCATCTCTAGGACTACAGAGTCATATCTGGTAAACTCGTCTGGGCACCAGAATTCCACGTCCTGGGGAAAACCAAAATGAGCAGCTAAGACCTTCATCTGAGGAAGAGAGACCTCACTAGCGCCAACGAGTTCTGCAACTCTGGATACGGCCCCTATGCCCTCAGCGCAGCCTGAGACCCCTATGCCACTTACCTTGGCCTTACCTTTGCTGGAGGTGTTAGGTATTGGGGAAGACAAAGAAGGGGACTCCTCGGCATTTTCCTCAATATCGACAGAATCAATACTAGGAAAGCTGTCAATCTCCTCTCCTACGTCACCCAAATCAGAATCCTTTACTTTAGGTGACCTGTTCCCCGTGAGAGAAATAGATGAGCCTGTAGCTTTGGAAGAAGTAGACATAGCTGAGCAAGAATGAGGGAGTCGAAAAGACCTATAAAGGGAGGAATCTCTGAGAAACACTCCCTGAGGGTCAAGGGGTCAACACAACAATTGCCGATTAGGAAAATTTTAGCCGTAGAGTAAGGGTCAAGAAAGAGAGGAAGACGAGACAAAGAGTAACCCCGATTCCTAAAATAGCAGAATCGAAAAGTCCAGAAATACAACAACCATCTCAAATTTGAGGGATCCAAAACGAAGGGACAAACGAGGGCTGAGAAGCGTACCTAGTCAGAGAAGATAAATCAAAACCCCAGAGTGAAATCAGGAGGCGAGTCTCGTGGAGCCTTTGAAGTTGAATCCGGAAGAGAGGAGGTTCAACAAAACCCTAAGTTCGCTAGTAAGATAGGAAAGTAAAGAGTGTAGAAAACAGGAAATCAAAGGCCAAAGGAAGAAGGTGAACAAGAAGTTTTGGTAGTTTTTGTTGCTGTGTGAGTATTTAAAGCTCGAAAGACATGGGTCATAACTATGCGGAAACGAGGAAAAGGATGATTACATAAAACTGTCAAAGGGCAACGTTCACTCGCGAATCGAGGTTGTCTTGGGAGGTTCTACTTCGACTCAACTCTAACTCAGCCCCTGGTCAAACCCACTTTGACCAGGTACTGGGGGGCAACTGATGATACCCAGAAGAAATCCCAAGAATGAGCTCAGGTATGGAGGTCAGACTAGGAGAGCAAGTCGGCTGTCTAGAGCTCTTATGGCCAGACCTCAAGCTCCCCTCAGAGAAATCGGGGGGAAAATCAAGGAGGAGACAGCTGGCACTCCAAGGAAAGCAGGAGACTGTAATCAAGGCACATGACTCTCAACCAACCAAGATTCTCTCCAAGAATCAAGGGAGATCCCATGAATGAAGGGCAAAAATCTCCTTGTGTATCCCTTTGTAATAGGAACATGGCTATAAATACTGTACAATGCCTCCAATGTGGGGGGGGGACCCTAGTATTATCAAAAATACTTTGTAAATCACTGCCGACATTAATACAGATAAAAGGAGCAAGAGACTCCCTTCAAGAGTAGATTAGCCAAGCTCCCGAGCTCGGTGAACCACTATATTTTCACTGTGTCAGTCATCCCAATCCGAAAGGATCTTTCCATAGTTTTTACGAGCCTTGAAGCTCAGGCTAAAACTTGCTTATGTGATACGTATCTTCTGCTCTTTTGCCTAATTGCACCATCAATATCCTTTGTTGTAATATTGTACAAAAGAGGAGCACATCTGGTGGTGCCCATATTTGGTCTTTACATAGCCACTCAAGACGATCTAAAAGGCATATGTCCAGGAAGCAACATAAAAGTTGCGGATCCTTTAATTTGCCTCAAAAGCTCCATAAGTGAGTGGTATGCTTCTTTATGGAGCATATTGTTTCACATGCTAATTTACAAATTTAATTAGTCAACATTTTTATATTTTTATATTTTTGATCTCATATCTCTTTTTGCAAGAATCTAAACTCTTTTCCCATATTTACACAGAAATCATCACAATAATATTTTTTCTCCAAATTGGAACTATTGGTTCAACAAATTGCAGTCTCTCTCGGCATGCATTGAAGAGTATTGTAGTGGTTTTAGTTCTTTCTTCTTGCAGATCATTCTAGCTCAAAACTTAGTCGCAGGCACTTCATGGCTCTTTGATTAGTACATGTGAGTTATAGGATAGCGGGATAGGCCATAAAATAACTTGATTCAGGACATTCACACTTTCTGCTCTAATAATTGTTCGTGACCAAGTTATGATTACCATGGGTAATTTAGTGTGAAACTTTTGTCTGGAGTTTTTGCCAAACTGGCTATCCGTGCACTGGTTGCATGCTTCTAACCTACAAACCTAAGTGGGCAATAGTTTATTGCCTGAAGCAGATTGGCATGTCTAATCAGTTACCTTTGAGTACCCTTGACCCTGCAGATGGGTTAGTGCATGGATGAAAGTTCATGTGAGAGGTTTGTCTTGTATGGGCAAAATGCTAGTTTACGTCCTCTTTGAAGGCCTGATGGATGGGTGGGTCTAAGGTTATAAACCCTGGATGTAGTTGGTTACTAGGGACCATATGAACTGTTTCCCCCTTTTCTACCGCCATCCAGCATCATAGTTTTCTTCATCTTTATGTGTATCCTTTATCAATACAGTTCCAGTCAATGACTCAATGCAGACAAATTTTGGGTATACTTTTGCTTTTCTTAGCATTTACTTAGAATGTCATTTGTAATTGACCAATAGGTGCTGTCCTAGTGTATGACCAAGGATTTCATAATGATATACATTGACAGATCACATTCTTGCACGACTTTATTTTTTTTTTCTCCGACTTTTTTATTTTTACCAGTTTGTTCTGAAAGTTCTTGCTTTGGTTACAGGTTTGAAATTTTCAAGCCAATGCACAAAATGTGGAAAGAATACGTGACAAAACTTCTTTAAAATGTTGGGTGAGACATCTTTCTTCTTGAATTCCTGATTATGTTGTAGTTGCAGTTAACCATAGTTGCACTTGATCATGCAGGAAAAATCAGCTAGCACAATGCCTCCACAGTGCAGACCTACATGGTGCAGTTATTTTAGGTTAGATAATTACACTTTCCATCAGCATTATCTGTCATTAGGATTGCTGACAATCTCTAGCAACTTAAGAAACTCTTTGAAATTTAAAATGGTCTAGATTCGTCCAATCTTTATTGCACGGCCCATTTAAGCACTGGATCGTCTGTATTATTGTGTTAATGTTTAAGGGACTCATGTTTGTAGTTGATTAGAAGACATGGAAAACCTTCCTTTCAACACATACTCGCAATAGGTCTTGCACTCTGTTTATTATTGATGTATGTTGGTTCATTATTCTCTAATTGATGGCAGTTGCGCGGTGTAAAGTAGCTACCTTCATCGGAGTGAGTGGTATCATGATTTGTGAAACTGCAGACTTTTGAATAATTACACAAGATAACAAATTTCAAGGTAATGCATTCACCAGCGCAATGTTACAGTACAAACATTTTTATATCTAACATATATTTGCACCTTTACTGCATATCTTATTATTTTATTTTCTTTTAATGATTGTTATTTGCTCGGCTTGCACTCTCCATTTGAGGGGTTGCAGTGATGTCTATGCTGGTATTGCATGTTTGGGCTTGTTGATTGACCTGAACTGGGTTTGAGATACTTCTTGAATTCTTTAGCATTTTCTCATCAAGTTGAAGCCTTTTGAAGGTTCTTGAACTTTTGGTCTCCTGGGTGAAGAGTTATACTTGTGTTGAAATTTAAAGAATTTATTTGGCCTCCTGGGTAAAGAGTTATTCTATTTTGAAATTTGGAGAATTTCTGAAAGTTTTAGTTTGAAAGTATTGCTGAAACTGAACTTGGGACTTTAGGATTTTAGAATTACATAGTTGAACCAGGAATTTTCCTATGAATTTTGGGTGAGTAAAATTGTTTGTGTCAGTTTCAACCATAAGTTTTCCTTCTTAGCTCAATCTTCAAATTCTTTAGCGGCAATCAGAAACAGTTTGTTGTGCACAGTATTATATTTCTCATCATATAGCTCACTTTCTTAGAGGGTATTTTTTATTTTGTGATTGAGGAACACTAAGTGTAACTTCATTGATTCAGCCACCCGTGTAAAGTGCGTTTCTTAAATTAAAAGGTAAAATGCAATTCCTGATGACCGTGGTCAACAGAAACATTCAGATTTTTGAAGATAGTGGGGTCACCTAGTTTGTTAAGCTGATGTGTATAATCAGCAAAAGAAAACATTATAAGGGATTAGAATAACCAGCCTCCTCAACCATCATATAAGCGCCTTCCCCCCCCCCAAAAAAAAATAAAACAAAAAAAATCCCCACCAGCAAACACTACGGCGGGGTGGGTTGCTAGCCAAAGTCCAACCACTAAATGTCAACCATTAGGGACTTTAGATATCTTGTTGGTAGTATTGGGATGGTGGTTGTAGACACATCTAGTGACAAAAATGACAACTTTATTTTCAGCTACTTGGGGTCAGCTACAAGTGTTTTACCATAATAAATGTTGCTTCAAAGCCATATTTAGATTATAACATTTTAAAGAACGCAATAAATGTTTCTCAGTTTTGGTCAGTTGCTAAATGAATGACTTTAACTTTTTCTTAGATCTCTTTCTTTCATTGTGCAGGTGCTTCCATGTGTCATTTTTCTAATTGTGTTTGTGATATGACATACTGCAGTTGTGCCAAAAAAAATTCTGTGTTTATGCTTCAAGCAGATTGCTGGAACATTAAATTGCATGGAGATAAAATGACTTCATGAAATATGGTCCCATAATCTCTTTGCTGTTAATTGTATCTTGGTAAGCTTTATATCTGCCTTGGGTTGTTATAAGGTTCCCACATTAATACCAAACATTTTCATTTTAGTAGTATATCTAGTTAGCATATCATGTTTTTTTTAGGTGAGTTAGTTAGTATATCATGTTACTGGTTACTTTTACTTAAATATTTTAAATTTTTGGAGGTTAAAATCAAATTACCTTGATTAACATCTCATCTTTATGTTAGCAAAGTTTGCAGGCGTTGTAGCAATAAAAATGTGAAACTTTGTTGTAAGATAGTCAAATTGGATGTTCTCTTCAAAGTTTTTTTTGTTTGTTTCATTAGATTATATATGTGTATCTCAGATACGGCTGAACTACAGCTTTATTGGAACCAAGAGGGACTCTCCTCTAAGTTCCCCCATTTCCTCAATTTTCCGCTATGCGGTTCTTGATGCCTGCAATTTCACGTAAAATTAAAATAGCGAGTTGAGTGCCATGTGTCTAACACCCAAATGACCAAAAGTTGGAGATGGCTGTGTTTAGCATATAAACACAGTGGTAGTGAAAGTAACATTTCTATATGTAGGGTTCCTGCATTTGAACAGAAATTGCAAGTAGTCGATGACTGTAAGTTGCAAGTATCCACTGGCAGCCATTTTCAAAAATTTGGTGGAGAATTTTTTCGACATATGCAGTAATACTGGAGGTGAGAAATTGATTTCTTGTGCTCTATGAAAGGGAAAATTTCTTCTACAAGGTGAATTGCTGTGGCTAGTTTTGGTTGGCTGATGGGCTAGGCTGCCTAGGCACTTTACACAGATCTGGTATCCACATCCAGAGAGACCAGTGAGTTGACCAACCAATGTAGGTGATCCTTTGTCATGGGTGCAGTGCTCTGGTACCTTTAAAAGGTTTAGGAATATACTTTGGCTGATGTTTTTCAATATTGCAGCTAATAGAACTCCCGGAATTTATAAACTTTGTGTTGTAAATATGTGGCCAGTGTAGGTTGCCTTTCAATTGAAACTTTGGATTTATGGAATTTTTTTTTATTGCCTTAAAGTAGAACATATTTCTTACAAATGTGGTTGACATATAACATGAAAAGAATTGTGACTTTTTTGTGGAGGTACATAGGATCTGTATCATTTTAATTTCCACCATGATCTGTATCATTACAATGGCCAGGCATGCATGCTGCCAATTTATTAAATGTTCTGTTATACACCTATACTGAGGCTTGGTCACTTCTTGCTCATTATTTTAGCAACTTCCACTTTTTGTTTCTTGAAAAAGAAAACATCCAATAATTTCATTCATAGTTTTCCTTCTGTATTCTAAGATTATCTGTAAACAAGTGTATTATGGAAGTTGCAAAAAAGGCTTAATCAGTACATAATCATAATTGTCCAGATAGAGAGAAAACAAGGGAGTTCTAGAAAAATAGGAAAAACTACATGCTTGATTGCCATTTTCTTACCTATGTATAATACTCAGGGCGATGAAGGGATGCTATATATGACCACAAAACATGGTAGGATGGCACTCGTATTGAAAACCATAAGTTCTTCCTCAATTGAAACCACCACTGAATCAAACCCGCCCTGTTCTTCCTCCTTGATCCCACGTTTGCCATAATGAGCAACTCGGCCTGCAATCACCCTACAAATTACAATAGCCTTCCTGCTAGAAAATCTGTTGGCAAAGCATCTAGTAGTAACTTTTTCATGTGCCTTCCAACTGTTTGAAGAAAATGCAATGGTAGGTAAGCCTTTAGCCAGAACACTAGAACCAAGTACTCTACAAACTCCACAAGCTTTGCTGTTGCATATACTTGAAATCCCATCAAAACCCAATGAGCAAGTAATTACTGCACCATGGAACCTTAGAAGCTCATTCCCATCGGCCACCACTCTCTCCACTCTCTGCCAGCCAGTAGAATCCTTAGCATTGGACTTCACTAACTTCCTGTACTCTTCAAACCTATTGAGCATAGCTTCATTGTGATTCACCTTCAACACCTTCTCAACTGTGTGGCCAACTCCATTGCTCCATCCTGATCGAAACATGGTCTCCACGATACCAATTGAAGGTTCTCCTTCGACGAGACTTGTCACTACATTGGAAAGCATGTTAATTTTCATTTTTGGAGGAAGGGGTGGAGACAGCATGTTTGCATTGGAGTGACAGGAAGTCCTTGAGAGAGAAAAATATGTATGGAAATCTAGTTTCTTTCTAGATTTTGATGATTTTTTTTCCTCAAGTGGATGTGGAGGCTTTGAAGTAGGAGGATTTTCTCTTTCTGGGGAGCTAGAACATGGCTTAGGTTTGAAGCACCTAATGGTTGAGCTTGGGTGGAAAACTAGGACTGCTAAAGAAGCCGCCATAAGGCATTTTTCTACCATTGTTATTTTCTTTATAGGTGATGTCACAGAGGTATCATTTATAGTACAAATTCAAAAAAAAAAAATCTTTATTTATTCTTCCAGTGCTAGAAATTAGGGTATTCAAATGTTGGTAAGCTTAAATGGCGGGAAATGCTTTTGCATATATGATCAGATTCATATCTTTTAAGATCTACTGCTATGCCAAAAATGCAGCTTCTGTCCTTTGAGGGCACGCAAAGGATGGTTTGTTTTTTACTAGACTAGAAAAAGAATCAGGTGAAGTGTACATAAGTTAATCGAAATTACATTTGACCGTTAAACTGAAAAAAAAAAAGAATCACTGAACCCTTCTCATGAGTTGTCAGCCCAGAATGGGCTTTTATGAGGTGCGTCCTTTTTTTTCTTTTTTGTTTCCCCCGGTATGGCTCAAGTACTAGTAGTTCACCTGAGCTGGGTAGCCCTGGCCAAAAATTGGTGTATCAGAGGTTCTTCAACTCATCTGGTTTGCTATTTTCGAAATCTAACTTAGACAGCTTGATAGGATTAGGAGTGCACTAAGAGCAATTACAAATGGAATGATCTATTACTTGACACTAAAAATGTTTCAATTAAAAGCTAATATGAGGTTTTCGAGATGAAATGAACCAAAGTTGCATTTTAATTTTTCAACTCTTTAATTTTTCGGCCAAGTCGATGCACCTCACTATACATCGATATTGCTCGGTATAATTCATCACTACATATTCATTTAGTTATAACCACTACAAACTTATCTAGTCTGTTTATTTCTTTGTGCGAGTGTGTGAATATTCAAATCCTGCTAATAATCCCACATTTTTTGTTGATTAAATAATATTCCCACATTTATTACTACCTCAAGAGTGAAGACACCCCCGTAATGGTAAAAATACTCATAAAAATAATAAATTATCTATAAAAGTAATAAATTTTTAATTATAAAATAATTTACAAAAATTATAAAAGTAACTATTAAAATGTTAAAAATTAGAGGTACAGTACTAAAATTTTTATTTCGATATAAGTCTATAATTTCAAAATCTGACTGAATAGCTTTCGCAAAACTGACGGGTCAAACTCCCCTGAAGATTGGGTGCAAGCATAGAATAATTGAGATAGATTCAAAGGGCATGCAGTTCACAAGGGAGTCCAACCTTAATAGCCGTCTTCTGTATCTGTACCTATGTGCAGATGCCCATGCCTCTCTACCTCTACAAATAGCCAACTACACCACTGTAAACCAACTGGGTAGCTCAGTTGGCCAGAACTTTTGACTTTGCAGTAGAAGGTTAGGGGTTTGAAGTTCTTTGGGTATAAAAAGTGTGACTGTTTGATAGAATAAGATGTTAGTTATTTAGATAAATCGTATTCAATTATTTGGTGTGGGTCTTAAGTCTCCACAAAACACAAGTCTTGATTTAAATAGTATATAAGTTGAGGGATCGTTTCATATTCTGAACCTTGTCATTGGTTCTACTTAAAATTACGAGTCTGAGTGACATAAGCGCGTCTCTATTCAATGAGCACAAACCATAAAATTTTCCCATTTTCGAAAAAAAAAAAACTACACCTCTGTAAAACTTATACAAACATACCAAAATCACATAACCAAAAAGGTAGGGTACAAAACATGTTACCTTTTCAATAACTTGTTTGGGTAAAAAATGTCATGTTTATAAATTCCGAATCCATTTAGCAATCGGACAAATGACACATCGTAAAATTCAACGTTTGAATTTGAATTGATGATTAGATGCAATTAAATATATCCGAGTTTTATATTTAATGTTTAGTTTTGAAAAGGACATGTAAAATTTGTTAGATTCTTTTGTAGTCATGTGTCCCCATCTTCTAGATTAGGAGAGGTTGAGACTCTTGATAGATAAATGCAACTTAAAGTTGATGCACACGTTTAAGAATAGATTGCTTTATATTGTGGATTAGCTGGTGTGCATTGCAAGTTACTCAATCACCCAAAAAGAGCAAACATTTTGAATTAAATGTAGTCCACATCTTGTTAGTGGTTTAGGTCCAATCAAATTGGTGTTATTAAATCACTTAAAAAAGTGAATGAATCAAACTATAGACATGGGGCTAGAACAGGAATATATGATCATTCTTGCTTTTTTACTTTTAATGCGAATGTTTGTATGTAAGGGTGGTAATCATGTGGGGTGTATTCGTTTTGTGTTATTTATGGGTTCATATCGAGTATTAATAAATTTTAACGTAATTTATTTAATTAATCGTGTCGTGTCGATCCTATCTGTTTATTTTCGTGTAGTGTTTGTATCGAGACATATAGCGTACAAATAAAGAAATTTAATGTTAAGATTTAAATTTAAGATTTTATTATCACTTAATCGAACAAATGCTCATATTTTTTTTATAAATTAAAAATAACTTAATAAAAATGAATAAATATATATTTTTTTTACAAGAATTATTTCAATACTTGATAAATAATTGACATTTTATTTCGATAATACTAGGTGAATATATTATTTGTGATAATTTTGTGTTATTCATATTTCACATTAATTCGACTTATTTATTATTTGTATTAATAAATCATGTCATTTAAAAATTTGTGTCAAAAAATAATCAAATCTTAACCCGTTATCATGAGAAATTGTCCGCCTTTTTGTATGCTGACAAAAATATATATAGAAATGAGATTTTTTATTTCGCAAAGACAATTACAGAGGGGGGAGAGAGCTGAAACCAACACTTCAAGGGCTAGTTTGTTTCAAATATAAGATTTAGGGGTATAAAATTTTATATTCATTCCACTTCAATCCAATAGTATAATATATTCGGTCTTAAACTATAATCTCATCATTCCTCTTCTTTGTTTGTCATAAACATTATCTGTGTAATACCTACTTAAAAAAATCAACAATTGCGGCTAACTAATATAAAAAGATAATTTTAACCTTAAAAAATCAAAAATTGCAACTAGGCGTTTATATGGGCATTGTACCTGAGGACATTTCGGTCCTTTTAGTTTATTATACCTCCATTCATTCATACCAAGAATATTATACCACCGGGTAGGTGGCATTGAATAGCACCGTGTAGAAGGCATTAGTGTTACTGTTCACACCGGGTCGGTACTATGACACGAAAATTAGTATGTAGTAAAAAATGTCCAACAAACAAGGTTTAAGGTAGGCCCCGCGTACTATTTTTTTTATATATCCTCTTATATCCCCTTATACCACCCTTATACCTCAAACAAACTAGCCCCAAGAGACGCTATGACAGTGACCAGGCACTCTGACGATGGACCCAAAGTCCAATGAGATTCATAATGCCGAATTTGTTCTTGGGTAAAATATATTTTTAGATTAATTATACCGAAGATTTTTCAAGTACGAAATTTGTTTTATTTTGATTCTGAATGTTTCAATTACATTATTTTGGTCTTTGAAATATTGAATATCTATATAATAAAACAGTTTACAATTCAAATAAAATAATTTTTGTTATTCGCGGTTGAGATCGTTTTAAATTTTATTTTAAAATTAATATAACGACTAATATTAACACCCAAAATTTAATAGAAAAAATAGATCATTAAGGATGTGTTTGGAATAACTTTTGAAAAATACTTTCAAAAATTATTTATCATAAATATTTTTAAAAAAATAGTGTGTGAAATTGCCCCACCGTTACCTCTACCACCACCATTGCCACCGCCATTGTTACTACCACCGTCACCGCCACTACTAATACCGCCGCCACCACCACCACCACCATTGTCACCACCTCCACCACCACCACCATCGTCGCCATCACCGCCACCGCCATCACCGCTCCGTCACCACCCCCACACGCCCGTCACACCCCCGCCACCACTCCCATCACCACCACCATTATCATCACCGCACCACCACCACCACCGCCACCATGGTCATTGCCACCTATCATAACCATCACCGTTTTCTATCCCCACGACTGTCGTGCACCACCTCTCACCCCACTACAAACTAATGCTTAAATTCATTTATCTCTTCTCTATGTTTGTGATTTGATTTTGTATATGAATACACCTATGTTTATTGTTTACCATTTTTTATTACTATGTACTTTTAGGCACAAACATTAACTAGTGGTTTTATATGATCCTTAAAACAGACAATATCCAGATTGTTAACGATTTTTTATCATAAGATAAACAAAATGACTTTTACTATTCACGGTTGAGATCACTTTAAATTTTACTTTAAAATTAATCTAACGCCTAATATTAACACCCTAAATTTAATAGAAAAAATAGGGCCCTAAGAGTGTGTTTGGAATGACTTTTTAAAAGTATTTTTAGAAATTATTTATCATAAATACTTTAAAAAAAATAGTGTTTAAAATTGCCTCACCACTACCTCTATCACCACCACCATCGCCACCGCCACCACCACCACCATTGCCACCACCGCCATCGCAGTCGCCGCACCACCACCATTGTCGTGGCCGCCACCACCCCACGCCCACCGCCACTGCCACCGCCACCACCACCACTGTCGTCGTCGTCTCCACCGCCCCTGCCACCACCCCCACCGCGGTCGTTGCCACCACCGCCCTTGCCACTACCCCCTTCACCACCCCCATGCCCACTGCCACCACCACCACCACTACCAGCCCCATTGCCACCACCACCGCCACCATCACCGCCACCGTCACCACCATCGCTACTGCTGCCACCATCACCGCTGCCCTTCCGCCACCCACCACAACTATCACCGTCTCCTACCACCACCACTATCGCCCACTACCTATTTCCCCTACTACAAATCGATACTTAAATTATTTTATCTTTTCTCTATGTTTGTGATTTAATTTTGGATATGAATACAAATATGTTTATTATTTATCATTTTTTATTACTCTGTACCTTCAGGCGCAGACAATAACTAGTCTAAATAATAAAGTACAATACAATTCAAATTTCAAAAGATAAACAAAATAACTTTTGATTTTTGCGGTTGAGATCATTTTAAATCTTACTTTAAAGTTAATCTAACGGTTAATATTAACACCCCAAATTTAATAGAAAAAATAGGGTCATAAAGGTGTATTTGACGTGACTTTTTAAAAGTATTTCTAGGAATTATTTCTAAAAAATACTTTAAAAAAATAGTGTTTGAAACTGCTCCACCACTACTTCTACCACCACCACCATCACCAATACCACCACCATTTCCATTGTCCCACCACCACCATAACCACTACCACCACCACCCTACCATACCACTGCCACCACCGTCCCACCACCACTTCCACCGCCCCACAACCACCGATGTCGCACCCTACCATCATCACCACCGTTGTCGCACCTTACCACTACTACTATTGTCCCACCATCACCCCTTACCACCCCCATCGCCCTACCACCTCCCTCACTGCCCCACCACAACCCCTATGACCATCACAACTATCATCACCATCACCAACCCACCACTGCTACCCCCACCATTGCCACTGCCCCACTCCACCCTCACTGCCCTACCACCACCATCGCTACCCACTATCGATTGCTACTATTATCGTTCATGGTCACCACTCACCACCATCGTCATTTTATTCTTATATTTATTACTATTACCACTATCATCATACTACCACTGTCGTCCACCATCAGCATCCACCACCACTCATCGTCGCTCACCATTGCCATCAGCAACTGTCACCTACCCCACCACACCTACCACCACCACCTGTCATTGTTCACCACTGCAGCCACCCACTGTCACCCACCCTCACCACACTTACCACCACTTCTATTTGCCACCACTTATCACACTGTCGCCTAGAAGCACTTATCGTCTACCACCACCACCATCATCACCGCCCACCACCACCGCTGCTAACCATCATAACCATCGTCCGCTATCACCTAACACTACCACCGTTGCTATCCACGGCTGCCACTACCATCATCGTCACTCAAAATCTACTACCACCATCACCATTGTCATCCACGACTATTACCACCACCACGGTCGTTGCCTTACCCACCACAATCATCACCGTCTTCCACCATCACCACTGTCACCCACTATCACTACCACCGCTCACCCCCCACTACAATCGGTGTTTAAATTTATTTATCTCTCCTTTATATTTGTGATTTAATTTTAGGTGTGAATATAAATATGTTGACCATTTTTTTTATTACTCCGTGCCTTTAGGCACGGGAAATAACTAGTGTTTTTATATAGTCCTTTTAAGCAGACAATGTTCAGATTGCTAAACAATTTTTTATCATAAACTTGTCACGTACTACATAAAATATGGACAAAAAATAATTTTGAGAGTTCTTAAACAAATTTTGAGTAGCTTTTGACCAAATAAAAATGTAATATTGGTAGCTTTTAACCAAAATTTGAGTAAAAATTTGGTTGAGTTATCCCAATATTTTTTTGTCCATATTTAAGTATCACATGACAAATTTATGATAAAAAATTGTTAGCAATCTGAACGCTGTCTGCTTGAGGGACCATATACAAACATATTCAATACTTCACAGACCAAAATGATGCAATTGAAATATTGAGGACAAAAATGAAACAAATTTCATACTTTGGGGATCTATAGTGCAATTAACCCTATATTTTTAGTGTCCAGATGTTTAGTGTCTATTTGGTTCTAAATCTTTCAATTGTGTCTATTTGGTCCATAAAGTTTCTAATTTGTATTTAAGTGGTCCAATCTAAAATATTTGTTAGAAAATCGTGACAATTTTGGTCATGCACGAATCACATGGTTCATAATTTTGCATTTATTTAGTCCCTAAAATTTTTAATTTGTATTTATTTGGTCCATAAAGTTCTTAATTTGTGTCTATTTGATCCCATGTGATTGGTACGTGATGAGAGACATTAACAATTTTTTGACGGAAGTTTGAGATTAGGCTATATAGATACAAATTAAGAACCTTAAGATCAAATAGATATAATTGAAAGATTGAAGACCAAATAAACTCTACACGCATACTTTGAGGACTAAAAGTATATTTTACCCTTTGTTCGCAATGTATTTTTTTCCCTTTTTCCCTCCAAATAAATGAAAAAAAAAACAAATATATATATATATATATATATTTATTTATTTATATTATAAAATAAAGTATAATACAACTCAAATCTCAAAAGATAAATAAAATGACTTTTACTTTTAACGGTTGAGATTTCTATAAATTTTACTTTAAAGTTAATCCGACGACTAATATTAACTATCCAAAATTTAATAGGAAAAATAGGCTCGTAAGAGTGTGTTTGAAGTAACTTTTCAAAACTACTTTTAAAATTTATAACTTCTCAAGTATTTTTTTTTAAAAAAGTAATGTTTGGAACCGCCTCACCACCACCACCACCACCATCATCACTGCCGTCACCATCGTCGCCACCGCCAGCACATCACCTCTACCATAATCACCACCACCACCACTGCCACCCCACCACTACCATCGCCACCCCTACCTCCACTGTCATCGCCCCCACCACTACCACTACCACTACCACTACCACCACCACTACCACCACCGTTGCCACCTCTACATCACCTTTGCCATAAACCACCACCACCACCACCGCCATTGCCACCTACTACTGATTATTATCACCGTCGTCCACCCGCTACCACCCATTGACATCGTCATCTCATTCTAATATTTATTAGCACTAATATTATCATACTGCTACCATCGTTGCTTACCGTCAGCACCCACCACTTCTATCATTGCCCACCACCGCTCATTACCACAACCCACCACCACCCGTTATCGTTCATCACCGTCGCCACCACACCTACCATCACCATTCGCCACTACCCATCATACTGTCATCCAGAAGTACCCGTCGTCGCCCACCACCATCATCGTCGCCCATCACCACCCACACCTACTAATAGGGGCGAAAGCAGGGTGAGGGCAGCCACTAAAAATTCTGAAATTTGTAGGGTTAATTTAAAATTATAATAAAAATTAATTTTTTAATAACTTGCCCCCACTCATTTTTTTTAATGCACTAAAAATTTAGACTCAAGGTTCGCTCATAGAGAGTTAATCTCACAATTTTTTATTTAATCTCTAGTTGTCTTTATTTCTTCTACAATGACTCACTTAAGTTACCAAATCAATCCTTCTCCAAATTTGATTACTAAGACATACATATATATTTTTGATCAATTATCTAAGTTCAAATGTACTACATCATTTTCTAAGATTTTAGATTTGGGCACATAAAAAAATTTGATCTAATTATGATTCAATTCAATTCACTTCGATTAAATGTACTACATCATTTTTTAAGATTTTAGCTTTGGGCGCATAAAAAAATTTGATCTAATAATGATTCAATTCAATTCATTTCGATTCAATTTGATATGCATACACAAATATGTATATGTAAACATTTGATAAAACTAAACAATTAAATTGAATTTGATCAATTATCTAAGTTCAAATGTACTACATCATTTTCTAAGATTTTAGATTTGGGCACATAAAAAAATTTGATCTAATTATGATTCAATTCAATTCACTTCGATTAAATATACTACATCATTTTCTAAGATTTTAGATTTGGGCGCATAAAAAAATTTGATCTAATAATGATTCAATTCAATTCATTTTGATTCAATTTGATATGCATACACAAATATGTATATGTAAACATTTGATAAAACTAAACAATTAAATTGAATTAAAATTACAATGCGACACACACACACACACACACACACACACACACACACACACACACACACACACATATATATATATATATATATATATATATATATAAGATTGGATTTTTGATAAAATTTATAATATTTAATAGATTCGAATATGGATTAAAAAAATGAAATCAGTTGAATAATTAGATTAGATTCAAAATAAGATTTTCAAGACAAATTGTCATTCGGATGAGTCAAAATCTTATCATTGACAAGCACACTCACAAAATGATATGTCAAAATAGCATTCTCTATGAAAATTGTCTTTATTCTAATACTTTAAAAAAATTATTTTAGTTTTTCATAGTCAGCTATCATTTTTTTACGTGTATTTATATGTGAAATCTTTGAAAGTAAAAAAAATAATACGAAGAATTATTTTATAAAAGGTGTTAGATTAGGAAATTTTTTTTTATAGAGAATGAAATTTTGAGATAATAAATATGTTCACTAGATGCAATGAACTTTGATAATTATTGAGTCATCATTTTCTTTAACTTGATGGTTGCCTCCGGTTCTCTTTAACTTGATGGTTACCTCCACTGAAAAGAAATTCTGGCTCCGCCCCTGCCTACTAACACTACTATCGTTACCCATGACTATAACTACCACAATCGTCATTCAAAACCCACCACCATCACCACAGTTGCCATCCCACGATTGTTACGACCACCATGGTCATCGCCGCCCACCACAACTATCACCGTCTCCCATCACCACAACTACCGTCCACCACCACTACTATCGCTCACTCCCACTAGAACCAGTTCTTAAATTTCTTTCTTTCTTCTCTATGTTTATGATTTGATTTTGGGTATAAATACAAATATGTTTATTGTTGACCATTTTTTTATTACTCTGTGCCTTCAACTACAGACAATAACTAGTATATCGATGTAATAATATAGGAAGAGAGTTAAATTTTTATCCCCTATATATTTTTCTTCCCAAAAAAATTACATTACTCAATTCTATAACATGTTCGATCATTTAATATTTGATTAATTTATAATTTAACACAATTTTTATTTCATATATTGTCTAATGTACACTTGTTGAAATAGTTTTGTTGAGTTATGTATTTTGAAAAAAAATGACAAAAAAAATAGGTAAAAATTAATTTAAAATGATGTAATTAAATAAACGAAAAAATAAAAAAATATTATTTAATATAGTGAAATCAATTTTTTAAACACTCAAATTTTATATTTTATTATATTTAAAAATACGAGGTATAGAAATGAATGCTAGATAATAGTTAAATATGTATCAACATAATTACTAAGAGTCAATTCGCATGAATGGCTTAATAATGTGAAATTAGGCATGATCGAATCGTAAATTTAAATGTTAAGAAATTGACCTTCTATAGTATCTTTCGAGCTTAGCTGGGTGAGTCTAAGATTAGTGTGCATTAACAAAAAAAAAAAATAGCAAGAGCTATCAAAAAGTACAAATATAACATTTTGTTTTCTTCTATGATAATTACTACTAAAAATCAACAAGTTTTGTAATTTAAATAGATGAGTTCAAGATTAACCATCACTGTGGAAGAGCGTGAAAGCGCGTGTTTCCCGTGCGTGTGGCTAATCCCAGTTAAAATGTAGTCTCCCTCTCTCTCTCTCTCTCGCTCGCCAGACATAGCAAAAGAACAAAAAATGTAGAGAGAGAGACAGAGAGAGAGTGACTCGGGAGCTGCGCAGAGCAGCACAGCGGAAGCTACTACGACAGGACGAATGCACGAGGTAGCAATCCTCTCATTCTCGAGCTCTTCACTTACTCGTCATCCCCAAAACTAGGGTTTTCGTTTCTGTTTCGTGAAACTTGAAAGAGCTGTGAGACAGACAAAAGCAGCCGGTGTTGTCACTGCACAACCCATCTTCCCATTGACATTTCTCGGGTAAGTCAGAGCATTTCACATAATCGCCAGAAAATGGTTCTCTGTTGTCATTTTTCACTTTTTCTCTACATGGTCCTGAGAAACTTCAGGTTTTTTTTTTGTGGTTTGATGTATGTTTACTCGAAGTTGCAGAGACTACTTATTATGGATGTGAGTTTTGTTTGTTTCTTGTTTAAAAGCTTATTTCTTGTGAGCCTTTGGTCCGCTTTCCCAATGCCAGTTGGGGCTTGAGCTTCAAAGCTCGAGTGTCAGAGGCACTGGGGTTTGAGTTTCACTGGTATAGAGGAGGCTGGTTTTGTGATGTTCTGTTTTTGATTGCGACTGAAATCTGTAGGCTTAGTAGATCTACAAATATTTGAGAAGATATAAAGATTAAACTCATTTTGAAATTCCAGTACAACCCATTTTGCTGGACCATTTTTTTTTCCTGAAAACTTTTCGTTGTATGTTGTTACATTCATCAACAGATCATGTGACTTTTCCTTTTTTTGAAAACATGTTCACCCCAATTGTGTTTTTTTGAAACATTTGTGTTCTGACAGAACTGTTCTCTCTGATTCTCTCTCTCCTGACCAGATATTCGAGTTCATGGTATTGCTCTTTTTTTTTATTTGTTTTTGGTTTTTTTAGTATACAAATGAAGAGAAACTTGAGGATGGTCTACGGTTTGTGGAAAATCGAAGAGCTTAATCTTAATGATACTTGCTTTAGTTCAGAAAGAACTACTTGCTCTTCATATAATATGTGTTTTTTACTTTCATTCTATCGTACCTTGAACAATGTTTATTGGAAAAAAAAAAAAATAACGACACCAAACACACCCTAAGTGGTCCAGTTTTCTGTTTTCACATTGAATATTTATTGTTATGACTAAATAAATGAGGGGATGTTACCAGTTGTACAGTAATCCGGGTAGTTGTTATCATTGATTTCTCTTAGCAAATTCTCTCAATAATTCTTTCAATATACAGTGCAAAAACAGGAGTAAAAAGGAAGAAAAGAAAAAAGTAAAAGGATTGTTTTGCACAATGATATTTGTTATTTGTCCTTTGCTTACGGGTTGGAGACTTTTATGCTTTGCCTTTTCTTTTATGTTTTTTTCCTTCTGTTGTGGTTTTGGTTGGTGGGAGTGGAGGTAGTTTCTGTGGAGTTTCCTTGAAGGGACATGGTTGTGTATTTATTTCTTCGGTTTGGTTTTTGAAATGTTTATTGATTAACAACTAGGTGAACCTTCATGGGATAATTTGTTTGTCCATTCTACTTATTTATGAGATACGTATGTACATGTGTGTGTGTGTCCAATGATTCTTTCTCACTCTAAGGGATCCTCTGAACTATTGCAGGTGCTGTGGGTCAGGTGGGCCTTTGACAGAGAGTGTATTTAGTTTTCCCTCTTTCTGCTTTTACTGAAGAGGAAATTAAATATGCAGACACCAAAAACAAGGTACATTCGCCATTTATTTAAGTAATTTTATGGCATCTGGTCTTCCTTCAACTCTAATGTGCTTCCAGTGCAATTTTCTCTGGTGAAATTTTACGGGCTTGTTTTTTCCAACCAACTGTATGAATCAGTAGGTTAAACTGTAAATTAAATGAAACACTGTGAAACTGCTATTGCATATTGATTCTTTATGTATAGTTATATATTCATTCTGATTTTTGAAGAGTGGGGTTATTTCCTCAACCTTATACGCATGGGTACCTTCTTGTGGTTTGATACTACCAGAAGGGCCCTATTCAAAATTTTCAACTCAGTTCAAACTTATTTGTTGGGAATGTTAGCTCAGTTGAATTTTGGACCTTAATTAATAATAGTAAGTTTTGGTTGGTGGTCCTGGGACTTGAGTATATGGATGGCATCAATGGGCCTTTGGTCCAATGGTACTCTTTACCTTGCGAAGGCTCTACCTTCTTGAGGTCAATGGTTCAAGTCCTCCCCCGCCCCCCACTCAAAAAAAAAAAAAAGTATATGGGTGGCACAGCTGAACAGTGGCTGGTAATGTAAGAAGAACCTTAGAGAATGATTTGTGACAGACAATTATAAAAGTTTTGGGAAATATCACACTGGAACCTAAGAACTGGTAGAATGCAGTCTACTTGGAATGGTATGCCAAAGCTCATTTCAGTAGCTTCTGCATAAGACATGGATTATAGCCACTACTGTGTTAGAAGGTTACAAATACCATAGAAGAGTAAAGTATTGTCATTTCACTTGTAGATCCTTTTCCTTTTCTCCTTGTATCATATTATGTTTAAATATCACCTGATATAAAAATCAGCCCATTTGAAAACACTGTAAACTGCAAATGGGCAAAATTGTGAAAATTTGAAATGTTGGTGTTGCATGAAGTTCTATTAGGTGAAAATACTGTTAAAACTGGACGTGGTGGCTACTAATCTGTTTTAGGGGTGAGACCACCTACTTCGGCAATGCCACACAGAAACTAAGTACACATGCATTCACTGTAAATGAGATTAAATATCCAAATCTACCAATTGCTCAATGTATAACAGCTTAATTTGATGGTGAATCTTTCTTAGAAATGAATGCCTGTGATGGTTGTCATGCACTTAGTTACTTATTCTTGATCTCATTAATTATTATGCATGTTTTTGGTTGATGACGGCCTTATTTTCGCTTCGAGAGCAGAACTGCATCTTTGGAGGTGCCTCAAAGGACATCTTCTGCCACACTTCCCACTGCCCGCCAGCTCAAGGCACCAGGATCAGATTCTAACTCAGTTTCATCTCCAAATCCAGCAAGCAGAACACCTAAAGACAGAAGTCCTAAAGTCATTGAGCGCAGGTCGCCACGAAGTCCAGTAACTGAGGTATTCGATGGTAGCTTATCACTAGAGCTGTAGAGCCACCTTATCTAAAAGCTTAAGCTTTTAGAAATGGTGTAACTTAAGTATTTATACTTTAACACTTGTTATGATTGAAGTAGTTAGAGACGAGTCTCCATGAAATCAAATGTTTTTTTCAGAAAGTTTAACCATATTAAACAGTCAAGCTGTTGTGATATTTTCACTGCATGAAGAAATATAAAGTTTTATATTTACAATCACCATCTGACACCTGTCTGTTAGCAGTCACCATTAGAGCTTAGGTTAATATGTGATAAGTTTCATAGCCACTGCTAGAGATAGCCAACTAAAATAGACAGGTGTCATTAATTGGAGATCTCAAGTACATTGGAACCAGTCCCTTTGTTAGTGGATTATTGATTTTTCAAACAGTTAGATCATGTGGTTTTGTAAAAGCTTTGATCACTATGAGGTACAATAGAACATTTAAGGGTTTCTGTATCAGTTGTAGAAATCTCCACAAGAACAAGATGGTATTGAAATGTTTCATAAGCTTAGTGCAACCTGCTTGAATTTGATGCTCATCAGTCCACACAAATTCAATCTGTTGGCTTTGAGGCTCTTATTGTATGTTTTACATGTTGGTATGCCTTCAGCTCTGTGCCTTGCACACTCTCCTATCGAATTGCACTTCCATACTTCACTTTGACATTATTGTCCGAATGCTTAGTTGCTGTTTTTTATGTGATGCTTGCCATTATAATTATCAGAAGGTATAGAATGCTTCAATTTGCTCATTTAAATTGACCTTGTCTTGTGAGGCCCAGAAGAAGCGCCCAAGCAGAGTGTCTGAATTGGAATCTCAGCTTGCTCACTTTCAAGAAGAACTGAAAAGGGCCAAGGACCAGCTAAGCTCATCTGAAGCATCGAAAAGGTGGTCCCAGCAGGAGGCTGAGGAGACCAAGAAGCAGCTTGCTTCCCTTTCAGCGATGCTCGAGGAGTCACAAAGGCAGCTGGTGGAGCTTTCAGATTCTGAAGAAGCTCGGGTTCAGGAGCTCCGTAAGATCTCACAGGATCGAGATCGAGCTTGGCAGTCTGAACTTGAGGCTGTCCAGAAGCAGCACTCGATGGATTCTGCTGCCTTGGCTTCTGCCTTGAATGAAATCCAGAAGCTCAAGATTCAGCTGGGCAGAATGGCCGAGTCTGAAGCTGCTCAGGCTAGGCATTCAGAATCAGCCCATGCTGAGATTCAGAGCTTAAGACGGGAACTTACGGACACTGTTGCACTGGTTGAGAAATTGAAAAGCCAGATAAGTGATAGAGAGGAATCTGAAGCCCAGGCCCTTGAAGAAGTTAGTAAAGCTCGTATGCAGCTGGAAATGGCAAAAATGACCGAGGACACACTTCGGGCAGAACACCTTAAAGCCTTGGAGTCATACAAATCCTTAGATTTGGAGTTGGAGCAATCAAGGGCTCAAGTGACTTCATTGGAGGAACTTATTAGCAAACTCCAGGCTGATATAGGTAGTAACAGCAGCAAGACTTCAGAAGATCCTTCAGCCGATATCAAAATTACACTGGAAAATGGAGTAAATGAGCATTCAAAAGAGTTAAAAACTGAGCTTGATAATGTGAAACTTGAAGTAGTTCAATTAAGATCTGCCCTAGAGGCAGCTGAAAGAAGGAATCAGGAGGAATACATTCAGAGCACCTTGCAGATTAGAAGTGCTTATGATCTAATGGAACACAAAAAATCAGAATCTTGCCAACGTGAGGCTGAACTGGAGGCAAAGTTAAGTATAGCAAAAGCTGACATTGAAGAGTTGAAGGCAAAACTAATGGATAAGGAGACAAAATTGCAGAGTATGTCAGAGGAGAATAAGGGGCTGAATTTAAAGTTTGAGAAAAACAAATCAGCCGAAAGAGAAACTGAACTCCTGTCGGAGCTGAAGAAATTGGAGACATTTTTGACAGATTTAAAGGCAGCTTTACTGGATAAAGAGACAGAGTTGCAGAATATTAATGAGGAGAATGAGATTCTGAAGTCGGAAATCAAAAAGAGGGAAATGGAGAGAAGTAAAGTGAATTACGAGACCCTTGCTTTAGCAGAAACAGCTAGGGCTGCAGAGCGAGAGGCTTTGATGAAGCTTGGCTACTTGACAGAGGAGGCAGATAAAAATAGTAGAAAAGCAGCAAGGGTTACTGAGCAGCTGGATGCAGCGCAGGCCGCAAATTCAGACGCGGAAGCTGAATTGAGGAGATTAAAGGTGCAGGCAGACCAGTGGAGAAAGGCGGCTGAGGCAGCTACTGCTATGCTTTCGACAGGCAATAATGGGAAGTTCGTGGAGAGGACAGGTTCTCTTGACTACCATACTCTAGGTGGAAAGCTGGGGTCACCTTATTCCGAAGATATGGATGAAGACTCACCCAAGAAGAAAAATGGTAACATGTTGAAGAAGATTGGGGTGTTGTTGAAGAAGGGCCAGAAGTAGATGAACCACTTGGCAGGTTGTATATAGTTTTGCACTGGTTGTTTACTCGATTTCTTAAGTCCTGTTCATGCAGATTGACTCATTGTTTGCTTCTTTACAGGCAACTTTGGTGGGTGATTGTTGCTGGCCTTCTTATGTCCTGTTCATGCAGATTTATTGAAGGAGATTTCTGAACTACTACTTTGCAAACTTTTGTATTGTTATGTGGTAATGGTTAAATTCCTCTTTTGTTTGTCGTTCTGTATGAAGGGTTGATTGTCATCCTTAATGCTGTCACCTTTTTTGTTCAACAGTTTCTGTTTTTTGATTGTTGGGCAGTAATATATGCAGTAACAACTTCAAGTAATCTGAGAGTTGAAACTGTTGGAATGTTTTAGTTAGGACATAATTTTAGGATGGCACTCCTTAAGAAGCTTGCTTGATTTTCTAGCATCGGGCATGAGAGGAGCTAATTATCACTCTTGCTAATGGGTTTGGAACTTTTTTACCCAAATATTGCAGTTTCAACCTTATATATCAAACTATTGTTAAAATCGTTTTTTGAAAACACAATTTTCAATGTGTCAAATAAGTTTGATACTGTAGTATTTGCGTAAAAAAGTTTCAAAACGACAGTAGACTGATAATTAACTCTGCATGAGTTTGAATAGTTGCTATTTTTTTGACTGCTGAGTTTTGGTTAGATGAAAAAAATATGAACTCAGAACTATTCAACCAATTGTACGCGAGGAATGAGAGCCCAACATTGAATAGGAATGCTCTATTTAAGGTTAGTGTAAATACTGATAAAAGGGAACTGTTCCGTTTGCTTCCTTAATTTCTCTGTTAAAAAGGATCAGTACAGTTAGCCTAGCCAGAGAATTCTTCAACCAATTCATAAAATACCAGAATTAGGCTGTGAAAGAAAGAGTTTTGAAGGAAAACGTAGGAATCTGGATTGACACAGACTCATCTGGAACTTTTTGTGGATGTGGTGGTGTCCTTAGTGCTACACTTTGTGATATCACCAAGTGTTGAGACTATTTTAATAAAAGGAGTATTTTATGTGAAAAACTCGATCCCACATCGATTAATTTTCTAAAAGAACTTGAGTTTATGTATTCAACCAGTGCTACTTAGTCATTAGTAATACATTGAGATTTTCACGTGACCAAGAGTGGGACTAATAGAGGAGATATCATCCGCTAATGCAAGCCCAATTAATGTTTGAATAAAATCCTTACGGGCATCATTCCATTTCTATTTCTCGCAGAAATACCCCGAATGGTGCCCTAATATATGCACATTAGATACATATAGACTCTTGCCGTTAATGTCTGTTAGTATATCAATTAGTAAATAACATCTAGACCTTTGAAATTTCAAGTGTGTAATATTTAGACTCATCATGTTTAAAATATTACACTTAGACCAAAAATACACCAATTAAAGATGTAATATTAAATATTTAAATTTTACAATCAAAATTCATATTCTCTTTTGTTATTTTTTGAAATAAAATTAATTTAATTTTTTCATAAAAAATTATAATTAGAACTGTTGATGCCAAAATTTGGACGACATCCACATCAATTTGTCGGCTACGATCACCTAAAGAAGAAATCGGAGATCGGAAAGGAGTTGTGGGGGGTTGACTCTCTATGTCTAATTTAGTAAGTAACCCAAAGTTATAAACTGCGTTTGGAACTCAATTCAACAATTATTTGTAAACAATTATACTGTTTATTGAAATAAAACTAAAAAAAACAAATGAGTTAAACTGTAATGGACACAATATTTTCTATTTTTAATTGAGGTAATTTGGTCGTTTAATAGATTCCATTAATTTCGTAATTAATAAGGGGTATAAGTATAATATTTTAAATTTAAGAGGTTTAAGTGTTACACGTCTTTAAATTTCAAAGGGCTTGAATATAATTTACTAATGGATATTGACGACAAGGGTTAAAGTGCTGCATACTAATAAATTACAGGGGTTTGCATGCATTATTTCAAATGTCAAGGGGTTTAAATAATTTAATAACAAACCTTAGGAGTTTAAGTAATTTAGTGACAAACCTTAGGGGTTTAAGTATAATTTTTCCTAAATAATATATTATATTAAAGATAGTCCTTTGCCTAAATTGCTTTGTATGAGTATGTCAATCATTTATCCACGAAGATCCGATATTAATCCTCTCATACCTACTAATTACATTGCACGCCGTGCAATACGATCTCGACCTTGTCAACAGGTCGCCCTGACACGCCAAAAATAAAAATTAAATAATAAATATTGTCAAACCCACTTTTATTTTATTTTATTATTTTTCATAACTTTTTCATTAAATTTCAGTTTCTGAATTTCAAGGGTCTAAACGATTACTTTTTTTACATTTTTTGATTAAATATAAAAATAAATAAGAAAATATTAATAGTCATCTTTATAATATACAATTTAGTATTTCAAAACAGAAATATCCACTTTCTTATCTTTTATTATCTTTCCTACTGCATAAGTTCTTTGGGCAATATAGAAAGGTATGGTTTGAAACTTCTATTTCATTCGATTGTGCATATTTAAATGAAGCTACAATCAATTATGTTGAACTATTGTATTCTGAGAATGACGCATTGTTATCTATTTCACCAAGTTTCTTTTGTAAAAGGGTGCAAAATTACCTTAAGAGAACGATTTAGTCCGTACCTTACCCTATCGTTTACTTTTTTCTTCAAATTCATCTTTCCCTCCCCCTTATACTTTAAAGTGAAGCGGGACTTGTTTCTCTCTCTCATCTCAGTTTCTTCAACTACCCTTTTCACAAAGTTCTATATTATAAGGGATAGAAAGTGCAATCTCCAAACCCGGCCTGTGCAACATCTAGCAAGCAGTTTCACCCATTCAATAACTAATGTGAAACTGCATCTCATTAGCATGCATCCGGCCTAAAATATGGCTAGGAACCCCCAAAACTGCTTTCCACAGACTAAGTCTTGTTCAGTAACTGTCTGTAATTGCCCACATCCTCCTTGTCACATGCATTGAGCAGCCATGTGCCAGTCATGTGTTCAAATTCAGTAGCCAACCTTGCCTCACGAACCGTTGTGCATGCTGGGTTTAGCCCATGTCATGCAATTCGAAGCTATGCACCCACATTGCCTCAATTGAGCCCACCACGTGCTGCCATGCTCAGCTGGGTGGTTTCATGCTGCCACAGTCTGTACCAATTTGTCGAACCGCATAGCCGCATCACCTTGATTTAATCTCATGGCGTGCCTTGGTACAAGGTGCCACCAAGACCACCATTATACACCCAAGTCAGTTAAGGTGTGACAAGCCACCCCCACCTGAAGTATTCAACGACTTTGTTGGAATGGAGACATGATACTGCCTAATGAGATCTTTGAACTGTCACAGTATCATCTTTTTCAATCTTTTCTTTTCCAACAATAGTTTTGATAGACTCCGCTTTCGACAACGGAGAGAACTTCATCCTAAAAAGACTCATTACTCAAATCTTTCTTGCTTTCTAACAATCACAGCCTCCTCAATACATGCCAAAATGTTACCATACTGCAAGCATAGTGTTTCAATAGATCCATATTGGATTTGGGTTTCTTCTCATGCACTGCTCTTTAATACTAGATTATTTATCATAAATTAAAGCCGGACCAACTATATACAAGTGGGTTTATCATTAATACCTAGTTAATATTTAAAAAATCAAGGAAAAGTGAATTGTAAGGAATTTAGATCATTACTGGAACTGGTGTCCGAACCACATTTTTACGAAATAATTGTTTTACTCTACATTTTTTTTTAAATCAAGAACAAAAGAAAATTCAATTTTTTTTTTTTTGGGTGATAATTGTACAACTGAGAGCAAGCTTTCAACAGCCGAAATTAAATCATAAAATATCACAAGGCAGATTTGAAGTTGTTGGGCCAAAATGTGGCCCAATGACATAGTCAGACCTTATTAGGGAAATAATGTGCCCCAATGAACTGATCTTCTTGGCCTAAAACCTGGCCCAAGCGAGGCCCTGATAACATATGTTGTCGACACATTGTCTAACCCACTTCGTTCCGAGAGTTAGGGTTTTACTCGGCGGCTGTCTCTTCTTCCTCGTTCTCTGATACCCTAGTCTCCCTCGAAGCTTCCCTTCAGTCACCATGGGGTATGCAACTCTCTTTTGATCTCTTCTCCCTCTCTCTCTCTCTCTCTCTCTCTGTGTATATATATGTGTGTGTGTGTGTATTTCACGTTTATAATTATAGGTTTGTGTGAAATCTTAGCTTCAAGTCTATGTTGAAAACTAGACGCTTGCAGTTTTTTTTTCTTCTTCCAGACACTGGTTTAGTATAAATTGTAGTCCCTTTTCTGGTGGCTTAGAGATCTGTGGAATAGAAGAGAGTTGAGAGTCGAATCTCTCGATTTATGATCTCATTGTTTCTACAAAATGAGCATTTGATCTTAAATAGGCCAGAAAATTGAATTAGGATTAGTTGAATGTTCTTTTCAAATTACGATTGTTTTGCAGAAGAAACATTTTTTTTATACATTTTAAAGAACTTTTATTCAGTATAAAAATACTAGCTTAATGGATATAAGGATAAAAGAATAGTATTGGTTACAAAGTGAACGTTTTGATGGATTAATTAGAATATATTCATTAGTAAGCCTGTGCTTGTGTGTGTTGGAAATGGGCTATAATCTGTGTGCCCAGGTGATGCTTTAAAGTAATTCTTGAACCTAAATTAGAAGAGAGTACAGATTAAACAAGGGAAAATTGGAAAGGATCCATTTGAATTTAGAAGGAGATGATGCAACAATTATACAATACACGACCAAAATCCATCCAAAGCAAACGCAAGCTATGGCTTGTTGTCTTGACTGTTATCAGCTTGGTGCTTAAAACATTATTGCCAAGACAACTTGGAGGAGCAAATGAATTTTTGTGACGAACGATCTGAACGGGGGAATGATTATTTGAGTTATGATCTCCTGCAGCTTCTCTGGAGTTGAATCCAATTGGAATCATAATCCGTTTTCAAGATTTGCATTACTTTTTTTAACAGCAACACAGCATTCATAAATGGCCTTGGCCCTACTGGGATTAAACAACTGAACTTTTGTTTTGTTTTATGGATTTGAAATCTGACTAACATTATCTCACAGTAAGACACGTGGTATGGGAGCTGGTCGCAAGCTGAAGTCCCACCGTAGAAGACAAAGGTGGGCTGATAAGGCGTATAAGAAATCCCACCTTGGAAATGAATGGAAGAAGCCATTCGCTGGTTCTTCCCATGCAAAAGGCATTGTTCTCGAGAAGATGTGAGACTGCTTGCTATATATTTCTCTAATTGCTTTCACTATTCCTGTTATTCTTGTCTGGTTATGGATTTCAATATTTAAACTTGAAAATGGCTGGCTGATGTGCAGAGGTATTGAGGCTAAGCAGCCAAACTCTGCCATCCGAAAATGTGCTAGGGTTCAGCTGATTAAGAATGGGAAGAAGATTGCTGCATTTGTTCCCAACGATGGTTGCTTAAACTACATTGAGGAGAATGTAAGCATTTGACAGCCATTATGATCTGTTCTCCTCAGCTGTTTTCTTGATTAAACTTTGACTTATTTGTCACAGGATGAGGTGTTGATTGCCGGGTTTGGACGTAAGGGTCATGCAGTTGGAGATATTCCTGGTGTCAGATTCAAGGTTGTGAAGGTCTCAGGTGTCTCTCTCTTGGCTCTCTTCAAGGAGAAAAAGGAGAAGCCAAGGTCTTAGATTCTGCATTGTTTTGATACCATTTTTATTTGTTTGTCCAAGTACTAGAATGGCACCTCTGTGGACGATCTGTTTTGAGGAAATTTCTTGAAGTTCTTGAATCTATTCTCCAGTTTTCGATTGCTATAAATTTGGATTTGACTTATTACGATGTTGCTCATCTCTTGCAAGTTATACCACACTTACGTAATGCATGAGACTTACAAAAACCCTACTTTCTGATCCAAGAGAAGGATCAAGAATAACAGTAGTCTGGACTTGGTTTTAGATGAAATTAAATGCTAGGGTAATTTTGTTCATTTTAAACTTGATACCATACATCATCTCGCAATGCAAACACAGTAATGGCCTTTAATAATAGATTCTACATACTCTTAACATCCAACTAACCATCAAATGCATGGCATAGAATAAAGCAGTATACTGATTATTATTGTATGGATTGAATTGGAATTAACCTTCGAATCCCATTCCCTGTTATATTTGAACGAGACAGGCCCCAAAGGGTGGGCAGCCTCGGTATCTATATAGTGAATGGAAGCAATTCAAGGAGATGCAATATATTTCATGCAACAATTTTTGCTATACATTGGATTGCTGTAAAGACGAGAGTGCAAGGCAAATGGGCATATGCTGTAGATTTAGAGCTCCATGTCCATCTTAAAAGATGTAACCCTCAAACTGGCGTATCAGAAATAAGTATCCAGAATAACCAGGTAGGTTAATTCTCAGACACGATCTTCTTCAGCGAAAAGAAAAAGCATTAAGACAATGAACTCAAAAATACAATCTGCAAAATGTTATCCAATTTGCAATAATACTAAAAAGAAGCATGTTCTCAAGCTCCTTAGTAAGATGCCCAGACAGACAGAGGCCAAGAAGTGTAGCCAATCCCATAAACATTCAACTTCTTCCCTCTTATCTTCAAAAATTCTTCCATTCTTCTCTCTCCATCACCCAAATGAGAGCCAAAAAAGCACATTGCCTAAGGGTCTTTACCCCTTCCACCTCCTCCCAAACCTCTAAAATCCACACTAAACATAGATATCATTGATCTTGGAGCCACCCAAGAAGTACCAATAAACTCAAATAATTTATTCCACAGGGAGAGTTGTCAAGGACAATGCAAAAATAAGTGGTTCACAGTCTCATCATCCCTATACAACGCATCACTGTGATAAAATGTAATTCAGATGGTCAGAACTTCATCTTGGTTCGAATCCTACTGAGAGGTCCACTAGAGATCAGAAATTGTTGAAGAAACAACAAGATCTTTCTTTTGTCCCTTTCAGACGGGTTTCTCAATCGTGCCCAGAAGCTTAAGTCTTAATTCTTTGAAGTACATCATTGGTATTAGTCTTATCATGAATAATATCCATGCACAAACTTACACCTTTAAAAGCAACTTTAGCCCTCCAAATCTTCAAAGATGGATATTAATGCTTTATAGCTAATGTTTAATAATGATGTAGGCATGTAGCACCAGCCGCTCTGTGTTTTTTGTAACTCTTGCGAAGAACAGAGTAATCTCTTCATCTGAGGCAGAGGAGAGAAAGTAATCTCTAATACATGGGGAGTATGGTAGCGGGGAAGATGAAAATCACCGTGAATCTCTTGATTTTGCTTGATCTTGATTTTCATCTTCCCCTTAACCATGTACCATGCTCTCCATTTATTATCTTGATTTTCATCTTCCCCTCAACCATGCTCTCTAATACACTCAACCATGCGCTCTCCATGTATTAGAGATTACTTTATCTCCTCTGCCTCAGAGGAAGAGATTACTCCATTCTTCACAATAGTTAGAACACCGAGTGGCTGGTGCTACATCATTATTAAGCATCACACTATAAATCTTTAATATGGAAAATGCATATCCTGGCTATCATTAAGCACCAAGCAGTGCTGTATATACTGTGTCAAAGTTCGGGAATGATCAACACTGGTATGGATTGGATTAAAAGCAGGCAATTGAAACAGAGAGCTCGGCCAATCCACAAATTAAATTTTAAAAAGAGAAGAATTTACAAATGCACTTAACGAACTGAAAGTCTCAAAATCCGATGCACAGTGAAATTATTGTAAACGACATGGTTATACATATAAAATTGAGTCGACTCCCAAGGGCCACCCCAGGAACATATCTACGTCAAAATGTCAGTCCTAGCTAGTTGCATAAAATTTCTAACACTCATATAATCCATTCAAGGGGACCATAATTTCTAAGTAGATGACCAAAGAGAAGTCAAATATAATAGATGAATACCTAAACTGGTCTCCATTAATTTTCAAACTCCATTGCCTTGCATAGATGTACCCTTTTTGTTTCGCTTCGAAGCAGGGGTGGAAGTTTTACGTGGTGGCGAGTACTTAAGGCTGTAACTTACAAGTGAAGGTCCGAAAATGCTGAATTTCCCAGCACTGCTGAAAGCAGTGTCAGCATCAGAATGCCTCTTGAAGACCACTTTTGCCCGCTTGCTCTTACTAAGCACTTCAGTCTCCGATTCATTCAATGGGCCAAAGCGGCTAAATATCTTGTTCAGATCTGCTACTGATGGAACAGATTCTAAGTTTGTGAAGTTAAGAATTAGTGCAGTAGGAAAATTTACCTTGCATTCCTCATCCTTCTGGCCAGTTGGCTTCTCTGCTTCCAACCCAATAATTCCATCAGTTGTTTCCTGTTTATTATCAAAGTTCGGAATTATATCAACGGCTGCTTCTTGTTTAAGAGTGGGCATAGCCTTCTCAATTGGGGTCTCAGTTTCAAATAATACTTGCTCCTCAGAGTTGCCCTGAATGACCCTGTCAGTCCAATACGAGTCTTCAATACCCTCAAATCCAAATGTTGCACAATTTTCCAAGTTGGATGACTTTTTTCGTTTCTTATTGCCTGGGACTTTCCCAATGGACTCCTTGCCCGTCCATGAACTGGAATTCTCCAGGCAAATTGATTTTCTGAAATCAGAGAAAAAACTAGCCATTGACATCAAAAAGCCATACCCTTTCATGGGATCTCTGGCAGTCAAGCAGAGCTCTGACAGCATCTCATCTGGAGGAGGGTACTGTGCTGAAATGACCTTTTCTCTTTTACGTGCTTTCCCAGTGCCCAAACTTTTTGCCAGTTTTCCACCATATTCAGCCACAGCTTTTTGAGAAGTTTTATCCTGAGACTTGAGAATTGGTGTTGAATCAGCTAGCAGGCTTGCAACCCTACTAATGCGCTCTCCAACCTCGAGAAGTTCTTTAGGTTGTGAAGTCATTTTACTAACAGATCCCGGTGAGAAATGACTTTTCTGATGCCGCATCATTGAGTCACGAGATACAGAATCAACCGCCTGGCATTTTTTACCAGAAGACAAAGAGGTGATCTTCCTGCCACTATTCTTTTCAATTTTACTGTCATTGTTTTGTAACTTTAAGCTGCTCCCAGGTATCAAGTCTACTATGCTTCTCTCTTTTTTGCTCGGGATTAACCCATCACCAGAGATGTGCTTACGCTTCCGAGATGTACTGTGTCGAATAACTGATCTTATTTTTATAGACGGATCTTGCTC
Source organism: Ilex paraguariensis (assembly GCA_963454935.2). Lineage (NCBI taxonomy): Eukaryota > Viridiplantae > Streptophyta > Magnoliopsida > Aquifoliales > Aquifoliaceae > Ilex > Ilex paraguariensis. Next base: position 145,869 of record CAUOFW020002547.1, read on the forward strand.
TTCACCTTCAGAACCTGCAACTGCATCCTCAATTACTTCATCAGAATCCTCCTTTTCCAACGACCTAGGAATGCTAGCATCATTTTCGAGCAACCCATCAAAAACTTCTAATACAGGCAGCTGATCATAACCCTTCCAACGATTAAAGGCTAACAATTGAGCTCTGGCAATCAAAAACTCCAATCTATCAGTTGCACCAGATGGGGCTTGAGCTAATTCTTTTAGATACTGGACAAACGTTGTAGGCATAAAAGAAGCTGCACTAGAGAAGTCATCGCTACCGTCTCTTCTACTTGATTCTTCTCGGATACCAGCATTAAGAACAACCTGGGTTTTGATCTTAGCATATTCTTCCTCTGACGAGCATGAACAGGCCAGCCCAAACTCCACCCGCCTACAAACCTCATCCAATGCACAATCAACAGCACGACAAAAAGCTTCCATACTGCTCTGTTTCTCCATCTGAGAGAAATGCATCTGAAATGGCTTTATCCGTGATGCATCATTCCACGCAAATGTCTGGTCCCCAAAATACGCTATCAGATGACCATCTTTCTTAGAATATTTCCTTGCTTTCGCTGATGCAGCAGAAGGATCAAAGATCTGTCCAGGCCACCATGGGTGACTCCTTACCTTGCCCCATACCAGATCAGCCACATGATATTCCCCTTGTTTCTCAGTACGAAGCTCTTTCAATGTAGCAGTCTTAATATTATTATTGTATTTCCGCTGATCAATATCTGTTGCGTCTTGTTCATTTACTACAGCTTGGTTTCCATTAAGAACAACACTAATATTATTATTATTATTATTATTATTATGACAAGCCACGTTATCTACCAAACTATCCAAAAGGGGTGTATCTGCATCACCGGAAAACTCTTCAATCTTGGTTCCCTTATCACCATTTCCATTTCCATTTCCAGACTCAAATTTCCCATATGCGCTAGAGCGAGGACTCAAATCCACAACAAAACTGATCTTATTAGATTTACCTCCAATCTGACGCAAATCCCCTACTTGAGAATCAGAACCTCCCACATCTCCATTCTCAACCCTCCCTACCTTTGTTTCAAGTCCTCCATCTGTGCCAGAAAATCCCATAACCGGACAACACTCCGGGACTACACCAACAGCTGAAACCCTAGCCTGGCCAATTTCACTATCAATGGAAAACCCACCCATTTGATCCTCCTGAGTAATCGAAGGTTCAATTAGGGTTCGAGACTCTGAAATGTCAACCCTATCATTGGATTCAGAGAAGTTAGAACCATACACCTCTGTGTTCGGTTCAACTGGAACGGCGTCCGAATTCAGGTCGATATCATCGAGTTTCATTGACGGTCAGAAACCCTAAGGAATCCAAATATATGCGCTTTATATACATGCAAATTAGAATTCGTTCATATAGACAAGAAGTAAACGAGTGTACCGAATTGAAAACAATGCTGAGAGAGAGAGAGAGAAGAGTGCATACCTGGTTGGAAGGTGTGAAATCTGTTAGTTTCTACCTTCTGTGCGTGTTTGTGTTTGTGTGTGTGTGTGTGTGACAGAGGAGAGAGAGAGAGAGAGAGAGAGAGAGAGAGAGAGAGTTCTTGTTTTTCGTGAGGAAGGAAGTAACTTGTTGGGGGTTTTCCAATTTTGAACGTCAAGATTTTGGTGGACACGTGGCAGTATCATACGGCTAGATCAGTGAATCAAAGGGGGAGAAGAGGACATGTGGTAACCAGCTGGCTTACAACTGTTTTACCAGGGAAACGGCGTCGTACAGGTCATCCTAATTATTGTTTCCGTAAAATGATGTAAATTACTACTGCGGTTTTACTTATGTAGGCCTCAAATTATATCACGTGTATAATTCAAGCAACAACTTGGTTTCATCTCAATTACACTCTTCGATTCTAAAAGAAGAGAACAAATATGAGACAAATTGAATTGCTGATTTTGAGTAGGAAATAGATCAAATTTATTGGTCTGGATAGAGGTTAAGTATATTTGAGACTTAGTAGAAGCGTAATACTACACAATTTAAATAAAATTTAAAAATTATAACTCAAATGTATATCATCCATTGTATGAGTGAGTTTTATCAATTTTTTTGGTGACACTTACTCTATCACACCCCAGTTTGAAAGACCAACTTGGTATTTTTAATATGTAAGTATAACTTAACGCGTGACAAATACTGTGCCTATAATATAATACTACCAATTGAAAATCTCATGAAAGAGATAAATCATACACCTCTATGTCATAGCATAAAACGGAATGACAAACCAAAAAAAAATTATTAGGGAAGTCATCTCGTATATCAACAAGGAAACAAACACTTATATGTACAATATGTACGTAACCAGTTTCTTTAATTTCCTCTTTCTACCCTGCTAGTGTTGTAGTTGACCTAATACTAAATTTTAGTTTCTTGAAAAGAAATATTTTCTTAGTGTATTGCGTATTATAATAAATGAAAATACTAAAAATATGGATCAAATATTATTTCATCAAAATATATTCACAATTTGAGGAGAAGAATAAAAACAAAGTATTTTCAACTTACTTTGTAATCTCAAATCACTGCCAAAATATCAACTTAATAAATAGTTCACATATGCTAGAGTCAACAATAATATTTAAACAATATAAAGTTATCAACAATATTTAAGTAATGTCAAGTTATTACAACATTTAAGTAATGCCAAACTGTCTCATAACAATTGCGCAATATCTAAATTAGCAACATTTAAACAATGTCAACCTGTCTTATGACAACTGCACAATATCCAAAATTAACAATATATAAGTCGTGTCAAGTTATCCAACAACTCTGGCACAGTGGATACTACTCAAATCACAAATTTTTCAACAAACTATAAACTTTTTAACAAAATATATTTGATCCATTATTTACTGAACTTAACATAAATCAAATTATCAAAATTTCATTTTACATAGTAAAAATAACTTATATTAGTCATATATTTTAATTTTCAATTATTATTAAATAATACACTTCACCTGTCATTGCCAATCAATACACCCCTTAGTTTTATACTCGATCCCTAAGTGGAATCGATATAGTATCTTCTGAACATAATACAAATCGTATAACTATACACAATGAGTTTTAACTCCAACTAACTTAACTGATGTAAACGTATGCATATAAACATATTTCATTTTAAGTTTTGTTTGTTCCTGTAGACATTAAAAATTTAATTAACAAATTAATGTTTATAATTGAGCTCAAATCAATTAGATAAATGAAATAGGGTTGAACCTAAATTTTATAAGCCCAAATGATACAGCTCTAAATTTAATTAAATAGGCTTGAGTTGGACGTAAATTCTACAACTCAAATAATGCAAGCCCAAATATAATTAGCTATTTTGCTAAATTAAAATGGACTTAAATTCCATAGGGTCAAATTAAATAAATTTTTAAAGGGTAAAGTGGGTTGGACTTAAATTCCATAAATTAACTAAAGCCTACAATTGATGGGTAGCCCACTACCTAAAGCCCATATAAGAGTAATAAGGTAAAAATACTCTTATATGGATAATTACTCATAGTACTATAAATAGAGGACTAGGGGAGGGCAAAAGAAAAGAAAAAGAAAGGGAGAAGAAGCCAAAGAGGAAGGAAGATCGGCGAAGCTCTGCTCGAAGTTCACTAAAGCCTTACAAGTTCATCTCCGGGAAGAAGAACACACTACTAAGGTCCTTCCTCAAGAAACCCAAATCATCTTGAAGCTATTCAAAATAAAGAACGGTGAGGAGATTCATAAAAAACATCATTAAATTGATGAATGAGAGATACATTGATCCAGCTCTCGTATTCATCAAAGCGACTGATTGAAGAGCGAGAAATACGTCAATCAGGCCCTTATCTTCACCAAATTCATCATTTTCATCAAATTCACCGAAAATCAGAGGATAGTGCATGTGAGAAGCACGCCAAAGAAAGTCAACATCACATCACTTACTTAAAGTCAATCAAATTGACTATTGTAACTTGACAGTATTTTGTGTTAATTTATTCCCGAAATTTGTCGTTAAAAATTTTGGCACGTCTAGTGGGACCCTCTCTTCTTCTCATCTCTTAAGTCAAAAATCCAACTAGCTTGACAACAATGGTAACCAAAGACATCGTGATTCCTCCCACCGACAAGTTAGCGGACCTGGTCGAGGAGTTAATTCCAACAATTCATGCTAGAACAACGGCGGACAAATCTCAACTCTTGCCAGCGATGGAGCATCGCTCTAGGCAAAGTAAAAGGGAGGTTGTTCCAACAAAAAAGAGACAACCTGCCTGTTCTTCTATTGATCTAGAGGAAGAAACAGACAATTCTCTACCCGACACACACTCCAACATAGGCTCAAGGACTGAATCTTACTTTGAGACTTCTCCTAAGCAGAAGTGGGGGAATTTTTCCTTGGCCTCCGATATGCCTATGCTTATGATGGTGACGGAAGCCACTTCATCTGAAGAACATCTTCAATATCTCACTGTTATGATCGAGAGGTTGACCAAAGTCCTTGACGGTAAAGAAATGCAAATCGTCGCACTCATGATCCAGCTTGAATTGCAAGAACCTTCAAAAGGAAACATTCAAGAAACTCCAAGTCCGTTTGGTACTAAAATGCCAAAAAATACAAAAGCAACAACAATATGATCGAGCTGTGACACAAAATGTCATGCGAGATTCTTCACAAATGTCTGTTGCCGTACTCTATGTTTAATAACTTCAACATATGATTGCTGATACAATTCGAGCCTAGTATAGATGAGATCTCCAATTTTTGTTGGTATATGCGAAGCCATATACCAGATGAATTGACAATTTTCAAATGCCAATGGGCTACCAACCCCGATGTTTCAACAGTTTGATGGGACCCGAAACAACATGTTGCCCATTTCATTGAAATATGCAATAATGCTGGTACTTACGGCAACCTGATGATAAAACAATTTGTTCGTTCCTTCAGAGGGGCTGCATTTGATTGTTACACTGATCTAATAGCTGGGACTATCGACAATTGAGACCACCTTAAACGGGGAATTTCTCACTTGATTCTTTAGCACCCGATGAATGGTAAGTCTTCCTGAACTTGCAGGAACAAAGCAAAGAAAAGATGAACCTGTCATTGATTATATTAAATGCTGGAGGAGTCTTGTTCTCAATTGCAAGGAACGCATTAGTGAAATTTCTTCGATTGATATGCGTGTCCAAGGGATGCATTGGGGACTACTCTACAGTCTCCAAGGAAACATACCCCATACTTTTGAAGAACTTACAACATGAGCCAATGACTTGGAGATTTAAATTTACAGGCACAGAAGTTACTTTCTCAGTGACCCTCATGAAAAGAAAGATGTGAAACAAGACGTGAAGAAAGATGTGAAAGCCTCCAAATCAAACAAATCTTTGACAATCTCCACTACACTGGTGAAGATTTTTGATAAAAGTCAAAGATAGACTTCCAAGTCAAATTTAATATCAGACTCAAAAGAAGACAAGACCAAGTTTGAAAGAACTTGAAGAGAAGCATATCCCTTCACTGATGGTGAAATATCAGATATTTTTGATCAACTATACGAGTTAAAGCTTATTGAGCTTCCAATGCCCAAGTGGCTAGAAAAATCGAGAATGGTTGATAATCCAAAGTATTGTAAATATCATCAGATTATTAGTCATCCCCTTGAAAGATATTTTATCTTGAAAGAAGAGATTCTTCGTTTATTGAATGAGAAAAAAATTAAGCTCGATTCTAGTAAAGAAATGGCAACTACAAATGTAACAATGGTCATTTTTAGGTCCTTTGACCCTACACCAATTTCAAACAAAGGAGCACAATCATCACCTCCGATACATTCTAAAGAACTATCACAACTGTTGAATTCTTCTATCTCTTCGGAAGAAATACCATCAATTGAAAGTAAGGAACTTACCATTCCAAAACACCATCAATTGGGGTTTTTATGCCTCGGCATAACAACCCCAACATCCCAACGCTTTATGTTTAGGCATCATCATCTGGATCAAAAGACGAGATTGGGGATGGATGATCAACCTTTGTCAGCAAAAAAGATAAATACCGAATCTCAATTACTAACATAAAGTCATCTAATTTATTAGGCGACTCAGAGCTCATGTTGGGAGCACCTATTTTGAATCTCAAACCAAGTGGGCAGCCTCATTTGGATGATTTTGTGGCTATTGAAAAAGATTTGGGGGAATGGGCTACGGTGAAATCTCATAGAGTCCGTAAGTTACAACATTCATCTCCTCCAACTAATAAGCCAAAACACCCCAAAACAAAGAATGAATCTCATTCTCTTCGAAATCGAAGATGTGGAGGAAAAAGAAGAGTGCCTTCCCAGTCGATAACCATTGATAATGAAGACTATAAGTTATGTTCTCGCACACCTGCAACATTGATGAAATATTTTTTCAAGCAATTTTTTACAAGGGAATCAATGACATCTTATGTGATCAGTGCTTATGAAGAACAATGCATAACTGATGATCCACTAAAAGATTCAGATACCAAAAATGCTTAGAATGATATATTGGCAGATGAAGAAGAAATGATTGCAAGGTTCATAGAAATTTCATCAAACCTTATACTTCCCAAGGCACTTGAATTAACCGAAGAAACCCGACAAGTGTTGGTACAAGCTTTGGTCAGCCTGGACCGGAAAGATTCAATGAGAAGGTCTTAACTGTTGCTGACTAAGTTAGTCAATCCAATTGCATGACAACAATCTCATTCACTAATGAAAATTTGCAATTAGGATATCTTCTCCACAATAGACCTCTTTACTTGAGTAGGTGTATTCGAGATTATAAAGTATCTCGTATCTTGATCGATTGTAGATCGGCTATCAACATCATGTCAATTCGCATCATGAAGCAACTTGGAATCTCTATGGAGGAGTTGTCAAAAAGTAAACTAAAAATTCAAGGCTTTAATCAATGGGGGCAACGTGCCATTGGTATGATTCGCCTTAAGATCGAGAACGGGAATTGGTGTCTTTTGCTCGTTTCCATGTGATCGACTCTAAAACATCTTATGAGTTACTTTTGGGGCGACCTTGGTTTTATGAGACCGGAGTTGTGCCATCAACATTGCACCAATGCAAGTCATTGTTGAGATCAAATCTTTCTCAACAAAAGAATCTCACTTTGCAGATGTCAAATTTTACTATGAAGGAGAGCTTATCACAGAGACACTTCCTAGTACTATACCAAAGATTAAACTATCAAGAGAAAAACAAGAACAATTGTCAACAGATGACATCAAGCACTTGAAGAATGAACTGACCTTACTTGTAACTCAATTATCAAAACTAATGATCTCTGACCCACCAGTAAAGGGCTTCACAAAACCTTCTGTATCAGAAGAAGGAAAAGATTGTAAAGAAGGTTGGTTTGATCATGTTAAAAAATTCTTTGAAAATGCAAGTTATGGTAAAGGTGAACCACGCCAACTTGGGAAACTCGATCTAGTCCTTTCAAGGGAGAAAATTGATGAGTCGATGATAGCGCAAAGGGTCACTGAAGGAGAGACCTCTACAAAGCATAAATTCGGGATAGGATATTATCCCACTCGAATCCCGATTAAGCTAAAGAGGCTTCATCAAATCTTATCATGATACAAATATTCGAGTGTAAGGATGAAGAGATTATAAAATCTTGTGCTTCTATTCTTGAGACTCGAGGCACGGTGTTTGATCAATTAAGCTGGGTTAAGGATGAAGAGATCATACAATCTCGTGCTTCTATTTTTGATCGACTTGGTAAACAAGATACTCAAGGCATGGTGTTTGATCGATTGAGCAGGGAAGCTCTTCTTCTAGAATCTTCACAAAGAGCTTTGGTGTTCACACGTCTTGGACAATCTGTTGACCAGAATGTACCAAACTTTCCCAAGTAGGTCAAGAAACAACGGAGACGATGCAGACATCATATACCAAAGCTTGCAATTATAGTTGAGGAAGACACTGTTAATCTAAATAATCCTATAGCCACCCAAGACTTGCCCGCAAGAAATAAGAAAAGGCAAAGAATAGTGCATACCAAAAGCATCGAGGAAGAAGTTGCTTCTGTGAACCATGTGACTATTGATGAAATGTCAAAACTAGAAGATTCAACTTCTGATGATGAGACCGAACCATCACCATCGACAGTTGAAGTAGGAGGGCAAGCTACTGTTGATGATCTAAAATAATTGAATATAGGAATGGACGATGATCCAAGACTAATATTCATCAGTGCTCTTCTGAAACTTTAAGAGGAAGGTGAGTACTTTAAACTATTATAGGAGTATAAAGATGTTTTTGCATGGTCATACAAAGAAATGTCAGGGCTTGATCCCAAAGTTGCGGTTTATCATCTTGCTGTTAAACACGGTGCTCGCCCTATTAAATAGCCACAACGAAGATTTCATCAAGAACTAGTCCAGTAGATCGAAGCTGAAGTAAATAAGTTAATAGACGTTGGATTCGTTCGAGAAGTCAAATATCAAAAATGGATTGCTAATATTATACCTGTCAGAAAGAAAAATGGACAAATTTGAGTTTGTGTTGATTTTAGAGATTAAATCAAGCATGTCTGAAAGATGACTTTTCATTGCTGATTACAGAACTCATGATTGATGAGACCATGGGACATGAGGCCTTATCTTTCATCGATGATTCCTCTGGATACAATCAAATTCGAATGAACCCTAAGGACGAAGAAATCACTACATTTTGAACCCCCAAGGGAGTTTACTGGTATAAGGTGATGCCCTTCGGACTAAAGAATGGTGTCACATATCAACGTGCAATGCAAAAGATTTTTGATGATGTACTACACAAAAAGGTTGAATGTTACGTTGATGACCTCGTCGTAAAGACAAGAAGGCGCGAAGATCATTTTGATGATCTGCGTAACATTTTTGACCAACTTCGGAGATATCAACTAAAAATAAACCCTTTAAAGTGTGCATTTGGGGTTACCTCTAGTAAGTTCCTCGGATTCATTGTCAATTATCGATGTATCGAGTTTGATTAATCAAAAATAGAGGCTATCATAAAGATGTCAAAGTCTCGTAATCTGCATGACTTGAAAAGTCTTTAAGGAAGGCTTGCCTATATACAAAGATTTATCTCGAATCTCGTTGGACGTTGTCATCCATTCAATAAACTAATGAAGAAAAATGTTCCTTTTGAATGAGACGGTGCCTGTCAGAATGCTTTTGAAAATATCAAACAATATCTCATTCATCCCCTAGTCCTCGCAGCATCAATTGAAAGAGAACCATTGATCCTTTATATTGCCACCTAAGAATAGTCATTAGGAGCACTCTTAGCACAAATTAATGACGAGGGAAAGAAAAACATGTTATACTAATTGAGGCGAACATTAGTAGGTGCAAAACTAAACTACTTACCTATTGAAAAGATATTTCTTGCATCAGTATTCGCTATAAAGAAGTTTAGACATTATATGCCAGCTCATGTTGTTCATCTCATTTCAAAATCTGATCCTGTCAAGTACATTATGTCAAGACCAGTTTTCTCGATAGAGCTGTCCATGGGTCGGGCCGAGCTTGGCCTGCGAATTTTTTTTTTAGGCCGGGCTTGGGTAGTGTAGGCCCAAGCCTGTACTCGGGTGCGTGGCAGGTTGGGCCAGGCCGGACTTCAGGTAGGGGTAAGCTACCTGTAGCCCAGCCCGTCGCCTATTGGGCGGGCTTTGCAGGCGGGCTTTTTGGGCGGGCTTTTGTTGGGCGGGCTTTGTTAGGCGAGCTTGTTTTGGGTGGGTTTCTTGGGCCCTATTGAAAAAATATACAACTTTATTGAGTTTTTTTATAAATTATATTTTTGAATTAAAAGTATAGTCAAATTCAAAATGGACAAAAATAAAATAATGAATAATTTTATTTATGAATAGAAGAGAAATTGCATTACAATAGAATGAGTACATCCCAATTAGGTTGACACCTAACCCACCTATCTATCATTTGCACAATTTTACCCATTAAAGGCTTTTGTACATGAAAAATTAGAATATTTAATACATGAAAAAAATACATCAGTCTTAATATCTAAATTTCTAAAACTTCAAATTCTGACATTGGGGAATTTATTTTCATATTTTAATCTCTCGCTTCAACGGCATACCAATCTTGAAGACATATAAGGGCTTCCAATGTCTTTCCATTCAAACAACTCCTATGCTCATTGATGGCACGTCTAACTGAACTAAAAGTAGATTCGGATGCTACAGTTGACATAAGAACTATTAGTATATCACGAGCCATGGTGGAAAGAATTGAAAACCTATTTTCATATTTTTTCCACCAGACCAAAATATCAAAATCAGGATCTTCAACACTTACCATTGGAGTATTGTAATATTGTTGAAGTTCAGTTAACCCCTAGATGTTGACATACCTTCTCTGTTCAAAATTGAAGCTAGCATAAATGTTTTACCTTTACCTTTACTACTACCAACAATATCACTAGAAGCTGAGGGGTGATTAAGTGTACCATCATTCCCAAATGTTACACTATATTCATTAAAAAACTTTTTAAAATAATATTTTATTTTATTAATGTGCTCATCATTTAAGTTACCATATAAAGACATAAAAACACTTGAAAAGCCAAATTTTTTAAATCGAGGGTCAATTAACATACAAAAACCAATAAGTATAGGAAGTGGTGAAAAATATTTATCAAATTTAGATTGCCAATTATGTAAAATAGTAGAAAATTCGGGTTCATTACTATATAGTTCAAAAAGATCACTGATACTAACTATATAAACATAGACAAGTGTAATAATTGGATAATAATTACTAGATAAAGTTATAGTTGACTCATAAAAAACTTTCAAAAAATCTTTCATTTTATCAGTGACATCTCATTCCTCTTCGGTGAGACGCGATAATAAAACAGTGGTATCTATACTAACATAGTCATTTAAAACAGTTTTATATTTAACTGCCACATCTAACTTTTTATAAGTGGAGTTCCACCTATGTTGTACATCATATAGTATTTTTTTACATTTTAAATTATTCTTTTTACACATAGTTCCAAATGTCCTAAGTCTATTTTCAGAACCTATTATATGATAAATAATATGTTTAATTTTATCAATTACAAATCTAATATCATGGAGACCACTTTGTACTATGAGATTTAAGATATGACACATACATCTCATATGAAAAAAACTACTTTCACATGGTAAAGTTAAATAACATTTTAAATGACTTATAGCTCCACTATTATTTGTTGCATTATCTAAAATAATAGTAAAAATCTTGTCTTGAAGACGATAAATTTGTAACTGATTATAAATAACTTTAAAAATAACTTGTGTACTATGATTATCTTCAATCTTTGTAAAAGTAATAATTCTTGTTTGCATAACCTAATTATCATCAATAAAATGAGCAGTTATACATAAATATCCTAATTGTTGGCAAGAAGTCCAAATATCAAAAGTCAAACAAAATTTTACTTTTAAGATTATCAAAATAAGCAGTTAAATTATTTTTTTCTTGTACATAATATTTAATAATATCTCTTTGACATGTTTGACAAGAAAACTTTCAGAAGGAAGGATTAAAAGCACTTTGTAACATTCTTTCAAATTTAACATCGTCTACAAGAACAATTGGAAGATTTTTTATAACAATCCATCTAACAATTGCTTTTCTAGTAGATTCAGGTTCATAACTAAAAATGCTTAGTGTACCAGTGCTAGCAGATTGTGATAACATTGTTTGTCTAATATCAGTTTAACCTCTTAATAAACATGTCTTTAGGTGTATAGTTAAGTGACTAGTTCCATTTTTAGAGCTTCCAGCAAAATCTTTTTTACAATAATTACATATAACCTTTTCTGATGTAATGATCCCATTAGAATTCTTAATTTGGATTTCTCAAAGTAATCCGAGGTCTTGAACTTTTGTCTTTTATTAGATGGTATATTCTTAGTAGAATCCATCTCAGGAGTTGAAAGTAGATCATCCCCTTCACCCTCATTGATGTTCTCATTATAAAAAATATTTTGTGGATGAGATGAAATCATTAGGTAAATTAAACTATAAAAATAAAATAAATACTTAAATTATGTAAAAAAAACTTTCTCACCAAATAAGAGCACTAGACAATTGTGACTTGTGAGTTGAGAGCAAATGAGAGTTTCGGCTGTTGAGTTAAGAGCAAATGATAGTTGTAACTTGTGAGTTGAGAGCAAATGTATTTATAAATTATACATTAAAAAATGACCATTTATTTGTGACCGTTAATTATATCAGGAGAAAGAAATTTTTTTATAAGTTATGACTATCTCAAGCTCTCAGCCACTAGCTTAGACAGTCATAGTGATAGACTTATAGATGGAAAAAAAAATACACAAACAGAGACAGACTCTCAGCTGTTGACTCAGACAATCACAATGACAAACTTACAGATGAAAAAAATAGTACACAAACAGAGACAATCACACAATAGCCGTTTAAATTTGATGTGGTGCTCAGCAGTTCAAATTTAAAAAAATTTGACTCACCTAACTTTGAATGGCTACATTGATATTTGACCCCCCTAACTTTCAATCTCACCTACCAAATTATCACAAATTCTCATAGGCGGGTTGGGCTGGGCTTCAGGTGAGCTTCGGGCTTTGGGACGGGTATATGGGCCAGGCTTCGGGCCCAGTAATAGGTTTAGGGGTAAACCCAAGCCCTTTCTTCGGGCCAAGTAACGGATATCAGACTTATTTTTTTCGGGCCAAGTAACGGAATCTCGTGGGTAACTTGGCCTATGGACACCTCTATCTCTTGGGAAGGTTGGCAAATTGTGCACTTCTATTGTCTGAATATGACATACTTTATGTTCCACAAAAGGCAATCAAAGACAAACATTGACTGATTTTTTTATAAATCACCTGATCCCTACAGACTAGGAACTACCAGAAGAATTGCCAATGAAGAAATTTTCTTCACTGACTTCATACCGTTGTAGAAGTTATACTTTGATGGTGCTGCTCAAACATATGGAGCTGGCGCAGGTGTGGTCTTCATTACCCCTGAAGACGAAGTATTGCCTTACACAATTACCTTAACTAATTCTTGCTCCAATAATGTAGCGGAATACCAAACTTTGATCATTGGCTTAGAAATGACACTTGATATGTAGCTCTATCATTTTTGAAATCTATGGAGACTTACAACTAGTGTTTCATCAAGTTTTGAAATTGTACGATATTCGTAAACCAATTTTGATGCCATACTGTCACTGTGTATCTCAACTTATGAGTCAGTTTGATCAAGTCACCATTGGAAACTTACCACGTGGTGAAAATAGATATGCTGATGCTCTTGCCAATCTTGTCGTCGTACTTACAAAACCCTATTACCAAATAATTTTAATTCCAGTTTGTCAAAGATGAGTAATATCTCCGTTACTCCTTGAAATGAAAGAAGTTACTACCATTTCAATAGTGCAAGTTGAAAATGAAGATTGGAGACAACCTCTGATTGACTATTTGCAGTATGAAAAATTATCAAATGACCCACTTCATAGAACCGAGATACGATGGAGAGCTCCTCAATTTATTTATTATAAAGGCATCCTCTGTCGTCATTTATTTGATGATACTTTCCTGCGATGTTTGGACGAAGGTGAAGCTACTCAAGAACTCGAGGAATCTCATTCTAGAATCTGTGGTGCTCATCAATCAGGACCTAAATTACATTTTCGCATAAAAAGAATGTGGTATTTCTAGCCAACTATGGTACAAGACTCAATGAGTTATGCTAAGAAATGTCAAGCTTGTCAGTTCCATGTCAACTTCATTCACCAACCACCTAAATCGTTGCATCCTACAGTCGCTTCATGTCCTGTTGATGCATGGGGACTTGATGTCGTAGGACCTTTGACTCCAAAATCATCAGTAGGACATCTTTACATCTTAGCAGCTATTGATTATTTCTCAAAGTGGGCAGAAGTGGTTCCTCTTAAAAAGTGAAAAAAAGAGAATTTTGTTGACTTCATTCAGATAAATATTATATATCGGTATGGTGTACCTCTTTAAATTATTACTAATAATGGAAAACCATTTGTCAATAGCCTCATGGCCAAACTATGCATCAGATTTGGGTTTGTACAACATAATTCATCAATATACAATGCACCAACCAATGAACTCGCAAAAGCCTTCAATAAGATCTTGTGAAATTTGTTGAAGAAAGTTGTCTCCAAATAAAAGAAGGGTTGACATGAAAGGGTTGGTGAAACTATCTAGGCATATCAAACAACATACCAAACTCCAACACAAGCTACTCCATATTCCCTTATGTATGGCGTTGAAGCTATTCTTCTTTTGGAGCATCATATTTCCTCCCAGCGGATTGCCTTACAAGAAGGACTCACAAATGAAGAAAATGTTCATTTACGTTTAGATGAACTTGAAGCACTTGACGAGAAAAGACTAGATGCACAACAAAATCTAGAATGTTATCAAGCTATACTTTCCAAAGCCTTCAACAACAAGGTTCGTGTCCGATCATTCCAAATGGGAGATTTTGTCCTTGCAATTTGAAGACCCATTATTATTCCACATCGCACCGGTGGCAAATTCATGGCAAAATGGGATGGTCCATATGCGGTGAAAGAAGTCTACACCAACGACGCATACAAGATTATTAACAAAGATGGCTTGAGGGTTGGCCTAATCAATGAAAAATTTCTAATACACTTTTATGCCTGAAAGCAAGCATCACTCCTTTACGCACGAGCCTAAACTACATGCTACTCATAATCCGTATGAGTTAAAACTGGTAATGCTTAACCAAAAAAAAACTTTTTTTACTTCTAGCCCGCACGAGTTAAAACTGTGTACGACTTAACCAAATATATATATATATATTCCTGGCTCGCATAAGCTAAAAATGTGAACGACTCAACCAATTTTTTTTTTCCTTCCAAATTATGTTTAAACTTAAACCATTTTCAAGATATCTAAGTGATTTGAAAGCCAATCTTGCATAAAAAAATTCCAAATCTAGACATCCATATTTGCTAATATATATATATAAATAATGAATTACAATTTAGAAGTTATGAGATCATAAAAATTTTTAACCCAGTCAATCAAGGCTAGTGAAGCAAATTCCTTCTCTAACATGGATCACATCTTGTCTACATCTTGTATCTCCTCAACATTGTGAATATGAGTCTCCTGGAGTTTGACACGCTCTTTCTTCATCACCCTAATAGTCTCTTCAGTGTTTTGTCATTCATCATGAATGAAGTCAATGCTAGATGCTATCTCAGCTCTCCGATTTTACAGTCGCTGGATCTCATCATCAAGACTCAATAACTCTGTTTCAGATTTCAACAGTTGTTCAATCAAGCCAAGAGCTTTGAATTATCCTGTTGATATCGTGCTATCAATTGTCGCCAACCTTCTATCTCTTTCTCTAGAGGTTAAAGCTTTGACGTTTTGAAAAGTACTCATCTACTTTCATAAGAAGATATCCATTTGTCTCACTAAAGGATCTGTGTCAACATAGAAAAGTTTTGTAAGAGTATCTTCAATACTTGAAGACTTGGAGGTCCACTAGGTCTTCAATTCAAAGAAGCCATTTTTTATGGTGTAATCAAATTCACTCTTCAAATATAGGGGCATCCCGATCAAAATTATTTTCTTTGCCAATTTTTCAGAGATAATTGCTTCAACAGGAGGATCTGACACAAATAAAGATATGCGATTAGTTGGATACTAATTAAAAGGGCAACTAGATCAAGCTAATGAAATATACCCGAGACAAATGAAAACATCGGCATTAGTCTTGGGGATCACATTTCACTAGGTCCATAAGGCTCAAGAGGAGTATTCATAACAAAATTATTAATAGCTTCTTGCCTTTCTTGTATAGCACATGAAGGGTTTGTTTTAGAATTCAATTCCCCCTCACATGGATTGGTATTTTCTCTATCAACCAAAGGAAAAATATCACCACTGCCAAAAAGTATGGATATGGTCCGATTGTTGTCATCAAATAAAGTTCAAATTCTATAATTGTCAAGATTTTGGTCTCCAAATACCTGAATGCAATTTAATGTGGCAAGATTTGGAAGTGGAGGAAAAGCTTTAAAAAGAAGAGTAAGAGGTTTGAATTTATATATATATATATATATATATATATATATATATATATATAATATTAATGGAATTTTGCAAGTACCTTTATTACGAGATCGCAAGGATAATTCTAAAAAATTGATAAGGCATTTAGAGCATTACAAGATGGGTCAACCCTGCCTGTGGGAGACTTTGTAATGGTATGATTTGCACCATCTTCTGACCGAGCATAAGCCAAATTATGCTCAGCCTCTGTAACTCTTGTTTGACACCTCTCTTAAATTGTCTGCTTAGAAGAACCAGGATTATCAATTGGTATAATTGTGGTTGGAATCCTTCCACGATTCGAGCCTATATCCTATTTCTTGAAAACTCCCTTGGACATGCAGGATGAAAAGAGTGCATGATCAGATTCATTTGACAAACTCACTTCAGCAGACTCTGGGATGTTTAAAGGATGAACAGATCGAACATTAGTTGATCTCGAAACAGGTGTTGTGACCTTCAGCATCTTTGGAATTGGTTGTTCTTGGGGATTCAAAAAATCCCCTGAATTGTATCAATTTCGAAGATATAGAGGAGCTTTAGCCACTGTAGGAAGGGTTTTTCCCTTCTCTAACCCATCAGCTTGAGCTGTGAATTTGAAATTCTCAGATTCACTAGCTAACAAGGTTTTACAATTGATGTCGTCTAGGTGTGGAAGTACATCATCTTTCCACCAGTTGTTATAGCTACTGTCACATTGATTCTTAATCCAAGCACAATTATTAAGGACATGGAATCCTGCCCCACTGTTTATCCTGGTTAAACTCAACCATGCCCGATATAAAAAAGAGGCATCAAACAAAATTATCGATGAATGTGAGGGAGTACCTGACAATCTTTGATGAAATCCATGTTGCCTAGCAAAGCGATGCGGGTTATACATCTCAAGAATGCAAATTGACCCACGATGATAAATGATGTGCCCACCTCGTATACTTGTCATTAATTCAGAGGTTTCATCTGATCTTTGTTCATTATCACAATGAGGCCCTCGGTTTCCAGAATATCGATTTGGTTGCCAATAAAAATAATTGGAACTCATACTTTCGCGTAAAAGATCTCAAAATTCTTTTGTTTCTTCCTTATAAAAAGATAAGCATTCAGTGTACCTCTGAATTGTTGAAGTAAAGGACGATTAATCTCCTCATCAACCTCAACATAAACTCCCTGAGGGAAATGCAATGCTGCCCAAGCATAAAAGTAATGACCTAAAAAAGTATAAGAAGTCATTTCGAGGTTGTTTTGGTCATATTGGGTGCTGTATGTCTCAGATAGATCTTTGTAAATGCTTGCAACAATAGGGAGAACCAAGCTATATGTGACTCTAGTAGCCATTTGGGAGGCAGTCTTGAAAATGGTTGGATGAATAACGTCATCTAATGAAGAAAATACAAAGCGACATAGCCATAAAGCTAAATAAGCTGCAATCTCCAAGTCTTCACATGTCTGACATCAAGGTCAAGATCTAGAAGAATGAAGGGATCATCACCATTGACCTTTGTCTTCATAAGTTGTATTTCTACTTGAATAGGTCTCACCAATCTTTGCTATGCAAAACAAATTTCATCCCTTATAAAACAATTTGTCATGGTTGCTTTATATGTCTTGCTCTTCTTAGGATTCGGAGCATGTGCACCATCCTTGAACCAAAAATCAAGCCTAGCTGAATGACGGGGACAATTATCCCTTTATTCTTATTAATTAAGACAAAAGCCTTAAACAAATGCAGGCAAGTCATAGGGAGAAAAGCCAAGGAGGAAGGAAGATTGGTGAAGTTCTACTCGAAGTTCACTAAAGTCTTGCAAGTTCATCTTCAGAAAGAAAAACACATTGACAAGGTCCTTCTTCAAGAAATTCAAATCATCTTCAAGTCATTCAAAATGAAGAACGGTGAGGAGATTCATCAAAAACATTTTCAAATTGAAGAGTGGGAGATACATTGATCCAGCTCTCATATTCATCAAAGCCAAGTCCCACTGAGCATGCCAAAATTTTAACGACAAATTTCGTAAATAAATTAACAAAAAATAAGGTCAAGTTACAATAGTCAATTTGATTGGCTTTAAGTAAAAGATGTAGTGTTGACTCTCTTCGGCGTGCTTCTCTTGTGTTGATTCTCGGTGAATTTGATGAAGATAATGAATTTGATAAAGATGAGGATCTGATTGGCATATTTCTCGTTCTTCAATCGGTGGCTGTGATGAATATGAGAGCTAGATCAATGTATCTCCCATTCTTAAATTTGATGATGTTTTTGATGAATCTCCTCACCATTCTTCGTTTTGCATGGTATGAAGATGATTTAGATTTTTTGAAGAAGGACCTTGGCGGTGTGTTCTTCTTCCCGGAGATGAACTTGCAAGGTTTTAGTAAACTTCAAGCAGAGCTTCGTTGATCTTCCTTTCTCATTGGCTTCTTCTCATTTGCTCTTTTTGGTTTTTTATTTTCCTTTGACCCTCCCCTAGACCTCTATTTATAGTGCTAGGAGTAGTTATCCATATAAAAGTTATAGTTATCCATATAAGAGTACTTTTACCTTATTACTCTTGTATGGGCTTTAAGTAACATAAATTTGTAGGCTTTAGTTAATTTATGAAATTTATGTCTAACCCACTTTACCTTTTAAAAGTTTATTTAATTTGGGCTTGTGGAATTGTCCATTTTAATTTAATTTAACAAGTCTGATTAATTGTATTTGCTCTTGTATTATTTAGGCTATGAAATTTAGGTCCAATTTAATTTATTTTGACATGCCTTATTAATTAAATTTGGGCTTGTATTATTTAAGTTATGGAATTTAGGTCCAACCCAATTTTATTTATCTAATTGATTTGAGCTCAATTATAGACTTTAAAAAATTAATTTTTTAATGTCTACAAATGACCCTTCGAGACTTATTTGCATATTTAATATTTTATCAATATGTAAATTGATCTCGGTTTGTATTTTGATTTAAAAGAAGTATAATTTAATTTAATTTAATTTTTTTTTAAATTATTATTCTATGATCAACATGGAATTTATAGTCCATGTTGAACTCAAAGAAAGACATAGAATTTAATTTAGCTAATATTTCTTAGCCCGTTCCTAATCTGAAAGTTTAATTCACCTAGGATTCAAAAAATTATCAATTCTATTTTTACTTGAACACAAAGACTTCTAATCCTTATGGAATTGAACTAAATCTTCTATTTAAGGAGATTTCTATAACTTTATTAGGATAAGTTTTCTTTTATTTTTTACTTTGGATTTGTGCTACGAAGGTTAGGAACTATCAGGCAAGTAACTTTTATTTGATTTCTTTAGTATTATTATTATTATTTTGTTCTTTGCATATGCTTATTTTCTTTTTAAGGATGCCTATAAGAATCAATAGAATAGTATTTTTTTCTTCTTGTAATTTGATATGTGGTTCGGTGAAACTTTCAAATCGTCAGGTAATAATTGTCCTTTTCTATTTTTTTTTTGGGAAGTAAGAGGTTTATGTTAATGGTATTTTGTTACAAGAATTTGATTAGGTGATAAATTTTTAAATATTATATACTGTTCGAATAGCATATTTTGTCTCCCTTGTGTTTTTTTTAAATGTTTTCTTTCCTAGTTGATTAACCCAATTGATCAAGTTACATGATTCCACTGTAAATTTGATGACAACAATTATTAGGTCATTCCAATTTTGTTGTGTAACCTATTGCAAAATATTCAACTTTTTATTGTTTATTGTGTAGCAATTTTTTAGAACTTGTGGTATTTTTTAATAGCAGATTTTTTAGATCATATATACCCTCCCTTTTTTATTTATTTGATTATAATTGTTGCTTTGTATTCGTGACAACAGAACCACATTGTTCCCTAACAACTATCCATAGAATTTTAATTTGTCATTATCTTTTTTATATATATCTTGGCATTTTTTCACATAGGTCAACTCAATTCAATCTAATAAAAAGGTTTGATTTGTGTGTGTGTCTATATATATCTTATTCTTGGTAATAACTTGTTTCCTAAGTTTTCTTAATTAAGTCATGATTTCTTGACAATATTTTGTGTCTTTTAATTTGTTGGGATAATAACTTCTTTTTTTTTTTTTTTCAAAAATGTTAGTCTTGAATATATTTATCCAAAAAAACATTTATGTTAGGTATCCTTTTGACATAAGAATTTTATCTTACTAACTTTATTTTAAGTGATTTTTTTTTTTAAAAAAAGAAATAAATAAATCTTGTTCCGCGGGATTTTTTTGCTTTGGGTTAACTTTATTCCAAGAGTATTAATTTTAATTGGCTTTTCTCAAAAATTTTAGATGACATTCGCTCTAACAGTTTATAAATTTTGTGTTAATTATAGGTGGCTTCTGTTACAAGAGTTTTATTTTATTTTATTTTATTATTTTTCTTTTGACCACCTTAAGTGATTTTTGTGTTAACATAGGTGACTCTTGTGACAACTTTAGGTGATTTTCGTGACAGCTTTAGATAACTTCTGTAACAGTCCAATGTGACTTCCGTGACAATCCAAGATGACTTCTGTAACAGTCCTACTTGACTTCTGTAACGGCCCAAGCAACTCAAGGTAACTTTGGTAACAACCCTAGGTGACTTCTGTAAAAGCCAAATGTGACTTCTGTAACAACACTAGGTGACTTCTGTAATAACCCTAGGTGATTTATGTAACAACCAAGGTGATGTCTATAACAACCCAAGGTGACTTTTGTAATAGCTCAAGGTGACTTCTGTAACAGTATTAGGTGACTTCTATAATAGCCCTAGGTGATTTCTATAATAGCTCAAGGTGACTTCTGTAACAGAATTAAGTGACTTCTGTAATAGCCCAAGGTGACTTCTATAACAACCCTAGTTGACTTCTATAACAACCAAATGTGACTTCTGTAACAGGCCAATGTGGCCTCTATAATTGCACTAGGTGACTTTTGTAATAGCACTAAGTGGTTTCTGTAACTACTCCAGGTGACTTTTGTAACTAACAGCTTAAGGTGACTTTTGTAACAGTCATAGGTGACTTCTGTAACAACCCAATGTGATTTCTATAACAGCCCAAGATGACTTATGTATTCTTGTATTGCTACTATTATTATTATTTTATTTACCCTTATTTTTTTTATTGATAGCATTAAGGTTTCTTATTATTATTATTATTATTTTCCTCAAGTTATTATTTGCTTTCTTTCTTTTTTTTTTCTTGTTATGATTATTATTATTATTATTTTCAGATGGCCTCCTCTCAAAAAGCCAAATCAGAAAAAATTATCAAAATTTCAAGTCAAAGAAAGAACTTACCTTCCGATGAGTGGATTGCAAAGTCAGTGGATCCAATTTTGAAAGGCAAAGTTTTGTGTTTTCCAACTGTTGTTTTAAAGAACTATAGAACCTACAGAACCAACAACCCTAGTTGACTTCTATAACAATCCAAGGTGACTTTTGTAACAACTCAATGTGATTTCTGTAATAGCACTAGGTGACTTTTGTAACAACCCTAGATGACTTTCTGTAACAGTTCAAGGCGACTTCTGTAACAGCCCTAGGTAATTTTTGTAACAGCCCAATGTGACTTCTGTAACAACGCAAGGTGACATCTGTAACAGCCCAAGGTGACTTCTATAATAGCCTAATGTGATTTTCGTAACATCCCTAGGTAACAGCCTAGGGTGACTTTTTTATTCCCCTTATTTATTTATTGATAACATCAAGGTTTATTTTATTATTATTATTATTTCTCAAATTATTATTTGCTTTCTTTTTTTTTTCTTACTATTATTATTTTTTTCAGAAGGCCTTATCTCAAAAAGCCAAATCGGGAAAAATTATCAAAAGTTCAAGTCACATAAAGAAATTACCTTCCGATAAGTGGATTGCAGAGTCGGAGGATCCAATTCTGAAAGGCGAAGTTTTGTGTTTTCCAATTGTTATGGTCAAGAATTATAGAACCAATGAGCTATCAACATTATCACTCAAAGTTCTTGAGCTCATGACTGGTCCCTACAGCCGGTCGAGAATAATCAATGAACCTAAAATTCATATGCCGATGATTAGTGAATATTTTTTGCCAGAAAACATGCACAAAAGTGACACGGTTAAGTCAGATCGACTACCCTTGCTTTGCAAGCCTTCATATCATTCCAAAGATCATCTTATTCCAAATTCGCTTGTTGATTTGATCAACTAGAGGATTGCAAGGTGGGTATGTTCATAGAACCCAAGGGGAGATATTCAATATATGAATGGGTTTTGGGAGTGGTCTTAACGAATTTACCGCAAGTTGTTAGACAAGGGTTTCGACAAATTTGCTTATGTTATTCATACAGTTTTTTTTGACTACTCTCGACCCAACAGTGTATATCGTGCCCTTTGTGAAGTTTGGTGTCCGCAGATGAAAACGTTGGTTATGGGCGTGGGAGAAATTAGAATCTCCCTTTGGAAAAGGCAACACATCACCGATCCTTCAATTCGTGGCGATGTTTTAAAGAAGTTATACCAAACCTGATTGACTTGAGAAACTCTGATAGTAGCGCTCTCCATGTAACTTACGTGCATTTGTTTAAGGATTTTTTCTTAATTAATAAGAAGAAAGGGGATAATCATCTTGGTCATTCAGATTGGCTAATTTTTGGTTTAAGGATGGTGCACGTGCTCCGGATC
Source organism: Ilex paraguariensis (assembly GCA_963454935.2). Classification (NCBI taxonomy): domain Eukaryota; kingdom Viridiplantae; phylum Streptophyta; class Magnoliopsida; order Aquifoliales; family Aquifoliaceae; genus Ilex; species Ilex paraguariensis. The sequence goes on from CAUOFW020002547.1 coordinate 168,720, forward strand.
CTAAAAAGAACAAGACATATAAAGCAACCATGACAAATTGTTTTAAAAGGGATGAGAATTTTTTACAAAGTAAAGATTGATGAGACCTATTCAAGCAGAAATACAACTTATGAAGACAAAGGTCAATGGTGATGATCCCTTCATTCTTCTAGATCTTGACCTTGATGTCACAACAAGTGATGACTTGGAGATTGCAGTTTATTTAACTTTATGGCTATGTCGCTTTGTATTTCCTTCATCGAATTACGTTATTCATTCAACCATCTTTAAGACTGCCTCTCAAATGATTGCTGGAGTCACATATAACTTGGTTTCCCCTATTGTTGCAAGCATTTACAAAGGTCTATCTGAGACATGCAGCACCCGATATGACTAAAAGAACCTCGGGATGACTTCTTATGCTTTTTCAGGTCATTACTTTTATGCTTGGGCAGCATTGCATTTCCCTTGGGGAGTTTATGTTGAGGTTGATGAGGAGCTTGATCGTCCTTTGCTTCGATAATTTAGAGTTACATTGAATGCTTATCTTTTTTATGAGGAAGAAGTAAAAGGGTTTCGAGATCTTCTGCACAGAAGTGTGAGTTTCAGTGATTTTTGCTAGCAACTAGTTTTGTACTCTGGAAACCGAGGGCTTGGTCGCGATGATGGACAAAGATCAGATGAAACCTTTGAATTAATGACAAGTATGCGAAGTGGACACATCATGTATCATCGTGGGTCAGTTTGCATTCTTGAGATGTATAACCCACATCGCTTTACTAGGCAACATGAATTTTCATCAAAGATTGTCGAGTACTCCCTCAGACACATCGATAATTTTGTTTGATGCCTTTTTTTTATATTGAGCACGGTTGAGTTTAATTAGGATAAACAGTGGGGCAAGATTCCATGTCCTTAATAATTATGCTCAGATTGAGAATCAATGTGACAATAGTTACAACAACTGGTGGAAAGATAATGTTCTTCCACAGCTAGATGACATCAATTATAAAACCTTATTAGCTAGTGAATCTAAGAATTTCAAATTCAAAGCTCAAGATGATGGGTTGGAGAAGAGGAAAGCCCTTCCTACAATGCCTAAAACTCCTCTATGTCTTCGAAAATGGGACAATTCAAAGGATTGTTTGAATCCCTAAGAAGAAACAGTTCCCAAGATGTTGAAGTTCACAACACCTGTTTCAAGATCAGCTAATGTTCGATTTGCTCATCCTTTAACATCCTAGAGTCTGCTGAAGTGAGTTCGTCAAACGAATCTGATCATGCCCTCCTTTCATCCCATGATACTCAAATCGTAGAAGGATTCCAACCACAATTGTACCAATTGATAATCGTGATTCTACTTAATAGACAATTAAAGAGAGGTGCCAAACAAGAGTTACAGAAGCTGAGCATAATTTGGCTTGTGCCTGGTTAGAAGATGATGCAAATCATACCACTACAAAGTCTCCCATAGGTAGGGTTGACCCATATTGTAATGTTTTGAATGACTTATCAACTTTTTTAAAATTATCCCCGTGATCCCGCAATAAAGTTACTTGCAAAGTTTATCATTATTTTTTTATTATATATATATATATATATATATATATATATATATTCAAACCTTTTTTTAAGCTTTTCTTCCACTTCCAAATCTTGCCACATTAAATTCCATCCCAAGTATTTGTCTTGACAATTATATCATTTGAGTTTTATTTGATGACAACCATCAGACTATATCCATGTTTTCTGATTGGGGGGAGATTTTTCCTTTAGTTGATAGAGAAAATACCAATCCATGTGAAAGGGAAGTTAATTCTAAAAGAAACCATTCATGTGTTATACAAGCAAGGCACGAAGCTAAGAATCTCACCACTGTCGGAAAGCATGGATATGGTCTAATCGTTGTCATCAAATAAAGCTCCAATGATATCATTGTCAAGATTTTGGTCTTCACAAATACCTGGAGACAATTAAAGAGATTTTGGTCCAATCCAGTTGATAATCGTGGTTCTACTAAGTAGACAATTAAAGAGAGGTGCCAAACAAGAGTTACAGAAGTTGAACATAATTTGGCTTGTGCCTGGTCAGAAGATGGTGCAAATCATACCACTACAAAGTCTCCCACAGGCAGGGTTGACCCATCTTGTAATGTTTTGAATGACTTATCAACTATTTTAGAATTATCACTGTGATCCCGCAATGAAGTTACTTGCAAAGTTTATCATTATTTTTTGTTTGTTTATATATATATAATTTTCAAACCTCTTACTCTTCTTTTTTTTTTTAAAGCTTTTCCTCCACTTTCAGATCTTGACACATTAAATTCCATCCCAGGTATTTGTGGAGACCAAAATCTTGACAATGATATCATTGGAGCTTTATTTGATGACAACGATTAGACCATATCCATGCTTTCCGACAGTGGTGAGATTCTTAGCTTCGTGCCTTGCTTGTATAACATATGAATGGTTTGTTTTAGAATTAACTTCCCTTTCACATAGATTGGTATTTTCTCTATCAATTGAAGGAAGAATCTCACCACAGCCAGAAAGCATGGATATGGTCTGATCGATGTCATCAAATAAAACTCAAATGATATAATTGTCAAGATTTTGGTCTCCACAAATACTTGGGATGGAATTTAATGTGGCAAGATTTGGAAGTGGAGGAAAAGCTTTAAAAAAAAAAAGAAGAGTAAGAGGTTTGAAAATATATATATATATAAACAAAAAATAATGATAATAGTAATGAAATTTTGCAAGTACATTTATTGTGGGATCGTGAGGATAATGCTAAAAAAGTTGATAAGTCATTCAAAGCATTACAAGATGGGTCAACTCTGCCTGTGGGAGACTTTCTAGTGGTATGATTTGCACCATCTTCCGACCAGGCACAAGCTAAATTATGCTCAGCTTCTATAACTCTTGTTTGGAACCTCTCTTGAATTGTCTGCTTAGTAGAACCACGATTATCAACTGGTACAATTGTGCTTGGAATTCTTCCACGATTCAAGCCTATATCATGTTTCTTGAAAACACCCATGGACATACGGGATGAAAGGAGTGTATGATCAGATTCGTTTGACGAACTCACTTTAGTAGACTCTGGGATGTTTAAAGGATGAGCAGATTGAACATTAGTAGATCTTGAAACAGGTGTTGTGACCTTCAACATCTTTGGAACTGTTTCTTTTTGGGGATTCGAACAATCCTTTGAATTGTCCCGTTTTCGAAAACGTAGAGGAGCTTTAGGCATTGTAGAAAAGGTTTTCCTCTTCTCCAACCCATCATCTTGAGCTTTGAATTTGAAATTCTCAGATTCACTAGCTAATAAGGTTTTATAATTGATGTCGTCTAACTGTGGAAGAACATCATCTTTCCACTAGTTGTTGTAACTATTGTCACATTGATTCTTAATCCGAGCACAATTATTAAGGACATCGAATCCTGTCCCACTGTTTATCCTGGTTAAACTCAACTATGCTTGATATAAAAAAGAGGCATCAAATGAAATTATCGATGGGTCTGGGGGAGTACTTGACAATCTTTGATGAAGGTCATGCTGCCTAGCAAAGCGGTGTTGGTTAAACATCTCAAGAATGCAAACTGACCCACGACGATACATGACATGTCCACCTCGCATACTTGTTATTAATTCAAAGGTTTCATCTGATCTTTGTCCATCATTGTGATGAGGCTCTTGGTTTTCAGAATACAAAACTAGTTGCTAGCAAAAATCACTGGAACTCATACTTCCGCGCAGAAGATCTCGAAATCCTTTTGCTTTTTCCTCATAAAAAAGATAAGCATTCAATGTAACTTTGAATTGTCAAAGCAAAGGAGGATCAAACTCCTCATCAACCTCAACATAAACTCCCCGAGGGATATGCAATGCTGCCCAAGCATAAAAGTAATGACCTGAAAAAACATAAGAAGTCATCCCGAGGTTCTTTTGGTCATATCAGGTGCTGCATGTCTTGGATAGACCGTTGTAAATGCTTGCAACAATAGGGGGAATCAAGCTATATGTGACTCCAACAGTTATTCAAGAGGCAATCTTGAAGATGATTGGACGAATAACGTCATCCGATGAAGGAAATACAAAGCGACATAGCCATAAAGTTAAATAAGCTGCAATTTCCAAGTCATCATGTGTCGTGACATCAAGGTCAAGATCTAGAAGAATGAAGGGATCATCACCATTGACCTTTGTCTTCATAAGTTTTATTTTTGCCTGAATAGGTCTCATCAATCTTTGCTTTGTAAAAAATTCTCATCCCTTTTAAAACAATTTGTCATGGCTGCTTTATATGTCTTGCTCTTCTTAGGATCCAGAGCACGTGCACCATCCTTGAACCAAAAATCAAGCCAATCTGAATGAGGGAGATGATTATCCCTTTCTTCTTATTAATTAAGAAAAATTCCTTAAACAAATGCAGGCAAGTCACATGGAGAGCGTCAGTATTAGAGTCTCTCAACTCAGTCAGGTTTAGGATAACATCTTTAAAATATTCACAACAGATTGAAAGACCGGTGATGTGTCACATTTTCCAAAGTGAGATTCTAATTTCTCCCACACCCTGTAACAAACGTATTCGTCTGTGGACACTAAACTTCACAAAGGACGCGATATACACTATTGGGTCGAGAGTAGTCAAAAGAAGCTGCATGAACAACATAAGCAAGTTCGTCGAAACCCTTGTCCAACAACTTGCGGTAAATTCGTTGAGACCACTCTCAAAACCCATTCATTTATTGAATATCTCCCCTTGGGTTCTATGAACATCCCCAACTTGCAATCCTCTGGTTGATCAGATCAACAACAAGTGGCTTTGGAATAAGATGATCTTTGGAATGATATGAAGGCTCGCAAAGTGAGGGTAGTCGATTTGACTTAACCGTGCCACTTTTGTGCATGTTCTCTGGCAGAGAATATTCACTAATCATCGACATATGAAGTTCAGGTTCATAGATTATTCTCGAGTGGCTGCAAAGACTAGTCATGGGCTCAAGATCTTTGAGTGATAATGTTGATAGCTCATTGGTTCTATAATTCTTTACCACAACAGTTGGAAAACACAAAACTTTGCCTTGCAAAATTGGATCCTCAGACTCTGCAATCCACTTATCAGAAGGAAATTTCTTTTTGTGACTTGAAATTTTGATAATTTTTCTCGATTTAGCTTTTTGAGATAAGATCATCTGAAAAAAAATAATAAGAAGAAGAAGAAAAAAAGAAAGCAAATAATAATTTGAGAAACAAATAATAATAATAAAATAAACCTTGATGTTATCAATAAATAAATAAGGGAAATAAAAAGCCACCCTAAGTTGTTACCTAGGGATGTTACATAAGTCACCTTGGGTTGTTATAGAAGTCACATTGGGTTGTTACAGAAGTCACCTAAGGCTATTACAGAGAGCTGTTACAGAAGTTATTTAAGGCTGTTACAAAAGTCACCTTAGGCTGTTATAGAAGTCACATACCTAGAGTTGTTATATAAGTCACCTTAAGGCTGTCACAGAAGTCACTTAGGGCTGTCATTGAAGTCACATTAGTGTTATCACTGAAGTTACCTTGGGCTGTTACATAAATTACCTTGGGCTGCCACGAAAGTCACTACTATAGGCTATCACGAAAGTCACTATAGGCTGTTACGGAAGCTACCTGGGGATGTCATGGAAGTCACCTGAGACTGTCGCAAGAGTCACTTAAGTTGACCAAAAAAAATCACTTAAGGTTGTCATAGAAATCACCAGAAAAAAATAAAAAATAAAATAAAATTTTTATAACATAAGTCACCAGTTGACATCAAAGTTATAAACTGTTGGAATGGATGTCATCTAAAGTAACATTCTAGAGAAAAGTTATTTAAAATTAAAATTAAAATTCTTAGGGCAAGTCAACCCAATGTCAAATTCTTAGAACAAAGTTTCTCGAGATAAGATTCTTAAAAAAAAAAAAAAAGTTAGTCTTGATAATAATGTCATGGGAAAATTTAAAAGCTTAAAATTTGTATAACAATAGAAAAGAAAAGAAAAACATGCGTGAGATCAAACTCTTGAAAAATAGAACCACTTGAAATCATATTTTTAAGAAAATCTCCTAATTGTCAGGACAAAAATCAATTTAAGGTCAAGTTCTTAAATAAATAAATAATATATATATATATATATATATTTAATATAAACTTGAAATTGAGTGACCAAAGATAAAGAAACATTTCAGTTAAAACCACGTAAAAAAAATTACATTCTCAAATTAAAGTTCTCTTGATCAAAATCTCAAGAAACCAAATTGTATCAAGAAAATCATGTCTTGATCAAGAACAATTGAAAAATAAACGGTCTAAAACAAATAATAATAATAGATTGAACAAGGTAAAGGTTGTTCACGTTGGATAATTAAAGTTCACGATAGACAATTAAAAAAAAATTGAAATTAAAGTTAGCCTATGTGAAAATTTTTTTTTGACAAGATGCCATAAAAAATAAAAAATAAAACAGTTTGCAAAATAAAAAATAAAAAAATAAAAATTTATTTAAAATGGTGGCCATGAAATTTTATGATCAATCGTTATGGAACAATTATGTTTCACAGTTATTATAAATTTTTTTTAAAGGATTATAATGATATCAACAAGAGAAAACATATTGGGCTACTCCATGTAACGAAAAATATTGTACGTTAATTCATTGGCTTGAATTAAATGAAGAACATTAAGCCTATCAACCATATAAAGAAATATTGGTGAAAAAAAAAAGAACAAATTGAAGGATACTAAACAAGAATAAAATTACCACCAATAAAAACAGAAGAACGAAAAAATCACAAGAGAAAAAAAAAACCAAGTATAAAGAATTAGGACAGGCTAGGCAGCCATGAAAATAAAAAAAAAAAAATAGAACCAAGAACTAGGCAAAGAATTAAATAAATAATAATAAATAATAATAAAACCCCAAGAAGACAAACAATAAAAAAAATGGAGAAAGAAAGAAAAGATGAAACCCTTGTGATTTATGCTATGGCATCTTACTTAATCATTAGTTTTGATTAGGCAAAAATTGTTTGGGATCTAATTTGTGCTCTGTCATGAATGGTTTTGTAAACTAATGGAAAAATACAATAAGCAAAAAGTAATAAAAACTTATACCAACTAAGAAAGTCCCACTTATAGCCTATGAAGAAAAAAAAACGTGAAAACTAAAAAGAAAATACAACATTTTTGATTGAGTTGATGCACTTTAATCAAGACAAAAAAAAATAAATAAAAGCAAGACACCTGATTATGATATCGAACCTGGTATAAATTGCAAATTCGGGTCTATTATCGAATTGAAAGCAATCGCAAATTTTGTTTTGATACTCCTTACCAATAAATATAACTAGAATACAAAAAAAATAATAAATAATAAAAAAAATTGTCAGGAACAACTAAAGCAAAAAAAAAAAAAGAATTAAATAATAAACAAAATAGCACAAGTGAAAGCCTCTGTCGCCAAGCCTATAACGAAATTACCAAGCTATGTATAAACAAGAATTCCTACCATATTACAGAAATTAAATTGCTCATAAACCCTCGCTAATTATAACAACTCAAACACTCACAATCTCAAATATATAGACATTAAGTCTAAGAAATTAAGTAAAAAAAGACTTCTTAATTTAAATTATAGATATATTAGGAGTCCATAAAGATAGAGTCACATATGGAAAATTCTAAGTTTGTGTATTTAGATTAAAAAGGGGACTTAATTACTCTAAGTATACATGAACTGAAAGTCTAAATTTTAGGTCTGTGTTTATGTAGAACAAAATAATTATTATTGACTCTAAGATAGATTAGAACTCCATATTAATAGAGGACTAGAAAATAATAACTAAATTTTATATCTTATTTAGAGTAAAACATGGACTATAATTCCATGTTGATCATGAAAAAATAAATTTATATATATATATATATATATATGTGTGTGTGTGTGTGTGTGTGTGTGTGTGTGTGTGTGTGTATTTAAATTAAATCAAACTCTTTTTAAATTAAAATATAAATTGAGACCCATTTACATATTGATAAAATATCAAATATGCAAATAAATCTCGAGGGGGCATTTGTAGACATCAAAAAATTAAAAAAATTAATGTCTATAATTGAGCTCAAATCGATTAGATAAATAAAATTTGGTTGGACCTAAATTTCATAAACTCAAATGATACAAGTCTAAATTTAATTAAATAAGCTTGAGTTATACCTAAATTTCACAGCCCAAATGTAATTAACTAGGCTTGTTAAATTAAATTAAAATAAACTTAAATTCCATAGGCCCAAATAAAACAAAATTTTAAAAGGTAAAGATGGTTGGACTTAAATTCCATAAATAAACTAAAGCTCATAAATTTATGGGTAACCTATTACCTAAAGCTCATATAAGGGTAATCAGTTAAAAGTGCTCTTATATAGATAACTATTTTTAGCACTATAAATAGAGGTCTAGGGAGGGCCAAAGGGAGAAAAAAAGGAGAAGAAACCAAAGAGGAAGGAAGATCGGCGAAGCTCTACTCGAAATTCACCAAAGTCGTGCAAGTTCATCTCTGAGAAGAAAAACACAGCCAATGTCCTTCTTCAAGAAATCCAAATTATCTTCAAGTCATTCAAAATGAAGAATGGTGAGGAGATTCATCAAAAACGTCATCAAATTGAAGAACGAAAGATATGTTGATCTAGCTCTCGTATTCATCAAATCCACCAAAGTCAATACCAAATCGAAGATCAAGAAATACATCAATCATACCCTCATCTTTACCAAATTCACCAAGTTCATTATTTTCATCAAATTCATCGAGAATCATAGAACAGTTCACGTGAAAAGCACGTCGAAAAAAGTCAAAATCACATCTTTTACTTAAAGTCAATCAAATTGATCGTTGTAATTTGAACTTATTTTATATTAATTTATTCACAAAATTTGTCGTTACAAATTTTGTTAAGCCCAGTGGAACCTTAAGATCTCACCTTAAGGATGTGAGATCTATAAATGTTTGATCACGTGGATACTTTAGTTCTTAACCAAGCCTTGCAATTGACTATGCATGTCTAAGACTCAATTAATCAAGTGTGACGGGTATGCTTTTATTTGTATATTTTTTAATTTATGTTTTTCTAAAGTTTTATTTTTATTTACTCTTTTTTTAATTTTATTTTTCAATTACTTTTTTTTTAATTTTATTTTATTTAATCATGTAAATTCTTTCAAAGTTGTCTTTAAGGATTGTTTAGTTATTTTTCTCTGATTGTCAAAATAGAATTAAACTTCTATCATGATACAAATCTTGATAATTTTATCTTAAAAAAATGATTTGACTAACATTTTTGAAAAAAAAAAAGAAGAGGTTATTATCCCAACAAATTAAAAGACACAAATTATTGTCAAGAAATCATGACTTATTCAAAAAAACTTAGGAAATAAGTTATGACTAAGAATAATATATATATATTGTTGGGATTTAACAACAATTTAAATTCACTAACAAACACACACAATCGAAGAACGAATCAAAAACATAAAGCAATAAGAAACAAGAAAGAAAGAACAAGACACAAATTTTACGTGGTTCGGCAATTTGCCTACGTCCACGAAGCTACAGGGATTTCACTATTGAGAGAGTTGAATACAGAGAGCGGCTGTACAATCCACCATATATATCAAAACCCTAATCACCAAAACAACGGGTTTTATATGTCCTACGCACTGGACTATATAACGGGCCCAAAAATTTTTCCATTAAAAAATCACGCAACATTATTTCGGGTCGGGTCATAACCCGGATCACATATACAAACTAGACTCCACAAAAAACCAACATATATATATATATATATAGACACACACACACACACACAAATCAAACCTTTTTATTAGATTGAATTGAGTTGACCTATGTGAAAAATTGCCAAGATATATATATAAAAAATAATGACAAATTAAAATTCTATAGATAGTTGTTAGGGAACAATGTGGTTCTGTTGTCTTGATAGTTGTTAGGGAACAATGTGGTTCTGTTGTCTTGAATACAAAGCGACAATTATAATCAAATAAATAAAAAAAAGGAGGGTATAAATGATCTAAAAAATCTGCTATGGAAAATTACCACAGGTTCTAAAAAAAATGCTACACAATAAACAATAAAAAGATGAATATTTTGGAATAGATTACACAAAACAAAATTAGAATGGTTTGCTAATTGTTGTCGTCAAATTTATTGTGGAATCATGTAACTTGATCAATTGGGTTAATCAACTAGGAAAGAAAACAGTTAAAAAAAAAGGAGAGAAAATTTACCATTCGAACAGTATATAATATTTAAAACTTTACCACCTAATCAAATTCTTGTAACAAAATATCACTAACATAAACCTCTTACTTCCAAAAATAAAAAATAAAAAAAGGACAATTATTACTTGACGATTCGAAAGTTTCACCGAACCACAGATCAAATTACAAGGAGAAGAAAAAAACTATTCTATTGATTCTTATAGGCATCCTTAATAAAGAAAATAAGAATATGCAAAGAAAATAATAATAATAATAATAAAGAAATCAAATAAGTTACTTACCTGATGGTTCGTAACCTTCGTCACACAAATCCAAAGTAAAAAATAAAAGAAAATTTATCTTGATAAAGCTATAGAGGTCTCCTTAAATAGAAGATTTAGTTCAATTCCATAAGGATTAGAAGTCTTTGTGTTCAAGTAAATATAGAATTGATAATTTTTTGAATCCTAGGTGAATTAGCTAAGAAATATTAGCTAAATTAAATTCTATGTCTTACTTTGAGTTTAACATGGACTATAATTCCATGTTGATCATAGAACAATAATTTTAAAAATAAATTAAATTAAATTATACTCCTTTTAAATCAAAATACAAATTGAGACCAATTTACATATTGATAAAATATTAAATATACAAATAAGTCTTGAGGGGGCATTTGTAGATATTAAAAAATTAATATTTTAAAGTCTATAATTGAGCTCAAATCAATTAGATAAATAAAATTAGGTTGAACCTAAATTCCATAACCTAAATAATTCAAGCTCAAATACAATTAATCAGGTTTGTTAAATTAAATTAAAATGAACTTAAATTTCATAGGCCCAAATTAAATAAGATTTTAAAAGGTAAAGTGGGTTAGACTTAAATTCCATAAATTAACTAGTGAAAATTGGGGTTGAGTCCTCCTAGATGGACTTATAATGACTTGAGTCCGGCAAGAAAACTTATTTAAGGGTAAGTCCGTTTTTAAACTAATATGTAGATACTTAAGTCTACTTTTTTTTAATCTCAAAAATACCCCTAACGGTGTTAGTTTTGTTCAATTATGAAAAGTTATAGAAGTTAATTTATTGAGATATATATGGAAGGAAGATATGTCTGCCTGATTTTACGTTAGTAATTATCTGTCACAATCTTTCCATAACTCTCTCTCTCTCGCCCCCATATTACTTCGCTTTCCTAAACAGACTCTTTACAAGCTCCCATCTTTATCTTCCCAAAAATTAAAATATCATAGGCCATTGCCACCGCCAATCTAAAAATCCCAACCCACCACCATCAACAGCCCACCGCCCTCAACAACCCACTAAACCTCTCCTATCCGTTACTTCCACAGAATCAAACCCCCCCACCAAAAACTTCATCAAAATGTCGCAAAACATGTTACTATTTTTTCAATTCTTGAAATACCATATTACTATTTTTTTTTGCGCATGTTACTACTTTTTTAGATGATCGGCGAGGTTTCGATGTAAGTCTCGATTTAGTTGGTTGTGTATTTTTGTGAAGAAGACGACGTTGTACCAATACAATTTTTTTCCATGTTACTATTTCTGTTTTGTTGGGCTTGCTCATGTTACTTTTTTTTTTCATGTTACTAATTTTTATTAAACAAGTTACTATTTTTTTTTGATAAGCATGCTACTGTTAATATTGAATGTTAATATTTTTTTCTAAAATATCAATATCCAATGTTGCTATTTTTTGTTGAATATGTTACTATTGTTTTTTTTTTCAAATATTAATATAAAATGTTACTATTTTTTATTTGTTGAATGTTACTATGTGTTTGTGTTTAAATGACACTATTTTTTGTGTTTAAATTGTACTATTTTTTGTTTTTAATGTTAATATTAAATATTACTATTTTTGTGAAATATAAATATTAAATGTTACTATTTTTTATTGAGTATGTTACTATTATTTTTTCAAATATTAATATACAATATTACTATTTTTTATTTTTTAATGATACTATTTTTTGTGCTTAAATGATTATATATATGTGTGTGTGTGTGAGAGAGAGAGAGAGAGAAAAAAAAAATTTAATGTTAGTCAAATTCCTAAAATTTAAGATTTTTTAATTTTTAGTTTTACTTCACTTCTAAAGGGAAGAGATAGTCTAATAAAATTAACAAAAAATGGACTTCATAATAAATAAGTTTCCTTGGCGGGCTGAAGTCCAAACAAGTTCTTATAGGGGGACCAGCCTCCAAATTTTCCAATTAACTAAAGCTTACAAATTTATGGGTAGCCCACTACCTAAAGTTCATATAAGAGTAATAAGGTAAAAATACTCTTATATACATAACTACTCCTAATACTATAAATAGAAGTCTAGGGAAGGGCCAAAGGAAAAAAAAATAAAGAGAAAGGGAGAAAAAACCAAGGAAGAAGGATGATCGGCGAAATTCTGCTTGAAGTTTACTAAAGCCTTAAAGCCTAACAAATTCATCTTCGGGAAAAAGAACACACTGCCAAGGTCCGTCTTTAAGAAATTCAAATCATCTTCAAGTCATTCAAAACGAAGAACGGTAAGGAGATTCATCAAAAACATCATCAAACTGAAGAACGGAAGATTCATTGATCTAGCTCTCGTATTCATCAAATCCACCAAAGCCACCTTCAATTGAAGAGTAAGAAATACGCCAATCAGACCCTCATCTTCACCAAATTCATCATTTTTATCAAATTCACTGAGAATCAGTGGACAGTACACGTGAGAAGCAAGTCAAAGACAGTCAACACTACATCTTTTAATTAAAGTCAATCAAATTGAATATTGTAACTTGACCTTATTTTGTGTAAATTTATTTACGAAATTTTTCATTACAAATTTTGGCATGTCCAGTGGAACACTCTCTTCCTCTCATCTCTCAAAGTCAAAAAGTCAACAAGCCTGACAGTAGTGCAGCCAAAGACATTGTCATTCCTCCAACCGACAAGCCAGCAAACATAGTGAAGGAGTCAATTCCAATGACCCGCGCCAAAACAAAGGCGGACAAATCTCAACTCTTACCACCAATGGAGCATTGCTCTAGGCAAAGTAAAAGAAAGGTTCTTTCAACAAAAAAAGAGGCCAAGAATAAAAGTCAATGAGGAGAGAAGATTGAAAAGCTTTGTCCGAGTCCATCTCAAGAGGAAAAGGAAAAATCGGCAACAAAACTCTGCCAGAGTCTAACCTTACCCGAAGTCTTGCAAATCCATCTCAAGAGGAAAAGAGCAAACCATCAAGGTCCTTCTTCAAGAGATTCAAATCATCTTAAAGTCATTTAACATAAAGAACAGTGAGAAAATCTGACAAAGCAAGATTGAAGAACAAGATTCACGTCAATTTGACCCTCGTCTTCAACAAATCTACCAAATCAAAGATCAGATAATGAGAACTACGTCAATCCAACACTTGTTTTTAACAAATCTACCAAAACATCACCAAATCAAAGATTGAGGAACACGTTGATCAAGCCCTTGTCTTCATCAAATCCACCAAAGCTAACACCAAATCAAAGATAGATAAACACGTCGGTCCGACCCTCGTCATCACCAAATACCCCGAGAATCAGAGGACAATGTACGTGAGAAGTACGCCGAAGAGAGTTAACACCACTTTCTTAAATCAAGTCAAATCATTTAACAATTGTAATTTTGACATTACTTTTATGTTATATTACATCACGACTTTTGTCGTTACAAATTTTGGCAATGTGATTCCGTTACAAGAAGTCACCTTGTAAATTTTTATTATTCACGAAATTTAGACACTTGTAACTTTTTTTAGGAAAGGTTCACTAAAATAAGACTTTAGGACAAAGAGAACCTAATTAAAATTTTTAAGATAAAATTATCTTGATTAAAATCTGAAATAAATTAAACAAAACAAATTGTGGTCAAGAACCTATCTTGATAAAAAAAAAATTTAAGAAACATGTTGTGACCGAAAATAAGATAAAAAGAAGATTGATTGAATGGAATAAAAGTTATTTACAATTAAAGAATGGGCGACAAATTGTGCTAAAAATAAATTAAAAAAAAAAAGAGAAAAAAATATGGTCAATCACCTTTTTTTTTTCCTGCCTAGAACAAGTCATATAAAGCTAAGATCCAAGAAATCATTTTCATTATTCATAAGATAAAGAAACACATGTACTGCCCAACGAATGCCAAAGCATGAAAATAAAACGTACTTGAGGACCACGTTCAAACACCAAATAACATTCGAACATCCTCTCAAATCCTGAGAAGACTACACCACTGGAACGTGGCATGTTGCAGTAAAGAAAGAAGAACCAGAAGTAGTTGAGTACAACGTTCGAACATCACTCCACGTTTGAACGTTGTCTTTAGTGACTGAGGACCAAGTTGCTGAGTGTAAAGTCAAGGTTGTTCAAGATGTATGGAAGTGACCAAGTGGAAGAAATCAAACGTCATCTCACATTCGAACACCCTCAAAGCAAAGACACAGACAATGTTCGAACGTCATCTCAAGTTCGAACATCCTTGAAGAAAATATAGACTTAATGTTCGAACGCCAGATCACGTTCGCACGTCCTCTATAGACTGAATGTAAAATAGTTGATTCCTATGGGCAGCAAACACTATTCACCCTTCCTCTCTTATCTCCTAAACCCCCTTCCTTTCCTTGCCTATAAATACTCCCATTTTGGGAGCTTAAAGGGCATTCTTCCTCCTATAGAGAAAAGGGAGAGCAATCTTGTAACACTTCGCATTTTATTTTATATATATGCATATAGATGTATATTAAATAATTTTTGTAAAAATGGGGATAGGTGTAGCGATGTGTGTTTGAATTTGGTAGATTGGAAATGGAAAAAGAGATGAAATAGTGAACTGTGCACTGGCTGCAACTTCAAGTCCAATTTAGACCTTGATATAGTCAATATCTCTTAAAACTCAAAACATGAAAGTTGTAGAGTTTTTTCTTAGCTTTCCATAGCATCTTGAATCATCTCAATCGGAGCTCGGATGAGAGAGTTATGCCCCGATAACGAAGTAATATCGAAGCAGCCCATGAACAGTAAAAGAAAAAAAAATTTGGGATTTCTGTGTTTAAAAACACAGATTTCAGCCTTTACTCTCATTTCTCTCATTCCACTCTCAACCCACTTCTCTTAGGACTCTAGAGGAAGAGAGAAGGATAAAACACAAGATCAAGAGGAGATCTATACTTCAAAGAAGATCAAATCTTCATCTTCTTCACACTAAATCTAGGTTTTTAAGAACATTGAGGTAGGGTTTTCTTCCATCCTTGTCCATTGATGTTAGGGTTATTATACATGTAGAATTTGGCTCTTAATAGTATGTATTTGTTATGGGCTTCTTGTTTCTTGGTATGTTTACAAACATTCTCATGATTTGAACAAAATGATGGTTGGAAATCCATCAAACTCTAGTTTTTGGGGAAAATATGGATTTTTCTCTATATCTTCACATCATCTTGATTTCGAAAATTCTAGAACTTTGTGTTGGGTAGTAAAATGATTGTATTGATGATCTCATGCTTATTTCCTTTAAACTTGTCTCTTGTTATATGATTTGCGAAATGGGTATATTTTCTTAAATTGTTCTATTATGTATCTTGCTTGTGAAAATTTGGGAAAACATCATGGAATTTGCTTGTATATGAGGTTGAGTATATTGTTGGTATGTCACTCTTGTGTATGGTGTTGTGAGGGACTTGGATTACCTTCGAAAACTGCCGTAGAGCGTTAGAGGTTAGTCTATCCCAATGAGGGGCTGAGATGGCTGCCTAATGCTCGTAGTGGATCACTGTGGTGACAGTGACCACTATTGTTCACGGATACCGGAGAAAAGGGTTAGTATACTAGACACCTTGGGAGGATCTCGTCAAGGCCGTATGAGACGGTACACGCCCTTCCTAAATTGGTCTGTGATTGTTAGTGGAAATGGGTGAACGAGGTAGAATCGTCGGGTAAATTCATGAGAAGCAACAACCTACTTGAGTGGTACCAAATAGAAATTTTTGTTCATTATACCAAATATTATTTTTCCAAGAGTTTCGGGTAGTATGGGATGCCGCGATACCTTGTGGAAATGGTGTATGGTGGAGTGGATTATGTTGGAAATTGTTTGTCAATTAAACGTGATTTTATTCTCGTTCAAGTCCTTATTATTGTACAAACTTGAGATCTCCTTTAAAATGTCCTTACTTTACTTTAAAATTCATTTATATGTATGTGCGAAACGTGACCTACCTGTTTTACTTGATTTCAAAACCTTGAATGGGTTTGGAAGGATCCTCCTACAGAGCCTTGTGCTCACCCCCCTACTTCCCCACCTTTCAGATTTTGCCTTTGACGAGGAGCTGGGAGTCGAGGGGCCGACATATTTGGAGACTCCGATAGAAGGGAGCGTGGATCCCGAGGTGGATGCTTAGAGCGATCCCCCTTTCTTTTATTATAGACTTGAATAATCTTTTGGGAGAATTGTATAGCCTAATTTTTATTTTATAAATTCCGCTGTGTATTATAGTACTTTTGTGGGAATGTAAAGGTCATAACTTGGTCTATTCTTTTGGGATAACATGTAAATTGGATGGATTGATTTTATGGTAGTTAAATGGACCCGGTGTGGTCATTACAGTAGAATTGCACAGGTTGTGTTTTGGGTAGAGCTCCCTGAACAGAGGAGACTCTGCCCAAATTTTGTTAAAATATGAATGGTGGATGAATGAAACTTTCGTCGTGATGGATTTACTTAATGCTCTCATGCGGTGAATGATTTTTAAAATGTAATGTCACCCAATGGGGTTTTTGGGGCGTTACAAATCTTTGTTCCTGTAAGAGTGTTTTAGTAATCTAGTTCTTGAACATTTCATTTTTATATTTTCATTTTTCATTTATATCAACCATGATGGAGGGTTAGACTCCCCTTGTAGTTGAAGTCTTTCATTTACTTATGCTAAGTCTTTACATTCATGTTGTGTAGTCAAAGGAAGGTTGTCAAATTATAAGATGACCCAAAAATAAATATACAAATAAAACAACAAACACACAAACAAAATTAAATAAAAAACGATCAAACGAAGACATGATTATCACGAGACTAACAAAAAACAATCTTGTGTACTTATGACAACAAAAGTTGAAGAGAATTTTGTATATGTATATATATATATATATATATATATATATATATTAAAGTTTTGAGATAAATTCATCCGATTAAAGTCTTCAAACAAAAAGGGAAAGGTTAAAATAATAATAATAATAATAAACAAGAAAACTAAATGATAACAAAAAAAATAATAAAATATTAACCAATAAAGAATAAAAAAAGAATAAAAATAGCGTAACAAGTGGAATAACGCATGTCAAAAATAATAATAATAGGGCAAAATAAAGAAAAATGGGGTCACGCATGGCAACCATGAAAAGAAAAATGAGATGCACATGATGGTGATCAAGAATAATACAAATAATACCTAAAATAAAGAATGAAAAACTGTGATGGTAAAAATAAAAAAAGAATAACAAATTAAGAAGCTTTGACAATCAGAGAAAAAAAACTAAACAATCTGACCTTAAGGTGGATTTGATGGCATTTTCCAAAGTGAGATTCCAATTCTCTCACGCTCGTAACAAACGTATTCGTCTGTGGACACCAAACTTGAAAAAGGGTGCAATATACATTGTTGGGTCGAGAGTAGTCAAAAGAAGCGGCATGCACAACATAAGCACATTCATTGAAACCCTTGCCTAGCAACTTGCAATAAATTCATTGAGACCATTCCCAAAACCCATTTAGATGTTTAATATCTCCCCTTGAGTTAAGTGAATATCCCCACCTCGTAATATCTAATTGATCAGATCAGCAACAAGTGGCTTTGGGATAAGATGATCTTTAGAATGATACGAAGGCACGCAAAGTGATGGTAGTCAATCTGAC
Organism: Ilex paraguariensis; assembly: GCA_963454935.2. NCBI lineage: Eukaryota > Viridiplantae > Streptophyta > Magnoliopsida > Aquifoliales > Aquifoliaceae > Ilex > Ilex paraguariensis. The sequence continues at coordinate 186,962 of CAUOFW020002547.1, forward strand.
TTAACTGTGTCACTTTTGTGCATGTTCTCTGATAGAGGATATTCACTAATCACCAGCATATGAAGTTCAGGTTCATAGATTATTCTTGAGCGACTGTAGGGACCAGTCATGAGCTCAAGAACTTTGAGTGATAATGTTGACAGCTCATTGGTTCTATAGTTCTTTACCATAACAATTGGAAAACACAAAACTTTGCCTTTCAAAATTGGATCCTCTGACTCTGCAATTCACTCATCGGAAGGTAAGTTCTTCCTTTGACTTGAAATTTTGATAATATTTCTTGATTTGGCTTTTTGAGAGAAGGCCATCTGAAAAAAAAAATCATAACAAGAAAAAAAAACAAATAATAATAATAAAATAAACCTTGATGCTATCAATAAATAAATAAATAAGGAAAAATAAAATAATAATAATAATAATAGCAATACAAGAATACATAAGTCACATTGGGCTTTTATAGAAGTCACCTTGGGCTTTTACAGAAGTCACCTTAAGCTGTTGCAGAAGTCACCTTAAGGGTTGTTACAGAAGTCACTTAAGGGTTGTTACAGAAATCACCTTAGAGCTGTTATAGAAATCACCTAAAATTGTTACAGAAGTCACATTTGGTTGTTATAAAAGTCACCTAGGGCTGTTACAGAAGTCACCAAAGGGTTGAAGTCACCTTAGGCTGTTGCAGAAGTTACCTTAGACTGTTACAGAAGGGCTGTTACAGAAATCACCTAGGGTTGTTACAGAAGTCACATTGAGTCGTTACAGAAGTCATTTTGGGCTGTTACAGAAGTCACCTTAGATTGTTACAGAAGTCGCCTAGGGCTGTTATAGAAATCACCTTAAAACTATTACAGAAGTCACTTAGGTTGTTATAGAAGTTATCTAGCGCTGTCAAATAAGTCACGTAAGATTGTCACGGAAGTCACCTAAAGTTGTCACCAGAGTCATCTAAGTTGACATAAAAATTACTTAAGGTGGTCAAAAGAAAAAGAAAAATAAAAGAAAAATAAAAATAATAATAAAGTAAAACTTTTGTAATAGAAGTAACCTATAGTTGACATAAATGTTATAAATTGTTGGAATTGATGTCATCTAATGTAACATTCTTGAGAAAAATTATTTAAAATTAAAATTAAAATTCTAACCGCAAAGTCAACCCAATGTCAAATTCTTAGAACAAAGATTCTTGAGATAAGATTCTTAAAAAAATAATCAAAAAAGAAGTCAGCCTTGATAATAATGTCACGAGAAAATTTAAAGCTTAAAATTTATACAACAAAAGAAAAGAAAATTAAAACATGCTTGAGATCAAACTCTTGAAAAATAGAACTACTTGAAATCAAATTTTTAGGAAAATCTCCTAATTGTTAGGACAAAAATCAATTTAAGGTCAAGTTCTTAAAAAATATATAATATAAACTTGAAATTTAAGGTCAAACTTGTATCAAGAAAATCGTGTCTTGATCAACAACAATAGAAAAATAAATGGTCTAAAAAAATAAATAAATAAAATAAGATTAAAGCAAAAATAATAATAATAGATTGAACAAGGTAAAGGTTGTTCATGTTGGATTACTAAAGTTCACGATAGACAAAAAAAAAATTGAAAGTATAGTTAGCCTATCTGAAAAAAATCTGACAAGATGCCATTAAAAAAACACAGTTTTAAAAATTAAAAAAAAAAGTTATTTAAGATGGTGACCATGAAATTTTACGATCAATCGTTATGGAACAACTTTGGTTGACAATTATTATAAAAAATTTTAAAAGGATTATAATGATATCAACAAGAGAAAACATATTGGGCCACTCCATGCAAGAACAATATTGTACGTTGATTCATTTGCTTGAATTAAATGAAGAACATTGATGTAAGTCTGTCAACCATACAAAGAAATATTGGTCAAAAAAAAAAAGAGAACAAATTGAATAATACTAAACAAGAATAAAATTACCACCAACAAAAACAAAAGAACAGAAAAATCACAAGAGAAAAACAAAACCAAATATGAAGAATTAGATCAAGCATGGTAGCCATGAAATTTTTTTTTTTTTTGACTAAGAACTAGACAAAGAATTAAACGAGAGAAGTTAAAAAAAAAATAATAATAATAATAATAAAACCCCAAGAAGACAAACAATCAAAATGGGCAAAAAAAGAAAAGATGAAACCCTTATGATTGAAGCATGGCAGTTTCGTCATGGCATCTTACTTAATTATTAGATTTGATTAGGTAAAAATTGTTTGGGATCTAAATTGTGCTGTGTCATGAATGGTTCAGTAAACCAATCGAAAAATACATTAAGCAAAAAGTAATAAAAACTTGCACCAACTAAGAAAGTCCCACTTATAGCCTATGAAGAAAAAAAACATGAAAACTAAAAAGAAAATACAACATTTTTGATTGAGTTGATACACTTTAATCAAGACCCAAAAATAAAATAAAATCAAGATATCTGATTATGATATCGAACTTGGTATAAATTGCAAATTCGGGTATATTATTGAATTGAAAGCAGTCGTAAATTTTGTTTTTATGATCCAGCCAATAAAAATAACTAGAATACAAAACAAATAAAAAAATTTCAGTAAGAACTAAAGCAAACAAAAGGAATTAAAAAAAAAACAAAAAACAAAAAATAAATAAAAGGATTGAAAGCACAAGTGCAAGGCAAAAGTGATTTAACCCAAAGCTAAAGCCAAATTTAGAAATCTACTGCAACAAATCCAAACGGCCGGAATAATCAAAAACAATATATATATATATATATATATAGTAGGGCAATGATAGAAGCTTCACACTATAGTCTCTTGCGGATACTTTTCACATGAACCGTTAGATCGTAATCCAACGGTTACTAATGGAAAAAGACCAAAATTAAGTGGAAAACTTACTAAGTTAAGCTATTAAGTAAAATAGGAATTTCATTGTGATATTGATTACAATTTTTATCATATAAGGAAACTAAATTAACCTGTTTAAATCAAATATTTTCAGCCAAATTAGTAATAAAAAAAACGTGTCACATGGGTGAACCTATTAACTCAAATTAGTTTATACCAACGTTTGATGTGTAATCTGTAATTCAATTTTCGGATCGAAAAAAAATCTATAACTTAATTTAAATGAATTTAAAAAATAATGAAATAAATGGAGAAAAATAAAAATATTGCACGAATCAATATGCACTTGGTGAAAGGACAATATTAAAAAAAAATTATACGATTTATTAGATGGATCTTACAAATGGTGAGTGTGAAAGTATGCTCATATTACATTCAGTGACATAAGGATGCATAATTAGTAGAGCTAATTTATTTGCAAATGGATTAAAGAAATTAATCTTAGATGGGTTGCAACAATTGGTATAAACCAGTTTGAATCAAGGAGTTAATCTCTTTGAAAAGATTTGATTTAAAAAAAAATATTCTTTCTTAATATGATAAAGATTGTAATTAATTTCACAATAAAATTTCTTTTTTAATTAATAGCTTAACTTGGTAAGTGTTTTCATTAAATTTTGATCTTCTTTAACTAGTAACCGTTGGATCTCGATCTAATGGTTCATGTGAAAAGTACCTACAAGAGACTCTGGTGGAAAGCCTCCAAGATCGCGCTACTCTCTCTCTCTCTCTCTCTCTCTCTCTATATATATATATATATTAAAATACCATTAAAGAAAAAAAGTAAAAGTCATACCTTACAAACTTAATTCAAAGTTCAAACTCGTGGACTGTCTTGCTAACCATAAAATTTTGAGTACACACAGCTTCATATATATAGACATTCGAGTTAAAATAATAATTTGTTGTCCTAATCATAAATGGATTAAAAGTATATATTTTAGGTTCATGTGCTTTAGTAAAAGAGTAATGCTACACTGACTAAAATTTGGGATCAAATTTAGAGCCCAAATAACATGACAGTTGATTATTTGAAGTTTTTATTGGAACCCAAATGACATGACACCAATCAAAAAAACCAAAGTCAATTGTCATGTCATTTGGGCTCAAAATTTGGTTCCAAATTTTGGTCAGTCTAGCATCATTATTAGTAAAAAAGAGATTTTTGACTTAAGTTGAAAATCTATATTTTAGGACTCATATGTTCAAATAAAAATAGAATTGTAAAGCCTACATGATTTTAGACTATATATCAGTAGAGGACTGGAAAACAATAACTAAGTTGAATTTTATATCTTGTTTAGGGAACAACATGGACTATAATTCCAATTAAAATATATGTATAAATTAAATTGAATCAAATTCTTTTTAAAATTAAAATACAAATCGAGACTCATTTATATATTTTATAAAATATTAAATATGTAAATAAGTCTCGATGGATCATTTGTAGATATTAAAATTTTAATTAACAAATTAATGTCTATAATTAAACTCAAATCAATCAAATAAATGAAATTGAGTTGAATCTAAATTTCATAAGCCCAAATGATAGAGTTCTAAATTTAATTAAATAGGCTTGAGTTTGACCTAAATTCTACAACCCAAAAATAACGCAACTTAAATTTCATAGGGCCAAATTAAATAAACTTTTAAAAGATAAAAGGGGTTGTACTTAAATTTCATAAATTAACTAAAGCTTATAAATTTATGGGTAGCCTACTACCTAAAGTCCATATAAGAGTAATAAGGCAAAAGTACTCTGATATGGATAACTACTCCTAGCACTATAAATAGAGGTCTAGAGGAGGGCCAAAGGGAAGAAAAAGAAAGGGAGAAGAAGCCAAGAAGAAAGAAAGATCAACGAGGCTCTACTCGAAGTTTACTAAAGCCTTGTAGGTTCATCTTCAGGAAGAAGAAAACACCGCCATGGTCCTTTTTTAAAAAATCCAAATCATCTTCAAGTCATCAAAAGTATCATCAAATTGAAAAACATGAAATACATTAATCCAATTTTCGTATTCATCAAAGCCACCAATTGAACAGCGAAAAATACACCAATCAAGCCCTCATTTTCACCAAATTCATCATCTTCATCAAATTCACCGAGAATCAGAAGACAGTGCACGTGAGAAGCACACTGAAGATAGTCAACATCACATCTTTTACTTAAAGTCAATCAAATTGACTATTGTAACTTGTCCTTATTTTGTGTTAATTTATTCACGAAATTTTTCATTACATTTTCAATTCAACTCGACTTAAATCAAGACAAACTCTAATCTCATGGTTTATTTTCATAATAACTCAACATGAAACCAAATGAGTTAGAAAATAAACTTCTTAAGGTTTCTAACGATATGTCATAAGCTCAAAACAACCTACCATAGACCAAGTCCTGATTATTTTTCAACAAGTTAAAAAATTTGATATGTAGACTATTTTTTAGCTATTTTTAAACTAAAAACTAAATTTACACAATAATAATATGATGTTCTACCATATATAGCTGGAAAGGTCATTGAGTCTAGTTTCCAACAAAATCTACTGTGCATCAATCCGAGTTTTTTTATGAAAAGTTTTGTCGTTTTATTAAAGTGTCAAAGTTGTCTAATACACCTCATATCGTAATTTTTTCAATATTTTTTTTCTTTGATCCAAACCAATTCAATTTATGTCATACTACATTTAAATCAACTTTGTCCAAGTCCTTTTGGCCCCACTTCCGATCATTCCCCTTTGCTTAAACATTTTGTCGAACACTCGACATGCGTTAAGTATAATACAAACCTGTCGCGCGAATTAATTAAAATCGGCTTCTATCCTCAATAATTAACGAGAAATCAAATTAATTAAAAAAATAGAATTTCTAAGCTTAATTAAAGATCTAGAAAATATCCTAAGCAAAGGATTATCATTATTTTTTTCATTGGGAATCAAATCGTCCATTTAAAAATAAATCTCTAATTTTTACTCACTTTTAGAATAAAAAATTGTATTTAAATAGGCAGATTTTGGTGTCCCACCATACACCATTAGAACGGGCTTTGAATCTAGTTTCCTAAGTTTTAAATGGTGCATGAATCTAAATTTTCTAGAGGAAGTTATCGTCATTTTTTTACCAGGTGCTTAGTCTGTCCAACAAAAACAGGATTACTATCACCACCTCCATTCTTCTACCTATTTACCATAACCCACTTAAATCTACTCCAAAAGCAATCAAAACACTCCCAACTATATTCCACTATCTTTCAATCAACCAAAACATATTTAGAGCAACTTATATATAAGAAATCCAAAGAATTAAGTGTTACAAGATAAGATATACTATAACCAATACAACCCCTAATAGATACATGCAACCATGACATTCTACTATTCATAACCTGATTTTAGGTCTTAATAATCAATTTCAACAACCAAAGAGAAGTGTTTATCTCTCCCAAAAGACCTCCAATCTAACCAATAGAAGTTCCACCACAAAATTTTAGTAAACCCACAAGAAATTCTAGCTGTTAGTGCTCCTGAAGTGGTAACCGAGAGGAGGAAGTGAAGAGAATGTGTGTATAACAGTGAAGAACATCTACAAAGAGAATACGTCTCCACCGATTACTTCATTCCAATTTTATAATTGAGCTATTTATAGATATATGCCCATACTCTTGTAATTTTTTCACTTTAGTCATAAAATGTTTTAATGCCAAAATATAGTTTTCACCCTTTAAAGAAGTTAACGCTTATAATTTACTCCTATAACATTTTTTATCAATAATTGTAATTCAATTCAATTCCACTCTTGTAGTTTAGATATAACATCATGTATTATAATTAACTTGTCTTAATTCTGACATATCTCAAACTTAACTCGTTAAAAGTTTCAGTTAATCATACTTACTACTTCAAAACTTTTAAAATAGTTTATTTTCACCATTATTCAAAATAAAATGTATAACCGGGTTTCACATACTCATCCAACACTCACCCAATTGATGATATGCATTTGAATTGCAATTTTTGGGTTTTATTTGGATTGTGTAGCATTTTTTTTAGTGGAAGGGTTTAACAAATTTGACATGTGGAGACTACTGAGCTAATTAAAAGAAAGAAGTTAAGTCTGCATTAATAGCAATAACTTTTGATGCAATGGTAAGCCTTTCAATTCAACAAAATTCTCATCTGAATTGTTGCTACCCCCCCCCCCCCCCCTCCCCCCCTTTTCTATTTTACAATTTGATTTGAATCAAATTACAAGCAATTGTGTAGCATTGCTCATTATCTATTGGCCAATTCTACTAGAGTATACATTGGTTTAGTTAATGCTCATCGGACGGTTAGCATTCTGTTAAGTGATAACATTGGATAGGAGTCCATCACAGTCAGTTGTTCCATTAGTTAGTAGTTAGTTAGGATGAGCTGTAAATCAGTTGTAACTAATCTTCTCTTTGATGTATTTATATCACATACATTGTGTATAAACAAATACAAAGTATATCGGATCAAACAAGAATAATACAACCATTGAGTTTCAATCACCATCTTATTTCTGTTCTTCTTACCCTTTTCATTCTTCTTCATCTTCTCTATCTTAATCTGCAATCAGATATTCTTTCAAATACTCCTCTCCCTCTCTGTCCAAATTGCTAATCTGCTGATGAGTACTGTCATGGAAACCATCTCATACATCTATGTTACATTCGAATGGTGAACTTCATAATGGTCAGGTTCAGAATCACATCCGCATACATATAACTTCATGTTTTTCAATTTTCAAATAAAACATTGACATTTCGACATTTCAGCCGGCTTATCACCGGCAGTCTGTTCATTAAGCTGAATCGGAAGCATATTCATCTCCATCGGGTTCAAGTCTCCACTCACTCCCATAATAAGAGTTGGGCAATCCCAACCAGAACTTGAAAGCCTCTGCTGCTCTTTTCCTCTCCCTCCTTCGGTCCTGCCTGGCTTTAGAGGCATGCTTACTTGTAAACATCCTCGAATGCATCTCCACATAGATTCTGGTATACTTGGTCTTATTCGGTGGTATACCGTGCTCTTCCATGCAAGCAACGATCTCTAACGCTTTCCTAAAGAAAGCAGCCCTCACACATATATCAGCCAGAGTATCCAAGAGCCCTTCGTCGGGTTTCAATGGTGGGAGTGCCTGAGAAGAATTAGAAATCTCTCCTTCCTTCTCTATCCCACACCTCTCCTTTATTTCATTCCATAGCAGAAGTGCTTCACCTGGCTTTCTGGCTACTGCAATCCCATTCGCAAGACTGCCGTAGGTACCTACATTTGGTTGAAATCCATTCTCTTTCATTTCTTGAATTATATTTTTTGCCTCATCGACAAGTCCTAATCTACAATACCCTTCCACCAACATATTCCAAGCAACCACATCAACCTTCACTCGTGGGTCTTTGAACATCTCATCAAAGACCTCCCTAGCTAATTTTGGTTGGCCCGACAAGGCAAAAGCTTTCATCAAAGTAGTGTAACTAATCTTGGTTGGAGCAATACCTCTTGTTCTCATCTCATTGAAGTAGGTAAGAGCCCCTGCACTGTCATCAACCAGTATGCACCCATCAATCAAAGTATTGTACGAAACCACATCAGGCTCAATCCCTGCACCATCTATCATCTCCCGAATCAGCTCCTTTGCCTGGTTTATCTGCAACTGCTGGCAATACCCTTTGAGCAGAATATTATAAGTGACCCGATTGGCAGACACACCAATTCTAGTCATCTCTGCTAAAACCTGACGTGCCCGGATCATTGACCCTGATTTCACAAATGCAGAAATAACAGTTGTATAAGTAACATGGTCTGGGTGGCTGGTGCTGTCTTCTTGATGCCGCATAGCCTCTAACATTCTCACTGTGTCAGTAACACGGCCTTGTTTCATATAAACCTTCATTAATGTTGTGTACATCCTAGTGTCAGGAGCATATACTTTAGGTAACTCTGGAGGCTCATAATTACTCAAATTAGTCGAATTGGGAAGCAATTTTTCAAACACATCACCCTCAATTTTACTTGTACTCTCCAAATTCGACTCCCTCAGAATCTTGCAAAGGTCTTGCCGCCCTTCCCTCATCGCCTGGATAATTTTCTCTGCAGTTTCCAAATCACCAAAACCAACATAAGCCGCAACAAGCGAATGTAATGTTGTCATACACAATGAAATCCTCTTCTCAAGAATTCTCTCCAATACAAACGCAAGCAAATCTTTCCTACCAACTCTAGCACACAGCTTGATCATGACATTGTACGTTAAAACATCAGGTTCACAACCCAACTCGGGCATTTCATCAAACAATTGCAAAAACTTCTTGGTCTCACCAAGATTCGCACAAGCATTCAGCACAGCATTGTATGCAGCTGTGTCAGGCCTTGAATCCTTAACTACAGTGGGGTCTGCAAATCGGCGGACCTTTCGGGTTACTGAATCGAACAGTTTAATGGCCTCGGCAGGGCCATCATCGCCGGAGGCAGCAAGGCGGCTTACTACAGCACTCCAAGCCTTGACATGGGGGAGGTATCCGGAGATGAGCATGGACTTGATGATGGAGGTAGCGTAAAGAGTGTGGCCGGCCTTGGTGGCGGCCACTGCAAGGAGGCCAAGGGAATTGGCATCGAGGCGGTGGAGCTGTCGCTCCTGGCGGAGGCGTTGGATAATGGACTGAGCGCGAGTCAAGCTCAAGGGGGTTTTCTGGTAGGACAATTGGGAGACTAAGCGGCTAAGGCATGTGGGGTTGGGAAGGTGTGTGCACTGCGTGTAGACTAGCCAGGCCTCTTCAGTTTTTCTTTGGCGGAGGAGAGTAAGGAGCGCATGGTCTTGGGAACCAGGTGGTGGTGTATTGGTGGTACTAGTGATGAGAGATAGATTGGAGGGTTTGGTGGTGGTTAGTACCCGAAATGGGTTTGTCGTTTTGGATGTGATAGAGGAGGAGGTGGTGGTGGAGGGAGAGGACGGTGGTGGTGAGATCCGGTGGACTGTGAGGGCGTGACTTACTTGAAATGGGTGTGATTTTGGCGATGAAGATGAGAGTGGAAGTTGGGTGCTCATGGCTGGTCCATTTAGGATGGAGGGCAGAGGCTCTTAAGTGAGCCCTGTTCCAATACCTGATTTGCAGAGAGCGGAAAAGAAATAGAGGGGAGAGGATAAGAAGGATATTTTTTCAGCTCTCTCTTTTGGGTGGAGATGGGAAGTACTACGTCGGGTATATTCTGTCCTCTTATTTGGTATAGCCTTTTTGGGTGGTTGTAGCATACTCAATCGATTTTCTTTTTGACAAAGAAAGGATTTTAGTAGTATCTTATAAGTTAGAATCGTGGGTGTCATTTTATTTGGTGCACAAAATTTAGTATAAACATTTAAGTGGAGAAATATCAACTATATCGTGCTATTAACAAGAAGAAATTGACATATTTTATCCCACCCGCAGAATCAGAATTTATTCTATACCTTGAATTAGACTTCAGTGCATATATTATTCAAAAAATTGAAATCTCTGTGACTTAATTGACCTTAGATTCACTCTAAAAATATCTTGTAATAAATGAAACCCGTGATTAATCCAATGAAATCTCATATAGGTAGGATTTTTAGGTAAGAAATTAAATCTTCAATTTTTTTTGTCAGACACGCACGCACAGGACTACCTAGCGCCAAGGCACTCAATTGAAACATCATTTTTTTTAAATGTAATCAATCAGGTATTAATATCTATTTACCAATTTTAAAACATATTTACTATTTTACCATAATTTAAAAAATAATATCTTTAAAACATCCATCCAAAATTAAAAAACGTGTTTAAAAAACTCACTTTCAAATGAAAAGCATACTTTTTAAACAAGGAGCTGCCCTTCGACATACTAATCAAGTTGTTTCACCTAGAAATAAGTGTACATACAATTAAACATTGTGCAGCCCTTTTACCAGTCGAAGCTAGTTGTTACGCCATTGTTAGAGGCAACCTTGGTGCACGGAATGCACTTAACCAGAAAATTTCATAGGAAAGAAGAGAAAAAAGTGAAGCATAATTATTTTTTTTTATCAGTTTCAAAAAGGAAAAAAAAAAAAAAACTAGTGTTTGCCAGATAAAACAACGATATCATAGAAATCACTACATGTTCCCTAACTAATTAATAATAATCAATCTACTTATCATAAAAAAATCACCAGATGTTCAGTAATTACCTATTAATAATCAATATACTTCAAATGACACCTTAAATAATACACAAACTTCACCACAAAATAATGCTAAGTGTATGAGAGCACCAAAAATCGACCCAAATTGTTACAACACTTTAATTACGACGAATATTTATAGAATGTTTCCTAACCTTTAAACATGATGTCCTGGAACAGGATACTAATGGTTAAAACGACCAAGAAGACAACTACCGCTCTGAGCATAGCATGTGAACCATCGTATGTTAAGACTGCATCCGTGTGAAATAGATACAGTTAGGATCAGATCCAACAAATTCAAAACACTAGCAAAGGCATCAAAATAATATAATTCGCCAAATTAAGTGACATCACAAGTGAGAGCAAATACATAAATAAATACCCTTAGTATCAGATACAAATTCAAAAATCAAAATTCCAAGCTAGGACATCATAATGATTTCATTTACCGCACCAAGTGACACCAGTAGTGACAGAAATTAAATAAATAAAAGATGGACATCAAAACCATATCTATTAGACATATTTAGGAAATCATCCAAACAAAACCATATCTAAGGAACATATTTTAGGAAATCATTGAAACAAAACCTTATCTAAGGAACATATTTTAGGAAATCATGGAAGTCATATTTCCAGATTAAAAAATCCATTACTTGCAATGCAATAATAATCACCAAAAAAATATAAAACTGGTTTAGTGATGCCACTCCCTTAAATCTATACAACAGAGGCATATATCTTTGGTCTCCGTAAAACGAACTTTTTCTGTAACTGCTCTTTTGACTGCCATAAATATTCAGCTACTCCTATTTCACCTCTTAAGGCGACAAAAAAACAGATGAAAAAAAGATTGTTGGGATCAATCTATATTGACTTGAGTTGTTGAATAGACAAATTTTCAAGCACGTAATGCCTCTACAACCAAAAGCTCAAGTGAAATCAACTTCTTTAATCTCATAGTTTTACTTCCCAAGATTGAGACCACGACAACCACTTTCTGTAGGACTCAATCTATATCAGCACTCACCAAAAAGGTAGACTTGAACACATTTACATCATCTTGTATAAGAATCTTTAGAGTGTATGACCCTATTGAAATATAAATACTTAAGGTACATTCTCTCCAATAATTTAAAAGTTTTGAGTAGAAGATTGTTTAATATGATATTAGAGCTGAATGTTCTGCATTCCAATCTTACCGTCACCCTAATTATTACAAGATTTTCATATGTTAAGCCCAAAGTTTAGTCTGCACGTGAGGACCGTGTTGAAGTATAAATACTTAAGTTACACTCTCTCTAATAGCATAAATTTTTTGGAATAGATGGTTATTTAATAGAACCATTAGACTAATGTAACAATAGTTGTAACAATATATACAATATTTCTAGTATATTGCATATGGACGTATCAATTTTAATTTGAGAATGAAATTTAAAATCACAATCATCCTTGCACAACAAAGGTGAAAAAAGAATGTAGTGCAGATTGCGAAACCTTTATTTTTTCCCCGTTTGGGAGGGAGGCGGGATAGAAAAAAGAAAAAGAAAAAGAGGAAACACAAAAAATGTCCCAGAGCAGCCATTAAGTACCATTAAAGCAAGACAACTTAAAGCCCCAAATCTAAAATATGCAGGGTACTGAAAAGCAACTCCACCTTTTCTTTTGTGGCCACCAATGTAAATATTTTTCTCAGTCCTTTATCATACCTAATAAATTTCAAAGCATATAGTACTATTGGAACAACATATGTCAGGTTATGAAATTTGCCTTTTTATAAAAAAGACAATTAAAATAAATATAACGATGCAAACAGAAAAAAAAAATAACAGCATGAAAAATAACCAAACAGTTCCCATCCAGCCTGCCAGTGCATACGTGGGGCACATTTCAATATAATGATGCCCAAATTTATTCCGCCAAAACGCCAAACATAATTGCAAGAATGAATGTGTTAAGTCATTTTGCTATAAAATTCATAGTATAAAACTATAAAAATGGACAGTGTTATACCCAATTTCCAATTACAGCATGCATGAGAGTCACTTTTACCAATTGTTAGTTAACATTTGATTCCAATTACGAAATTCATAACAGAATTATTGTTTTTTTTTTTTGCATAGATATAATTATTACTATCATTCAACATTCAGCTTTGTTCTTTGAGAAAAACTAGAAAAGAGACCAGCCTATTTATGTCTAAATGCCATATATTTCCATAATATTTACAGCAGAAATTATGGGCTTATAATTCTATATCACACACGTACACACACACTACATCACACGCGCGCATAGACAGACATGCTCTTGCACACACACACTACCCAAGAATTTACCTGAGAGTTCCCATAATTCACACCTTGTGAAAATGAACCTTGATGAGCAAGCTGTACGAACAATGCAGAAAGAAAAAGAGTGACAAGAATGAAAAAAAAAATACATTCCATTCGAAGCAGCAAAATGCAAAGGGGGAAAGAGGGGCACAAAACCATAAGAGAATTTGCAACATTGTGAGCATTTGAACTAGGCTGTACTCCATCTTTTTTAGCAGACCCATCTCCACTCTTTGCTGATCCCTTGGCGTCACCCTATCACAATGGAATTTTTTTAGCAGATATCACAATGATAAGGTGAAAACTTCACAAAACAGCAAAGGGGGCCAACATTTAAGCAATTGTACAACTAAAATATGAACATTCACTCACCTCGATCTGCCCCAGGTCCATCCAATACGAAACATCACCAGACAAAGACATCAATCCATTAGTCCGTTAAACTAAACATGGCCCATAAAATCACAAAATAAAAATGTACGAAAACATAGAGAAAGTTAGAATTAAATTAAAAATTACCTCTCTGCATCTATTCAAATACACCTTGAGAGGCTCAATATAGTCTTCGAACCCTAAAGTCGCCATTGCCCACAACAGATCATCGCCATTAATGGTTTTCCTCTTCTCTCTTTGGCACTTATCACTTGCTCTTCACATTCGACAACAAAAACCTTTATAAATTAATCACAACACAAATACATATCCATATTGAAATACGAGTATACACACATTCGGATATGTATGGATACAATTGACGATGCACATACTAAAACAGAAACATGCATATGCATAAATATACATTTATGACTTGCCTGCACACCCAATCTGCAAAACAGTACTTGATTCTCACACAATCAAACCGACCACAGATATGCATGTATATGGTTATTTAAGCACATCCGCATATAGAGAGATGTAAATAAGTAATCTCATACTCGCTGGTGACGAAGCTGATGAACTCTGACACGCACTCCTGAACAGTTTCTTTCGCATCCTTGGCAATCTTCCCATTCGCTGGAAGCCCCTTCTTCATGATCCGACTGATATTCGCGATCGGAAGGTACCTATCCTGTTCCCGAACATTCGATCTCGGACTACGGTCACCACTCTCGTGGCTTCCACCACCAGGACTCGCCGGAGCCGGAAAAACATCAGCCATCGTCACCAAAACCCTAGGTCAACACAAACAAACCAAACACTAGAAAATCTCATCAAACACACAAATCAATCGAAGCAAAAACCATAGCTCCCGATCGCAACCAAACCATAGCTCCCGATCGCAACCAAACCATAGCTCCCGATCGCAACCAAACCCTAGCTCCGCCATATCTAGAGCTAGGATTGTGTACGTAACGAGAGAGAGAGTGAGAGAGAGAGACTTACAAATGGGGGATTTGTGCAAGTATTTGTATTTGGGCGCGAGAGAAGGAGATGGAATGGAAGAGGAGAGAGAGGGGAGATCGGACGTTGGAGAAGAGGGGAGAGAGGAGACGACTGAGATGAGAGTTTGGGGTTTGGTTTTGTTATATCAACACCGTTGGTTCGTTCTTGCGCCTTTTAAAGTTTGCTTTCTGTTCCTGTTTTTCAGTTCTGCGTATGTGATTTAGGCCACCTGTCTGTGCAGGGATTCTCCGTGTGGCCACTTCTTTTGTGCCAATTCCACTTTGAGTCCAGACCTTTAATTGGGAAAATTGGGGAGAAAATTTATTTGAGATAAATTCGTTTTTAATTTATTAATTTTGATAAAAAAAATTTATTAATAAGTAATTTAAGTCTAAAATTTTTAATAGCCCCAAAAATATCTTTCTTATAACATTAAAAATAGTATTCAACGTTTAAATCAGTTTCAACTATAATTCAAATGAGTAACACGTTGTAATTGGTCAAAAAAAAATTTATGTGAACATATTTAATTTTACTAATAATTAATTAAGCCCAAAATTTTTTAACAACCCCAAAATATCTTTCTTATAACATTAAAAATAGTATTCAACATTTAAATCAATTTTCAAACCAAAAAACCCCTTATTCATGCTGAATACAAATCTTCATAATAAATACCATCAAATAATATATATTTATAAAATTTAAATTTCAAATTTCAAATTTAAGATTAAATATTATTCATTTTTTGTTAATGCTAGAGAGAAAAACCCCAACTTCAAAGGTTTTGTGATTCGAGTCAGATGTTGTTCTGATCTTCTTCAAAGTATTCGAGAGAGATCAGATTCTAACGTGTGATCTTCGTATGTGGAGGTTGTTATAAAAATTTATATATTGTTTATATTTTCTTATAATATGTCAATACGAAATACGACCTTTAAACAATCGAGTGATAATTTAAATAAAATAATCTAAACATGAACAGTAGATCAGATAAAAGCAATAATATGAACTAAGATAATTAGCACTTTCAATATCGGTATGTGGTCAGTAGCAATAGAATACTCGTGAACATAAAGAGTAGTAGCTAAATTAGTAGAAATATAGCTTGTGGTTTATCTATAATGTAAAATAGAGCAGGTTTCAATAAATTTATTCGACGATTTCAAATAAACTTATCCAACAATCACTAACATCCCTTTCAAATCATTCACATTGCACCATGCATTCAGGTTGGGTTAACCCTAGTAACTAAATAAAATAGAATATGAGTATATCGATATAAATAGGAAAGTCAACAAGTAATTTAAATCTCGGTAAAACAAAATGTATATAATAAATAAATATATATAATATATAAGACAAAAAAGAAAGAGCTGACATATGAGTCCGAGAGACATGTGATTACTGTAAAACTCAGATAAATTTAAACTTTTTATAAAAAATGGCAAAATAGTAATTTATCACTATTATGCGGATTTAAAATGTATATTTTTATAGAGCTCGGATGAAACAACGGACTTCATCATTGCATTCGCATTGCGAAATTGAGCTGCTCTGTCAATTTTCGTCGAATTATGAGATAGTTGAAATTTAAACATATTTTGAGATGATTTGGGTAACGAATGAACTTTTAAATGTTCCCAAAAATAGAAATTATAAAATTTTCTTATAATTGAATAAAAGTTCAAATAAAAATTATTTGAATTGAAACCGGAATTTAATTAAGTCATTTCAGGTTAAAATCGGATTCGGAATTGATAAACGAACAACACAATGTGGACTGCGCAATTAAAAGTATAAATAGGAAAAAAATATTTGAAAATCAAATATTCTCCCTACTTGTTTAGCACACCACATGTTGGAAGAGAGAAAAGAGGGAAAACAAAAATCTCAAGCCTTTCTCCTTCGATTTCCGGAGTTTCGCCAGTCGGAATTCGTCGATCCAAGAATTAAAGTTGGTCTACGCGACAAGGGCTACGCGTACGTACCAAGAATAAAGATTTTCACCGAATATCCAAAGGGGGAGATTTGTAAAATCAAAACTTTTGGGGCTTTAGGAGTTTCTATCTTCAATTTCAAGCTTTAAGAGGTAGGGTTTTCTCCTACCTTGATTCATTTTCTTATGTATGATGTATTATGAACTAGGTAGTGTATAAAATAGCCTAGGTCATTTGACCATGGCTGTGGAAATATGGAAATGGGTGTGGAATTTGGACTAGGCAAATTCCTAGTTGAATTTGGCATAAGAAATTACTTGTGTGATTTCTTTGAAGCTTGATTGTTTTTGGGCATATTATGTTCGTATATAAAGTGCCTTGAATGATGAAGTTTCTATTTGATAAAAATGGGAATAACATGTCTTGGTATTATGATGTGTTGAAATCATATGCTTATGATGGGTGTTATTTGCATAGAATGTGTAATAACATGATTTGTGTTTTGGGAGGTATTGGACTAAATGCCTAAATGAAAATTGAATATATTATGACATGGATATTGTGGTAACATGTTTATAAATTGTGATGGATTTTGGTAATTATATCCTAAGCATATAAATTGTTATGACATATGTTGAAATATGTGGTTGAAATAGGTTCATATGACATTCAATACATATGAGCATGATATTGATAATGCAATGGTGCACTTCATTGCATATGCACGGGAAAAACACTTCCATAAGCATGAGTGTGTGTGTGTGTGGGTGCATGGTTTAATCAACACCACACTTGGTGCTTGATGGTGGGCTCGGGAAAGTTGGATTGAAAATCCGACTGAGTCACATGTTGCATGAAAGGAAAATATGGGTCGGGATAGTAAGAAGGGCTAGACTATCCCTTGGGTGAAAGTCTTGATGATTGGATACACACTCCATTGGTATAAGAGCCCATGAAGTGTGTCGGTGTACGCGAAATCGTTGGTAAAAATCCATGAATTCCGTGTCGGTTGGGTGTTGTTTGTGTAAGTCCATAAATAGTCCACCCCAATAAAGACCCGGAGACTTTAAATAGCCATGAGTGAACAATACAAATGGTGGGAGCTCGAGGAGCTCAGTTTTGTATGCATTGGCACTTGCATGTTTTGAGGAGCCGGAAAAGGCTCGGGTTTATGGGCGAGAGTGAGTCTCATCTCATTCAAGGCATGACATGATAGATTCCAACATAAATTGCATATTCTTGCATTGGAATAGATATTGGTTGTGTGTTGTTGCATGAGACCATTGCATATGCATATAGGTGGGGAGTAACCTCTGTAGGAAAAGTTTTACTGAGCGTGGCTCACCCTATACGGGAATACATTTCAGGTGCGGGATTTGTATCGGTAAAGGACTCGCATTCGAGGCCTCAAGGTTGAAGAAAATCCGGATTGTGGCTTTACAAAACAAGTTTTGTATAAAAACTTAGGTTATATTCCATTTTGAATTGTAATTATATGAAATGAGTTGTAATAGCTTTGTATGGATCATGTTTTATGCGATAAACATCATTATATATGTTTGAAATGATGTTGGGGTAGTTTGGAATGACTTGGACATGAAAATTTGATGAAACAGGAAATTTTGGGAATTCATTAGAGCGTACCGATACTGTGTACCGGTACGCTAAACCTCCTGGAGTTCGACGTACCGGTACATTTTTTTACTCCAGACTAGTTTTCGTAGAATCGTCATAACTTTTGATCCAACCGTTGGATTGAGCTAAAATTGTGACACAATATAGAAGACATCTAGATCTAAAACTTTCCTGTTTTGAACTTTTCTATATTTTCAGTAGATCATGGTCAAAATAGAAAAAAACTGAGATACTTCCACCAGATGGTGCTAGTGTTGGTGACTTTGTTACCAAACACCAATACCTCCTTGATTTCTTCACTTCTAAACCTCCAAATCCTCATGAAATGTGTCCATATCTTCACCACACATCCAACATAGTTGCAAGATTATCAAATACATGTAAATGCATTGAAAATTAAAAAAGGGTGAAAAAGACAAACTGGACAAAGCGTACCGGTACGGTACTGTCCAGAGAGTTTAGCATACCGGTACACTCCCTCAAACTTTAAAAATTTCTTATTTCTTGCTATGTCTTTGGACCTTAGTTCCCTTGACACAAATGGACCTTAAAAGAGATATATTTAGGTATATTGAACCTTTATAAGAGTAAATAAATAACGAAACACGAGCAACACGTGTGAGTTAAAATCTCAGGTATTGAGATATTATTAGTGAGATGTCGGCTCAAGTGACACTCACGGGCATTCCGCGGGTTGACGGGTTGTCAACGGGACTCCCGGTTTTAAGGGCGTCACAATTACTATCCTAAAACAACTGAGTCTTCGTACGTGAAGGTATTGACGAACACCAACAGCTCCAAGATTCAACCAGGGCCGGCCCAACAGTATGGAAAAAATAATTTTAGATACATCACTACCCCACAAAAAAAAATTAAATCTATTAAATTTTAAGCCCTACAAAAAAACCCCTAAAATTTAAATTCAATCAAAATTTTTATTGCAATAATTTGAGCATATAATCCAATTCATAACATTAATAACTTAGAAATTAAAAAAATACTTAAAAGTCAATTCATATTTACTTCCACCCCACTTTCTCTCTCTCTCTCTCTCTCTCTCCGGTAAAAAAAATAAAAAAAAATTAAAATTAAACACTCTCTCTCCTCTCTATGGTAAAAACAAAAACAAAAGTTGAAATCTCTTTCCCGACAATATTAACACATCAGTCTTTTGTCTCCCTCTCACATAGAAAATTAAAAATAAATTAATTTTTTTTAAAAAATAATATTAAAAATAAAAATATCTCTATTTAATGTTTCTGTTTTAAGCTTCAAATTAGCTTGAGTCATCCTTGAATTCAACACAGACCCTCGTAACAATACTTCTTCAATGGTCACATCCACTATTAGGTTAAAGTGAACTTCATTCAAATCGAATTGTCAAAAATAAAAATAATAAATGATAATTAAATAAATATATATATAAGTGTGTGTGTGTGTGTGTGTGTGTGTTGCTGACATCTTACGGTGGGAAAAAATAACATCAAAAGTCAAGTAGGATATGGAATCGAGATGGTGAAAGTCTATTGGATAGACAAGAATAACTAAGCTTATGTGAAATACTTGATTGAATATGTTGTCAAGAAGAGTTAACCAGGAATGTGCTCAGGGACGACTTATATAGCCACCGGGTGTGTAACCTACATATGAGGACTTTTCAATTTTTGACCGTTTGGCCTTGATTAGTCATAAAACCATTTTAAGGTCAATAATTGTTATTATTGAATATACACAATAAATACGACCAAAAATTTGCAACTAAAAATTCAAAATTTAAACATAATTAAAATAAAAAATTCAATAAAAGTTTTAAAAAATTTAATTTTACTCTTGCAAATAATGATTTCATTCATTCGAGTTCATACATATACTATTTTCATTTGTTCAAGTTACAAATCAATCGAAATTGGTGTCTCTTTCTCTATAAATGAATATTGAGTTTAGTAGTTATGACCCCCAATTTTGTTTAATATTCTATGTTATTATTTTTCATGGTGAGCATGTTACTTTTTTTGTTTGTTCAATGTTTAATGTTACTAAATTTGTTCAAAAAATATGTTCGATGTTACTATTTTTTTAAATATTATTATTATTTTTTATTTTTAAATGTTACTATTTTTTTATCATCAGTTGTCCATGTTTGTTTGACCCTCAACTTTGTTCAATGTTCCATGATACTATTTTTTTATTGATCATGTTACTATTTTTCTTGTTGCACATATTATTATTTTTGTTAATCATGTTACTATTGTTATTTTTTCAAATATTAATATTCAATGTTACGATATTTTGTTTTTAAATATTAGTATTTTTTGTATTTGAATGGTACTATTTTTATTTTGAATTTTACTATTTTTATTTTGAATGTTACTAATATATATGAGAGAG
Organism: Ilex paraguariensis; assembly: GCA_963454935.2. Taxonomy (NCBI): domain Eukaryota; kingdom Viridiplantae; phylum Streptophyta; class Magnoliopsida; order Aquifoliales; family Aquifoliaceae; genus Ilex; species Ilex paraguariensis. Next base: position 207,749 of record CAUOFW020002547.1, read on the forward strand.
GAAAAAATAGTCCTAATATATATATGGATTTTAGGAGTTTGTTAATTTTCAAATTTGATTTAATAAAATATATCTACTAGGAGTATTTTGGACAATGATGATTAAAATTGACTTATTTCTAAACAAGTTTTTTTGTGTGGACTTAAGTGTAAATAAGTTAACAAAAGAGGATCGGCATCCAAAATTCTATTTTTAATTATGAGTTTGACTTGGGCCAAAAAATTCTAACATGAATTAAATTCGGACAATTCTTGAGTTGTGGGTCGATAATTTTAACCCGAGCCTGAATTCGAATTTACGAAATTGGGTTGAAACCAAATTCAACCAGATTTTCAACTTGAAACTGACAAAAAAAAAAAAAAAAGAATATCCAAAGTATACACATGCATATATAAAAGATAGGGAGAATTACACTTAAACTCCATGAAATTTGTCACTTAATCATTCAGATATTTTGACATTTGAAATCTTACACATAGACCCCATAAAATTTGTACGTGCATAACATTTAGACCCCTGCCGTCAATGTCCATTAGTATATTCATTAGTAAATTACATTCAGACCTCCTGAAGTTTATAAGCATGTAATACTTAGATCTTTCAAATTTAAAATAATATACAGAGACAAAAAATACATTAAACAAAGATAGAATATCAAATATTTTAAATTTTACGACTAAAATTCATGTTCTATTATAACATTTATTGAAATAAAATCAAAAATTAATTTTTTCTTAAAAAATCATAATTAGTATTCAATTATACTATCTATTAGAATTTAATTTGGTCATTTAAATGACCAAATTACCCTAATTAAAGTTAGAATATGTTGTGTCAATTCCAATTTGACCCCTTGTTTAATTTTTAAGTTTTATTCCAATAGATAGTATAATTGTATTCTAATTATGATTTTTTAAAAAAAATAAATTTTTATTTTTGATTTTATTTCAATAAATGACATAATAATACATGAATTTACTAATAGATATACAAACGGACATTTGATGCTAGGGGTCTAAGTGTTACACACGTACAAATTTTAGGGAATCTGTGTGTAATATTTTAAATGTTAAGGAGTTTGAGTAATTAAGTGATAAACAAAAAAACATCTAGGTGTAATTCTCCCTAAAAGATATTAGGGCATCTAACATGTATGTTTGAAAGTTTATTTTTTTTTTTTTTTTTTGTAATTTTGTTTTGCTTAATGAAATATTTATTGAGGCTAGGTCTAATTTTAGGGATCAAAACTAAACTAAATTATTGTTTAATTTGGTTTGATTAATAAGAAATTCTATTTTAATTCGAGTTTAACTAGAATTACAATCGATCTTATGAAACACACACTCAACCATAGTTCAAAAATTTAATTATGAGTTGAACTTGGATTGTAATTGCTCGGATTTGAACTCAGATTGGGTTGGACTCAAATTAAAAGGTTTCCTTCTTATTTTTGGTCTGGGCCCCAAATTGACCTTGCACCCCTAACTAAGATCTTGGGGAAGTTAAAGTTAAGGTATTAATCTTAAGCTCAATGGCTAGTAAGTTTGCCACAATTTCAGGTTGAGAAAACTTGTAAACATTTTAGTTGAAACAGAAAGACTAGAAATTCAAAAAATAATCAAACTTTCAATAAAAATAATCAAACTTTTAACAAAAATTCTCTAAAACATGAATAATCAATGATAGAATCAAATTCTAGAAACTCAATTTTTTTTAAAAAAAATCTATAAGGAAAAAAGAGAATAGAGACAAGTACAAACAAGAACTAATTGGTGCCGCACCTACTCGAATTGCAATACACATTGATTGAGTTTGACATTTTTACAAAACGGGATTAAAAATTAAATTAAATTTTATTTATTTCATAATTTGAGCAAAGTCTAAACAAACAAAAAACCAATCAAACCGAGTCGAGTTCAGTATTTTAGCACCTCACTCAAAGGCCTCTTTTGCTGGGTACTAATGCATCCAGTTATCAATTCAATAACCATAATGTACTATATAGACATTTCACTCTAGGCAAAAAAATGGACTTTCTCTCCTACCTCTCATCTAAGTATGTCCAACTAGAAGACTACTAAACAGGAGGTACAGAAAATGCTCAACTGATAGAACTCAAAGTTTACAACTTTATAGCACAAAAAATCTTGCCTTTTAACATCAAGATATGGAGTCCCAGATATCACAGGTAAGAACTCATGAGCTCACTCGTAAAAAAGAACTATCGAGCAGTTGGCTGTGAGATGGAGTCATCGATTGACAAAGAATTATCATTTGCACCAAAATCCAGTGAACTCATGTTTATGGAAGAATGCACAGAAAGCCTTGATATATCATCAGAGCTGCCTTCTCTCACTGCCTCTGCTCCCCTCTCAATTGAGATTGCATCTTGGATTTCCTTAATAACATCTGATATTGAAGGCCTCATACTCCCATGAGGTTGAACACACATCAAAGCTTTCTCGGCTATCTTCCACATGGATTGTATGTCATATTCGTTACGTAGTGAGGGGTCAATAATTCCTTGAATGTCCCCACTCTCAATATGTAACTTGGCCTGTGATAGAATATGCAGTTAATAGTTCTTTGAAGACAAAAATTTTAAAAAGAGGAAAGGATGCATATGAAACTTTTCCCAGCTATATGACAGTCTTGGTGGGAATTTTCAAGTTTTTATCTATCAAGAATCAAGAGATGGCACTACTAGCACGAGTGTGATAATTCACTTCCATAGAATAAGCGGAACCAAAAAATTGGAAAAGGGAAAAGAAAGATACATTAACATGATTTCACATGCACCATAATACATATGAAAATTGAACCCTCTAATTACCCAGCTAACTGATTATTAGACTTTCGAGATTCATATTGGTTATAAAACTATTCAAAGATTCAGCCTTTTAAGTTTAACGGAACTTACCCACTGGACTATATTACGACAGTTAACACCAAAACTTTCATTAGATATCGCTTCTTGACCAGATATCAGCTCAAGAAGAATGACCCCAAAACCATAAACATCACTCTTGTCTGTTAACTGCTGGGATATGTAATATCTGTGTAACACGAAAGCAGAATTTACATTAGAATAGAAATGTGATATAATTCCAAAATGCTACCGAAACATGTTCTGGGCACTATGATAAGCAGGTATTCGTATTGGAGGCCTAATATTTCCACAATTCCTGATTGATATGAGAGGTACAAAGATGAAATAATGCGTGCCTGGTAAACTTCTCATAAATACAGTGATAACATTGGATGTACCATTTTCAAATTTATGAGAAAAAGGCTTACTCGGGATCAAGATAGCCAACAGTGCCTCGAACTATACTTGACACATGAGAAGTTCCATCCACAGCAAGTTTTGAGAGACCAAAATCTGAAACCTTTGCTCTCATGTTCTTGTCAAGAAGAATATTGCTGGTTTTCAAATCCCTATGGATGATGGATGGAACACAGCCAGTATGAAGATATTCAATCCCTGAAATAAGCGCAAAAAACACAAGGATCCAAGTAATTCCTCTCAAGTAAAGGAGATGCTTCTCTGTCAACCCAACTGAACACTTTCATGTGTAGTTCAAATACCTTTTGCAGCATCTTCAGCAATCTCAAGGCGATTAATCCAATTAATATTTTGTTCAGCGGTTAATGGTCCTGCCAAAATTCATGTGCATTTTAGCAAGATCAAAGTACTTATGTTTCTCTCTTTTTTGGGGTTTACCCCCATTTTTTTTTCCTGTTGAGGACGGGGGGTTGTGGAGGAGAGATTACCATAAAGATGTTCTTTGAGAGTTCCACTATGCATGAACTCGTAAACGAGGATACTTTTCCCTCGTCCTTGGCAATAACCAAGAAACTGTACCAAGTTTTTGTGATGTATTCTTGAAAGGAGGGTGACCTAACACAAAGCCGTAAATGTTAGTTCAGAAGAACCAGAATAACATGCAAACTAAAAAAATTCAACATAATGCAGGAAGATTCAGTTATTCTATTAAGGAATTGCATTGAATTACTATATAGAGATAAGTGAAACAAGTATTTGCGAGCTGGAAACTCAATCAATATATTTTCATTACAATAGAATGACCTGTATCTCCATGGAGATTTGTGGTTCTTCCTTCATATGTTTTGGAGACTTCGGGAGCACCCAGAGGTTCTCTAATGCACATGCAGTGAGTTTTAAAGGCACTTTCCTGGTTTTAATTTTTATTTGCCTCAGCTGCCTCATCCTGATGGGGATTGCACCTCCACTTTATAAATAGAGTCCCATAACAGTGGTTTGTGATAAAATTAATCAATGAGAATAGAGAAGAGAGAGTGAAAGACTAAAAGCAAGTCTGTAATACACATCTTAAACCTAGAAATACATAAAGAAAGTCTTATATAGTACGGCAACACAGCATCAAGAAAATGCCTAAACTACCATTAGTATTAATACTCTAACACCCCCTCTCAAATTCATGATTTGGCGGAAAACATCAAGAGTTTGCTAAGAAGAAATCGAAAACGTGCTATGGTATGAGACTTCGTAAAAAAATCCGCTATCAGCATTGTGGAAGAAAGAAAGGGGAGAGTGATGGTGCCCGCTACAAATGATGATGCACAAAGTGACAATCAATCTCGATATGTTTTGTGCGCTCATGGAAGACAGAGTTATGAGCAATCTGAATAGCATTGGTGTTGTCGTAGAACATAGGAGCAGAAATGTCAAGATCAGCAACGAGCCATCGTAATCCGACTATCTCAGTTGTAGTAGATGCCATAACACGATACTTAGTTTCAGCAAAAAAATGAGCAACAACAGTTTATTTCTTACTTTTCCAAGAAATAAGAGAATCCTCAAGAAACAGGCAGAAACTAGTGGTGGACTTGCGATCCATAAAGTCATCAACTCAGTCAGCATCACAATAAGCCTTGAGTTCCATAGATGAAGAATGAGAAAATAGTAAACTCTGATATAGAGTACCACAGAGATACCGAAAAAAGTGAAGAACAACAGCCTAGTGAACGATGGTGGGTGAGCCAACAAATTGACTCACAATGTGAATAGCATAAGAGATATCTAGACGAGTGACTGTAAGATATATTAAACTCCCAACTATAGTGCGATAGAGGGTTGGGTTAGACAAGGGAATATCATCAAACGAAGAGTAGCGAACATTGAACTCTAAAGGTTTTTCAACTGTCTGATTATCTGATAAGCGAGCTCGGTATATAATGTCAAAGGCATAATTGGATTGAGAGAGAAGATAGCCTTTAGGAGAGGAGGCAATCTCAATGCCCAAGAAATACCTAAGCTGTCCCAAATCCTTCATCTCAAAATGATCTTGTAACTGAGTTTTTAATAAACATATACCAATAATGTTATCACCCGTAATAATCATATCATCAACATATAGTAAAAGAACAATAGAACCGGAGGAAGTAGACTATAAGAAGAGAGCAGAATCATGGTCATTGGTGAAAAAACCCAAGTCATAGATAATCGAAAAAAATTTGACAAACTATGCCATGGGAGCCTGTTTAAGACTATATAAGGCACTATGAAGTCGACATACTTAACTAGAACTATAAGATAATCCAAGGGAAAGTGTCATAAAAACCTCTTCAGTTAAATCTCTATGTAGAAATGCATTTTTCATATCCATTTGAGACAAACTCCATTGTCGAATGACAGCAACTGTAATCACGGTGCGAACAGTAGTCATCTTGGTAATGGAAGCAAAAATCTCCTCATAGTTTAAACCATATTCCTGAACAAATCTCTTGGCTACTAATCGAGCTTTATATCGTTCCACAGAACTATTCGACTTAGTTTTTTTCTTACAACCTATTGAAAATATAACAGTAGCCTAGTTTATTAGGGTTTATTAAGTTTTCCTTTTTACCGTTTTGTCCTTATTGTAACTTTTCATTGACTATCTACACGGGGGCTCTACACTTAGTTTGTATCCCTTTCACTTACGTCTATTTCAAGTTGATATTAGAGTCATAACCGTAACCTTAACCATAACCCTAACCCTAGCCCCTCCTCCACGTTGCAGCCACCAGCCACCCCACTACCACCAGACTGTTGCCACAAACTAATACCCAGCAAACCCAAGAAGCACCGAAACACCCAATACCATATAAACCGACTGCCCAACCACCCAAGCTCTCACTACTACATCACCAAAAACACATACCCAAGAAAACAAAGCCAAGAAAACACATACCCAAGAAAACAGAGCCATCGAAAACATACACCCATACCCACCGAAAACATATACCAAGAAAAATACATTGTACCGCTACCCCAAGCTCCACCAACAAACCCACTAGCAAACCCACTACCCTAAGACTGCTTCATCCACTCCACCGTCTACCAGACACCACCGACTGCAACCAAACAGTCAATAGAACAACCGAACAGCCAGACAACACCACAAACTCAATCATCGACTCATATTAAATCAAACCGAACCCAACCCAGACCACCCTAAACAGTCATATTAAATCAAACCAGCCCACTGCTGGGTCACTTACCACAGACTAGCCCACTCATCTGTATCACTGTTGGGTCGCGATTTTTGTGGCTTCGTCCTTCGCATTCTTTGTCACAGTGCTGCCAGGCCGCAGTATCTAGGACATTTTTAAGAGGGGTTGAATTCTCTTCTTCGTTGATATGCTCTTGATGCAGTAGATCATTTATTTATATTTATTGAATTTCTGGGCACCGTGACCTGATTATTTGGGAGATTTGTGGACCTCTTTATCTGTCGCTACTGTTCGTCTAGAGGTATATTGTTCTGCCTCATATTATCCCTCTATTTATCTTAGAGTTGTTTTTCTATCACGGGTGCTCTAGTATTGTTGTTGATATGACTACGACTAAGAGACCTGACACTTCTGCCGTTGAGACGTCTATTGGTACATTCACTTTTATATTTGACCAGTATATAGTACCTACTGACACAGTTGCATTACTAGCACTGCCAGACATGATCTCTCAGAAAGTTACGGCACAGTTGTTGAATGGCCGTAACTTCACTGAGTGGTCTCGCTCATTCCAATTTTTCTTAAGCCGTGTAGGGAAGCTTGGTTAGCTGACAAGATCTCGCCCAAAGCTAGCTATGCCGACCCTGGATATTCTGCGTGGTTCTCTAAGAACTGTGCCATTCTTGGATGGTTATTTGGCTCGATGAAGCCATTTGTTTGCAAGATTCACCAGTTTCATAGCTCTATTCTGAAGCTATGGAGCGCATTATTAGAAATGTATTCCCACTCAGGACAGGAGTTCGTGTTTATGAGCTATCTCAGGAGTTCTCATATGCTCGACAGAGAGATATGACTGTTCAGGATTATTATGGCTATTTGACACAGCGCTGACTTGAGTATGAGACTCTACGTCCTCTTGCTGCTATTCTGAGGATAGAGCCCGAGGGGAGCAACATTCTTGCATACTCGAGAGCAAGAGGATAGGATTCACAAGTTCCTTATGGGGCTTTGTTATGAGTCTGAGGGACGTCGTTCCTAGATCTTGTCGATATTGACACTTCCTTCTCTTTATGAGGTGTATGCGATGATTGAGCAGCATGAGTGCCGCGTCCGTATTGAATCACTTCCAGTTGCGGCCTTGACTCCTCCGGCTGATCATATGACCCTTGAAGCTGCTGCAGGATCTTGTTCCGGAGCCTCAGTTAGGTGTGGACAGCGCCATCAGGGTGCCCCAGATCAGCACAGAGAGGGGGATTCTCGTCAGTGTGATTATTGTGGTCGACCAGGACATCTCAGGACTACTTGCTGGAAGCTCCATCCAGAGCTTAAGCTGCCTTTTCGCGGCCGTACTACTGCCATTGCTGAGATACCACCACCTACTATCGCTACTCCTATTACTGCTCCTCCTTGGCAGAGTGATATGGATGGTATCACTTCCCGATTAGATATATTTATGTCCGCTCTGACTTCTCAGAGTCCGACTACTACTGCAGCCACCACTACAAGTATACCTCGTGCCTTTTATGCTTGTGCTAGTCCGTCTCCCCTTTGAATGCTGGACTCAGGTGCGAATGGTCACATGACAGGCGAGGCCCATCACTTCACCACTTTTGACGAGCAGTTACATACACAGGTTCAGTTAGCAGATTGGACACATGCCCCTATTGTTAGTAGGGGTACAGTCCGCCTCCCAGATGACTTTACATTACGTTCGATTTTTCATGTGCCAAAGCTGGCTATGAATCTATTATCTGTACATCAGTTAGCCAGAGATTTTCACTATGCGGTTGTGTTCTTATCTGATTTGTGTTATTTGCAGGACCTGAGTACCAGGAGGATTATTATCAGGGGACATGAGAGAGATGGACTGTATTATCTAGACGATCCGCCTCCAGTTTCATCAGTTCCTCCACCTACATCACCTGCACGTGCTGTCTTTATCTGTTCTTAGCTTGCATGCTAGTATTTTACCTAGTAATTCTCGTTATGATTTTTTGTCACAAACTGTTCAGTTGTGGCATGACCGTTTTGGATATACAAATTTTAAATATTTATGTATGTTGTTTTCTACTTTGAGCAATGCTTATGATGGTGGTAAACTTGACTGTGTTATATGTTTCATATCGAAACATGTTAGAACCAGTTATATTCCTCGCATGCACCAGTCACTCAAGCCATTTGACCTAATACACTGATATTTGGGGACCCTCTCCTGTTATTGTTCTGTTAGGTGCCCGATACTATGTGACATTTATAGATGACCATACCCGTTGTATTTGGGTGTACCTTTTGCATAGGAAGTTTGATGTACTCCCTATAATCACTCAGTTTTTACAGATGATTAAGACAATTCGATGACATTGTTCGTGCTCTTCGTTTGGATAATGCCAAAGAATATGTGTCTGATGCCTTAGTGTCTTATCTTTCTTCTCAGGGTATCCTTCAGCAACTCACTTATCCATATACTCCTGAGCAAACTAGCGTTGCTGAAAGGAAAAATAAGAGTCTCATAAGGATGGTACGTTGTATGCTTAGAGGCATGGGAGTGCCAAAATCTTATTGACATTTTGCTGTTTGGACTTCTACCTTTCTGTGCAATCGTACGCCGAGTTGTGCTCTTCAGCATAGGGCTCCCTTACAGGTTTTATTTCTGAGCGAACACTTTTTCCGGTCCCCCCTCGTGTTTTTGGATGAACATGTTTTGTTCAGGATCGGTCTCCTACTCGTCATAAGCTTGATGATAAAGCAATTCGTTGTCTTTGTGGGCTATTGTCATCAATCTAAGGGGTATCGATGTTATGATCCTATTAGGCGCCGTATGTATCACAGTCTAGACATTACCTTTCTTGAGCATATTCCTTATTTTTCTTCTAGTCCTGTGTCTGCCCATCCAGTTGATGATACTTTTTTTTATTTTCCATTCCAGAGCCATTGGTCCTTATCACTACAGAGTCATCGGTCTCTCCTCCTCTAGAGCCATTCATCCTTGGTACAGAGTCACCAGTCTCTCTTCCTTTGCAGGTTTATGTTCGTCGCCCTCGCTCTCAAACCCTTGCTGATGTTCGTCGCCCTCGCTCTCAGCCCCTTGCTGATGTCCCCTCTACCTCAGGCGATGCAAGTAATACTTCTCAGTTCGTTGAGCATATTGATGCACCTGTTGTTAGTACTGATGAGATTGCAGGTACTGAGCCAGTTGTTTTACCTTATGAGACATTGTCAATGAAGGATGATGATTTAGGGCGTCGTTATCTGCGGCGTGATCGTCGTCCAGTTGTTCATTATGGTTGGACTGCTAGGATTTTATACCCGATCTCTGCTTATGTTTCTTATAGTGATCTGTCTCCTACATTTCGAGCTTATAGTATGGCCTTATCAGATACGCCAGTTCCGCGCTCTATTACAGAGGCTATGCGGGAGTCCCAATGGGTTCTTGCCATGCAGACAGAGATAGACGCTCTTCAGCGTAATCATACGTGGGATCTTGTCTCTTTACCTTCAAGGGTGAAGCCTATTGGCTGTCGCTGGGTTTACACTCTGAAGTTTCTTGCAGATGGTACTATTGATCGTCACAAGGCTAGGCTTGTGGCGAAAGGCTTTACTCAAGTACCAAGTCGTGATTTTGGTGCTACCTTTGCCTCCATGGCAAAATTGACTACTGTTCGAATGATTATTTATCTGGCTGCAGAGTACTCTTGGCCTCTTCATCAGTTGAATGTGAAGTATGCATTTCTTCACGGTGATCTGAACGAGATTATTTATATGGATGCACCACCGAGCTTTCGTGGTGAGGGGGAGTATGCTGGAAAGGTATGTCAATTGCGTAAGTCACTTTATGGACTGAAACAGTAACCACGAGCCTGGTTCTCTCGCTTTAGTGATATAGTTGTATGTTTAGGGTTCACCAGGTGTAATTCTAATTATACCTGCTTCATTCGACGGAATACTTCTGGACAGTGCGTCATCCTTTTAGTATATGTTGATATTATTATTACTAGAGATGTGTTTGTGGGACTGTGCAGGTCAAGGTAGACCTTGGGAAGGTCTTCGATGTGAAGGACCTTGGATTTTTGCGATACTTTCTTAGGATTGAGGTTGCCAATAGCAACGGAGGTATTATTCTTTCTCAGAGAAAGTATGTTCTGGATCTTCTCTCAAACACTGGGATGCTGGGGTGCAAACTGGCATCATCACCCATGATTCCAAACCTGAAGCTTACTACTGAAGGTGAGGAGTTGAGAGATCTGACTGTCCATTAGAGGTTGGTAGGTAGACTTACCTACCTAGCCTACACTAGGCTAGACATTTTATTCGCTGTCAGCCGAATTAGTCAGTTCATGCACAGACCATGTCAGCCTTATCTTAATGCAATTTATCATATTCTTCGGTACCTCAAGTCTTGTCCTGGACTTGGATTGTTCTATGCATCAGGATCTTAGACTGGTTCTCTAGCTTGTTATTCAGATTCAGATTATGGGAGAGCGACGGTCGATCTACTACAGGCTTCTGTGTTTTTCGAGGGACTCATCTTATCTCTTGGAAGAGCAAGAAGCAGTCAGTTGTCTCTTGCTTGTCAGCAGAGGCAAAGTATCAGGCACTGACACTTGACACGTGTGAGATTATCTGGCTACGATCGATTCTTGGCGAGTTGGAATTTCTAGTGACTTCTTCATCTACATTATATTGTGATAATCGATCTGCTATTCAGCTTGTTTCTGACTCTGTATTACACGAGAGGACGAAGTATATAGAGATCGATGTTCACTTTCTTCGGGAGAAGGTTAATAGTGGTATTGTCACTTCATCGTTTGTGAGGACCAGTGATCAAGTTGCAGATGTTTTTACCAAACCTGTCACTCTATCCATTCTTCAGGACTCTGTTGTCAAGCTTGACTTAGTTGACATTTTTGTGCCTAGCTTGAGGGGGAGTGTTGGAGTATAGTAGTAGCCTAGTTTATTAGGGTTTATTAAGTTTTTCTTTTTACCTTTTTGTCCTTGTTGTAACTTTTCATTGACTATATATACTGGAGTTCTACACTTAATTTGTATCCCTTTCACTCACGTCTATTTCAAGTCAACCAATGGGGCCAGGCGATAACGACACTTCTACACTTAATTCGTTACCAGGCGATAACGACACTAGCTCCCAAGCTCTAATCTTATGTAAGGCAAACAACTCATCCATAGCCTGTTTCCAAAGTGGATCGAGTAAAGCCTCCTTGTAGGAGGTGGGTTCAGATAGAAAATGAATAGAAATAATGAAAGAACAAAAGGTAGAAGAATAATAAGTATAACACCAACCAAGCCTGTTTGGACATTTGCGAGAGCACTGAGGATAGCGTGAGGTATGATCTATAATGTCTAAACTTGATTGGACAGCCGAAGGAGAAAGGGGAGGCATTGCATTCAAAGAGGAGATATATGGAGTCCTGTGAATATATGTTTGCACAATAGGGGGACGAGTAATAGTCGACTCAGAAGATGAAGAATCTGACACAGGTAAATCACCAACATATGGGTCACGAGGAACATTAGTAGGAAAGGGATCAATGTATAGCAGGTCAGACTTATTCAATGAGGAAGAACTAGATGGAATTGAAAATAAGGGAATATGCTCCATAAAAACATGACGAGAGACATAAAGTTTATGGGTAATGGGATCATAGCAACGATACCCTTTTTGATCCTCACCATAACCAAGAAATACACATAAAGTTGAACGAGTAGAAAATTTGGTACGAAGAACACTAGGGAGCAAAACAAAGCAAGTACAACCAAACACACGTAAAGAAAAATAGTTACGTGGCTTACCACATAACTTTTCAAATGGAGAGATTCCAGAGGTGAGAATAGTAGGAATGGTGTTGATCAAATAAACTGCTGTCAAAACTGCTTCCCTCCCCCCAAAAAAAAGAGCTGAGAATATGTGCTAATAATAGAAGAGAACATGTTGTTTCTAGAATATAATGGTGTTTTCGATTAGCAATACTATTCTGCTCGAGTGTGTCAGTGCAAAAGGATTGATAAAGTATACCATCAGATTTCAATAAATCATAAAAAGAAGAGTATATTTACCTCCCTAATCACATCGAAAACATTTAATGACTACAGAATATTGAGTGCGTACCATGCTACAAAAGGTAGTAAAAACGGAAAAGAATTTAGACCGACGTTTCATCAAGAATAGCCAATAGTACCTCGTGTAATCATTAATAAATGAAATATAATATTTAGACCCTCTTTGTGTAGGAATAAGAGTCAGTCCCCATATGTCAGAGTGAACAAGATCAAATGGTGCAAAAGAACAAGTAACACTTTTATTGAATGACAACGCACTAAATTTAGCCACCTTGCATCCACTACAATTAGAAATGACATGATTTTCTAAACTACCCAAACTACTAGTCGAAACTAAAAATTTTAAACGAGAATAAGAAATATGACCAAGACGAGAAAGCCATAAATAAAAACTAGATGACTCTGGACTTAAACAAAAAGAAGATAAATCAACAGTAGAACCAAGAACAACATAACATTTGGGACATGAAGCTCCTCCAACACATATAACCCGCCCTTTCTACGGCCTGTCCCAATTAGCTTTTTGGATTGTGAATCCTACACAACACAACCAGAGGAAGAGAAATGAACCAAAAATTCAGAATCAAATAGTTAACTGACTGAAAGTAAATTCAAAATAAGTTGAGAAATATAACAGACATCTGAAAGTATAAGGTTGGAAGAAATAATTGTCCCAACACCAACTAATGACATTTGAGAACCATTAGTAGCAAGTATAGATAAAGAAGAGTCACTGGTCATATAATGTGTGGCACCTGAGTCAAAGACCCAGGCGGTTCGAGATATACCTAAAGGACCTGAGCTAAACAAACCTATAGTGGGAGAAACTGTAAGAGCAACTAACTAATGAACAGAGAGAAACTTCTATATAGCTAATTTGCAAGCATAGTCAAGTTGGAAGCTGATGAGGCTGACTCATCCACTGGTGGTGCAACGGCCGCTGTATGACGATCTCTAGACTTAAAGGACCTGAGCTGACTCATCCACTCGTACATTCTTGTTTATCAACTTTGGACATTGGGCCTCCCTTTTCACGACAGAAGCTACACTCATCAAAAGCAACTGGACCTCAATATTTGTTTTGGGAATTAGAGGTCACTTTGGAAGGAACAGCCAATATAGTCTGATTTGGCAGTGGAAGAAGACCTTTTCCAAAAAGGGTTTTAAAGCGAACCTCTTCAGCTAAGAGCTCATTAATAACTGCATCCACTGAAGGGAGTTGGTGACAATGAAGAATAGAACCACGAAGTCATCTCTAAGGGCCATCAAGAATTGCACCAGCCCCTGATCTTCTCTGAAGGTGCGATATGTCAGATTAGTGCTCAACTCAGTGGGTTCAGTAAGTGCTAACTGATCTCAGAAACCAGTCATAACTGAATAGAATTCTTGTATGGTTTTGTCCCCCTGACACGTATCTCGAATCTCATACTCTAACTGATACCTCTTTGTAAAATTGGACTAGATAAAAAGTGTGGTCAAATAATCTCAAATTTCCTTAGTTGTGCTTAAACTTGATAGCAGTAACACTGCTTTAGATTACTGAAGCCACAAGTCCAGATAACAAAATGTCGAAGCCACAACGAGGAGAATACCCACAAATCAACTGAAGATCAAAGCAACCCACGAGCATAGCAATAACATCACAGAACAAGAAGACTACCCACAACACTGAGGTTGCGAACCAATGTCGCCAGAAACTAGCTGCGACAGGTACACCGAATCCCTCGGATGGCCAAAATCAAGCCAAAAAATTCCTCAAAAACTTCGAGTCTCTCAAGAGGAGACCATGGAAGCTTAGTCGTACCTCTTAGAGAAGATTTGAACCAAAAATTACTGCAAAAAACCCTTGTTTCAACTGATTGAAGAAATTCAAAATTTTGGGCCGAAAATATTCAAAAAATAGAAAACACCCACGAGATGCGCTCAAAATAAAAAACAAACCATACCAGCAAAAAACTCATGAAATTTCAAGTCTAACAGTTGTCTTCACGGTTGGAAAAGAATGACATCACCATAACATCATCACCGACGATGCTAACATCATTCTCCGACAGCCCAGAAAAAATTCCTTCATCTTTTTACTTTCTGTAGTCTTAGGTTTTGAAATATAATCGCTTTAATACCATGATAAAATTAATCAATGAGAATAGAGAAGAAAGAGTGAAATATATTATTAAATAAAGTCAGTAATACACATCTTAAACCTAAAAATACACAAAAAAAAATCTTATATAGAAGGGCAACACAACATAAAGAAAATGTCTAAACTACCCTTAGTATTAATACTCTAACAGTTTGGACCTATGGTGTGCAAGACTTAAAATCAAAATGGTGGACATTTGTTACCTATGATCCTTTAAATTAGTTTTCTAAAAACACAATACATTGGAATGCTTGGAAATGCTATAAAGCACTAAGCATCTTACAAATTTAAGCGGCACACATTTGTTACTTAATGATGAAAAATGATGATTAGGAATGTCCAAGACAAAGATAGCCAATGAAATTTGAAACCAAGATTGAGCAAAAGCCTCTAGCATTCACCATTTTTCAAGCAAGCAAAAAAAAAAAACACTCCCTATTGCTACTATAGGAACATATTTGAGGTGTGAAATGAGGAGAATATTTTTTCTTACATACTTTCACTAATTTCTTCTCACCAAACTTCAATTGTGAGCAGATTTTGAATGGTGCAAAGTTATTCTCATTAAAACGCTTTAAAATCCTATCTCATGTGCATCCAATTATAGAGAGCATTTGGGAGGGTTATTATATTCAAGAAATCATCTCTCTCCCAAATTTTGCAACCAACAAATGGGTCTTTTACTAAGGTATTCCATTTATAATTCTTCATGAAGATGATGGAGAAGGAGAATCATTACATTTATGTGACTTTGTAGTGACTCTTCATTTCTTTTCTTAATGGTATTTCCAAGATTTACAGATCAAGATAAATCTCAGAACCAAGCATTCAAGACAAGTAGTTCTTGTTCGAAATGTCATGAGTCACAAATTGAAGTTTTGTGAGGTGCACTGCTATCATAATACCAAGCATTAGGACTAGTAGTTCTTGCTCGAAATGTCATGAGTCACAAATTGAAGTTTTGTGAGGTGCACTGCTATCATAATACCAAGGCTTTAATTCAATAATTGCAATATAGCCACCTCCAGAGGAAAAAAGTGTGCATTTGTTGATGAGCAAACAGATCAAGACAATGAAAACATAAGTACAAGTATTGAGCTTGTTGAAGGTATAGCCTAGTTTACTAGGGTTTTGCCCGTTTTGCCTTCTTTATTTTTTTTATCCTTATTGTGATTTTTATTGTTTTGGTATATATACGGGACTTCTACACTTAGTCTATATCTCTTTTTCACTCACAAATATTTTAAGTTGATATCAGAGTCATACCCTAACCCTAATCCTAACATAATCCACCTTCAACAGTGACTCCACCAAGCGGCGACTACCCAGTCACTGACAGCTACAGCCACCAGTAGCAAACCAGCGAACCTCCAAACATAAATCAAACCTTCCCAACAACCTCCACCCAGCAACAGACTCCACTGACAAAACCAAACAAATTTAGCGACCTACAAAACAGCCACAGCCCACCGACAAACCCAACCCATTATCCATTGAAAGTCCCAGCCAACCAACAACCCAACAGCCTTCCACCAATAGCAACCCAGCACCCACCGAAAAACCTCCAAACAGCCCACTGTCCATCCTTCTTACCCAATTCCATCGACACCAACGAGTACACACCATAGCCACAAACCCACCAACAGCAATATAGCCACAAACCCACCAACAGCCTCTCTGCACCACTACCTAGCCCACTGCCGACAGTCACAATACGAGTTTGTCACACCTTCGTAATTCACGTTTTTGTCACAGTGCCACCATCTCTTCACGCCACCTTTTTTTTTCTCCTAGAATTGCAGCATCTAGGACTTTTTTAGTAAAGGTCGAACCTTCTTTGTCTAGGGTTCCTCTTCTTCATTGATCTGTTTTTGATGTAGTAGATCACTTATATACTTACTAGATATCTGGGTACCGTGACCTGATTATTTAATAGCTTTTGGACCTTCTTTAATTGTCGCTACGGTTTGACTGGAGGAATATTGTTCTCCCTTATTTTGTCCATCTATTTATTTAGAGTTTTTTCTGTCACGGGTGTCCATGTATTATTATTGATATGACTACTACTGAGGGATTTAAAACTTCTACTGTTGAGACCTCTACTGTTAGTACTTTCACTTGAAATGTACCACCTGATTCTCCCACTTTTATGTTTGACCAATATACAATACTTACTGGTACAGTTACATTACCGACAATACCGGGTATGATCTCTTAGAAAGTTACGACATAGTTGTTGAATGGTCATAACTTTGCTGAGTAGTCACGCTCATTCCAGCTCTTTTTAGGCCATATAGAGAAGCTTGGTTGGCTGACGAGATCTCACTAAAAACCAGCGGATGACGACCCTGGATATTCTGTATGGTTCCCTAAGAATTACGCTATTCTTGGATGATAATTTGGCTCGATGAAACCATATGTTTGCAGGATTAACTAATTTCATAACTCTGTTCCGAAGCTATGGAGTGCATTATCAAAGATATATTCCCAGTTAGGACAGGGTGTTCGTGTTTATGAGTTTTCTCAAGAACTCTTATATGCTCGGCAGGTAGATATGACGATTTAAGATTATTATGGTTGTTTGACCTAGCCCTGGCTTGAGTATGAGACTCTCTGTCCTCTTATTGTTATTCCGAGGATCGAGCCTGGGAGAGCAACATTCCTGCATACTCGAGAACAGGAGGATAGGATTCACAAGTTCCTTATGGGGTTTTGTGATGAGTTTGAGGGTCCTCATTCCCAAATCTTGTTGATACTGAGACTTTCGTCTCTTTATGAGGTATATGTGATGATTGAGCAGCATAAGCGCCGCGTCCATATTGCATCACTTCTAGTTGCGACCTTAACTCCTCAAGCCAACCAGATGGCCCTTGCCGCTACTACAGGGTCTCGTTCAGGACCCTCAGCCAAGGGTGGACAACACTCGAACCAGTGCCGACAGGGCACCCCAGATCAGCACAGACAGGGCGATTCTCGTCAGTGTAATTATTGTGGTCGATCAGGACATCTCAGTGCTACTTGCTGGAAGCTCCATCTGGACCTTAAGCTGCCTCCTCGCGGCTGCACTCCTGCTATTGCTGAGGTACCACCACCTACTGCCGCTACTCCTCCTTGACAGAGTGATATGGATGTTATTACTTTCTGATTGGATATACTTATGTCCACTCTAACTTCTCAAGGTTTGACTACTGCTGCTGCCACCACTACAAGTATACCTCATGCCTTTCATGCTTGCGCCAGTCCGTCTCCCTTTTAGATGCTAGACTCGGATGTGAATGGTCACATGATAAGTAAGGCTCATCACTCCACCATTTTTGATGAGTAGTTACATACACAGGTTCAGCAAACAGATGAGACACATGCCCTTATTGTTAGTAGGGTATAGTCCGCCTCCCAAATGACTTTACATTACGTTCGATTTTTCATGCACTAAAATTGGCCATAAATCTATTATCTGTACATCAATTAGTCAAAAATTTTCACTGTATAGTTGTGTTCTTATCTAATTCGTGTTATTTGCAGGACTTGAGTACTAGCAGGAATATTTCAGGGTACATGAGAGAGATTGACTGTATTATCTAGGCGATCCACCTCCAATTTTACTAGTTTATCCATCTATCACCTACACCTACTTTGTCTTTATCTGTTCCTAACTTGCATGCTAGTATTTTACCTAGTAGTTGTCGTTATGATTTTTTGTCACAAACTGTTCAGTTGTAGCATAACCGTTTTGGGCATACAAATTTTAAATATTTATGTATGTTATTTTCTGTTTTGAGCAATATTTGTGTTGGTGATAAACTTGACTGTCTTATATGTTCCCCATCAAAATATGTTAGGACCAGTTATATTCCTCACATGCACCAGTCACCCAAGCCATTTGACCTCATACACTCTGATATTTAGGGACCCTCTCCTATTATTACTCTATCAAGTACTCGATACTATGTGACATTTATAGATGACCATACCCGTTGTACTTGGGTCTACCTTTTGCATAAGTCTGATGTACTCCCTGTCATCACTCAGTTTCTCTAGATGATTAAGGCACAATTCGATATCATTGTTCACATTCTTTGTTCGGATAATGCCAAAAAATATGTGTTTGATGCCTTAGTGTCTCACTTTTCTTCTTATGATATCCTTCAGCAGCTTATTTATCCATATACTCCTAAACAAAATGAAGTTGTTGAAAGAAAAAATAAGAGTCCGATAGGGGATAATACATTATATGCTTAGAGGTATGGGGGTACCAAAATCTTATTAACATTTTGCTATTTTAACTTCTACATTTCTATGCAATCGTACACTGAATTGTGTTATTCAACATAAGGCTCCCTTACAGATCTTGTTCCCTAAGCGGACACTTTTT
Source organism: Ilex paraguariensis (assembly GCA_963454935.2). Classification (NCBI taxonomy): domain Eukaryota; kingdom Viridiplantae; phylum Streptophyta; class Magnoliopsida; order Aquifoliales; family Aquifoliaceae; genus Ilex; species Ilex paraguariensis. Next base: position 226,819 of record CAUOFW020002547.1, read on the forward strand.
CTAGTCCCCCTTCGTGCTTTTTGCTACACATATTTTGTTCAAGATATGTCTCATACTCATCGTAAACTTGATGATAAAACGATTCGTTGCGTCTTTGTGGGCTATTGTCATCAGTCTAAGGGGTATCAGTGTTATGATCCTTTCAGGCATCGTATATATCACAGTTTAAATATTACCTTCGTGAGCATATTTCTTATTTTTTTTCCAGTCCTATGTCTGTCCCTCCAATTGATGATACTCCTTTTGATTTTCCTTTACCACAGGAGCTAGAACCATTGATCATTGTTACTATAGAGTCACCAGTCTCTTCTCCTCCAGAGCCACTTATCCTTGTCACCACAAAGTCACCAGCCTCACCTCTTTTGTAGGTCTATGTTCGTCGCCCTTGCTCTCATCCCCTGCTAATGTCCCCTCTAGCTTAGGCGAAGCAAATAATATTTCTCAGTTCATTGAATATATTGATACACCTGTTGTTAGTACTGATGAGATTGCCTGTAGTGAGCCAGTTACTTTACCTGATGAGACATTGTCAGTGGAGGATGATGATGATTAGGGCGTCGTTATCCGCAGCGTGATCATCGTCCAATTGTTTGTTATAGTTGGACCGCCAAGACTATATATCTGATATCTGGTTATGTTTCTTATGGTGATCTGTCTCCTATATTTTGAGCTTATAATATAGCCTTATCGGATACGCCAATTTCTCGCTCTGTTTTAGTGGCTATGCGGGAGCCCCAGTGAGTCCTTGCCATGCAGACAGAGATGGACACTCTTCAGCATAATCATATGTGGGATCTTGTCTCTTTGCCTTTAGAGGTGAAGTCTGTTGGTTGTTGTTGAGTTTACATCCTGAAGTTTCTTGTGGATGATACTATTGATCGTCACAAGGCTAAGTTTGGGACAAAGGGCTTTACTCAGGTACCATATCGTATTTTGGTGCTACCTTTGCCCCCGTGGCAAAACTGACTACCGTTCAGTTGATTATTTCTCTTACTGCAGAGTACTCTTGACCTATTCATCAGTTGGATGTGAAGAATATGTTTCTTCACGGTGATCTGGACAAGACTATTTATATAGATGCACCACCAGCCTTTCGTGGTAAGGGAGAGTATGCTGGAAAGGTGTGTCGACTACGTAAGTCTCTTGATGGTCTGAAACAATCATCACGAACCTGATTTTCTCGCTTTAGTGGTGTAGTTGTACGTTTAGGGTTCACCAGATGTCATTCTGATCATACTTGCTTCATTCGACGAAATTTTTATGGACAGTGTATCATCCTTTTGGTATATGTAGATTATATTATTATTACCGAAGATGATATATCTAGGACTGCGCATGTCAAGGTAGACCTTCGATGTGAAGGACTTTAGATTTTTACAATACTTTCTTGGGATTGAAGTTGCTCGTAGCAGCTGGGGTATTATTTTTTCTCAGTGGAAGTATGTTCTGGACCTTCTCTCAGACATTGAACATTGGAATACTGGGGTGCAAACCGAAATCATCACCCATAATTCTAAACGTGAAACTCACTACAGGAGGTAAGGAGTTAAGAAATCCGACTGTTTATTAGACGTTGCTAGGTAGACTTATCTACCTAGCCAACATTAGACCTGACATTTCATTTGTTGTCAGCCGAGTTAGTCAGTCCATGCACAAGTCGTGTCAGTCTCATCTTGATGCAGTTTATCATATTTTTCAGTCTTGTCCTAGACTTTGGTTGTTTTATGCATCAAGATATTAGACTAGTCCTCTAGCCTACTATTTAGATACAGATCATCGGAGAACGTGCGACGGTTGATCTACTACGGGCTTCTGTGCTTTTCAAGGGACTCATTTTATCTCTTGGAAGAGTAAGAAGCAGACAGTTGTTTCCTGCTTGTCAGCAGAGACAGAATATCGGGTACTAACACTTGGTACGGATGAGATTATCTAGTTATGATCGATTCTAGGCAAGTTAGAATTTCTAATGACTTCTTCGTCCACATTATATTGTGATAATCGATCTGCTATTTAGCTCGTTTCTGACTCATTACTACACCATAGGACGAAACATATAGAGATTAATATTCACTTTCTTCGGGAGAAAGTTAACTGTGATATTGTCACTCCATCGTTTGTGAGGACCAATGATCAGGTTGCAGATGTTTTCACCAAACGTCACTTGATCCATTCTCCGGGATTCCGTTGTCAAACTTGGCTTAGTTGATATTTTTGCACCTAACTTGAAAGGGAGTGTTGGAGTTATAGCCTAGTTTATTAGGGTTTTGCCCGTTTTGTCTTCATTTTACCTTTTTATCCTTTTGTGACTTTTATTGTTTAGCTATATATTCGGGGGCTCTACACTTAGTTTGTATCCCTTTTTCACTCACAAATATTTCAAGTGAGCTAAATGACTAGACAGAGTATTGAAAAATAACTGTAGGTGGGGTGTTAACAAAGGCTGACACATGTGTCTATGCCAAGGATATTCAAAGGGGATAAGTGGATGGAATAAAAAGAACTTGAGCAACCTATTAATGAAGGGACCAAACAGAGGATAAGTGGAGTAAAATGCTCTTACAAGCCACGTAGGAAAATCTCTCCTGCAGTGGACAAGTAATGCAGGTATTTATAGTACAATGCCCAGCCCGTTGCAACCTTCTGACACTCAAGCTAACCCACAACTGTCTCAACCGTGGCGATACTAGTGGTCGTTAACCGCAGGCCACGTGTCCAAACATTAACTAGCAAATGTGATGTTTTTCTGAACAGTCTAAAAGTGAGCCCCGAGAAATGGGACAGCTAAGGCGGAAGGGCGTTCCCAAGGTTAATGATCATGACGGGTCATCGCAAGACTATGACCTCGAGAAGGCCATGTACACGATGCCTCCAATGCGCTCCTACCCGGGATTCTCCCTTCCCTCTCTAAACCCCTTCCTTGAGACCTTTGTTAAGGTGTCTGATAAAGAAACCCATATAATTTTGATCTTTTAACCACTAATCCACATGTTCCATTATTCCATGTATTGATCCGAACCAATAACCCCAGTTACGTTAGAAGTCCCTTCAAATTCCACTCAAGCACATCCTAGTGGGCAGTAAGCCATACACTAGGAGACCAGCTCGAGCAGATTAAACCTTTGAGACCTTGCCCAAGGCTAAGGTTGACAATCATGCTCGTCCACCCCCGTTGCTCAGTTCTCCCTTGAGGAGGACCACACCGTCCTGTCCCTAGATGGGGACCCCTCTTCTTAGTTCAGTGGGCTAGTTAAACAATGGTGTTTAGTAGGTTGAGCATACCAATTTTGTCGATTGTGCAATCCTAACCTTGTGTCCTACTTCAGCAGTGAGGGAAACGAGTCACGCCTAGGTTGCCCCCATACCTCCACGGTGCCACTCTTGTCTATCATCGGTTAAAAGTCCATTTTGTCACTTTCGATGTGATGAGGATGTGTCTCGCCTTTCTACGACAATGGGCGCTTGTCGTAACACTAGGTGCCCGCCATGGCACTGTTGTCCATACCCAGCCCTGCTGGACCCTGTGGGGCCCCACTATCATGTCAATTGATGATTGCTACCACTTGTCTCTATATAGTGTGGACATGTGTCGTACATTTATTGGGTACTACAATAACCAAGCCCCTCGGTTGCAATACTAAAACACATGGAGATGAAGTAGACTTTGAGCCACAATAAGTAGCCTATTTTGTTTCTATAAAATGAAGGTCCAATGCTCTCAAGGAGTTTGAAAAATTGTACGGTTAACCATATCAAGTATATGGCGCAACTAATGAAAAATACTTCCGCTTATTATTCTGAAACAAAATAACATTGTAACACAAGAAAGAACTAAAGAGACAAAGTCTTCTCTTAAATCGATTAGAGTCTCGTGCTAATACCATTTTATACAATCAACAAAATATATGGGTTGTAAATTAAGAAAATGTATATATTGCAAAACAAAAGATAATATGGAGTCATTGATTCTTTCAAGACTTCACAAAATTGATCTTCCAAAACTTCTTATAATTTACGTTATCAAGATTCAAGACCTCCTACTTACTGGCCTTAAATCATATTAAGAATTGAAAGGTGTAGATACAATCATTTGGTGTGACTCACCAAGAGATGGTGGTTGTAGAGAAGGTGGTGACCATGATGATCATCTATTCATACACACATTTACACCTATATTATAACACTTGTATCCTCTAATCAAATTGTCGCTCGCTAAATTTATGATTTCAAACTTGCGATCTTAAGCATCTTCCTGCTTAGTGCCAGTAGTCTACTCTCAACAAGGGAAAGATCATGCCCACCATCGCATCATATCAATTTTACACCATCATAGCCAAGAAAGTATTTGTGACAAGGCATTATTGAGTTGAGCTATTATTCTATGCATTCAAATCTCGTAGTTCCTTTTCCACTTATACATTTGTCAATCAAATCTCATGCTGCTGTTTTAGAGTTCATCTCCCCAAAATATGAATTGACAAAATCAGTTTTATAACACTATAGCACGAGCAAATGACAGCACTCGCAGACAGTGACAACTGAGCATCCACCAAAAATAAAATGCAAACATCGAGTTAAATCATAAGCAATGTTACCTCATTAGAAAATTCTCGCTTGCCCTGGTAGGAATTACTTGTCAATACTTTCACTGCAATTTCCTTTCCATCTTTTAACTTTCCATAGTACACAACCCCAAAACCTCCTGAACCAACTTTCTTCTCAAAGTTATTTGTAGCCTCTTCGAGTTCAGATAATGTGAAGCAATGTGCAGCTTCTGTGGCAGCATCACCCAAGGAAGAAACAAACCTTTGAGCAGGCATGTCTGGTTCAAGCTTGTCTGGAACAAACAAAGAATATAAACAAATGATGTGCCAACAAGTGCTTACAATACAGAATATTAATAACCAACTGTATCATTTCAACCTTGCTTAGGATATTTCTTCTTTCCTTTCTGCATTAATAGGCAAGAGGTTATTGTGGCAATTAGCAGAACAGCAGCCCCAACTGATGACCCAATAATGATTTTTCTGTGGCTCCCTCCGCTGCCTCCTTTACTGAGATTAATGTTCCCAGTGTAGCTGAGAGAACAAAAGATTTAGTTAGTGTCCCTATGCAAAAGATATGACATTGGAAAGAAGGATGAAGCATTCCATGGATAGACATTGTTGGATGAGCAAATGTAGAGCTAAATAGATGCCCAACAAATGACTAGGCAATTATACTTGACTCTAACAACCCGTATCACAAATTCAATTCCCGAGACAGCAATGAACAGCTGGTGTTAACAGCTTAAAACACCTATAGTTTTGGATGTTGTGATGAGTTGGTATCTGCAATAATATAAGCGCAGGGTTTTCATGTCTGCACATATTGAGAAGTTAACTTTTCACTGCCATTCATTCACCTTTCAAAATTAAGGGGAAAAACTTCCATAATCCATTGTATCAAAACAAGTCATAAGGTTGACCTGTAAAGATGGGTAGTTGACTACTGCTCAGGCATTGCAATTGACACTGCAGATGCATAGCAGTAGACAAACTGACAGACATATCAGTATGATATATACTAATATCTAAAACGAAATAAACTAATTTTCATCTTGTATCTAAATTAACTAGAGTACAGCTGTATAGGATATTTTGTGTGTTGCAGCAAACTAGCTAACCGCACCAAAATTTGGACCACTATCAAATCAGCATGGATGTTTTGCAAGGAATTTTTTTTGTCTTGGTAGACCAACTCTCCACCTAGGTAAATTGCAAGACCAGTATTGTTCTTCGTGTCACTCATTTCAAGTGATTTGGGTAGGATCCCACCAGAGGGAGTGACATGGATCCACATCCGCATTATTGATTTCAGATATGGAGAGCACTCACCATCCATATAGATACAAGCAAGCGCTATGAAAGAAACAACAATCCATACCTACCCTATTCCATCTGTTCACCTGGATACTGGCCATTTAAGCACCTCTAGAAGCAGACAAAAAGAGATGGCAACCATATTCTAACACTGCTATTTTGTAGAGGACGATGAAATAAAATTAATTTCAAGAACCAAGTTTAAGTACATTAAAAGGTTGTCTTTTTTAGGATTGTTATTTGTAGAATTAGAATCAATTGTTTACTGATGAAGATTATTGCAAATTCTTTTTGGGAAAAAACCACATGTACTCTAGTATTAGAGGAGGCAAATGCTTCAGTTTTTCTTCCCAAAGGAGGTATATGCCAAGAGCAAAAAATACCAATTTATTGCACTGTGCCAACTTTTCTCATTCCTTATCTTCCTATCCCTTTCTAATTTATTGCAATGTGGAAGGAAGGGAACCCAATTAGAAAAGGATGATAAGGCAAAGAATGATAAATGTCGGCTGGGCCAATAATGGTGTAGAGGCAAATCTAGATGATTTACAGTTGGTACATCAACAAAGTGGGTCATACACTGCATGGAATGAGCTGGTTCAAAGTGGGTTATACACTGGGAAAAATAATGGTGGACAGGACAATGATAAAAATTTATTTCTAAACTAGGGGTCAGTATAAAAGAAATTATAGTTTTTCTCTCTCTGGCTGACACTTCTTGTTATTCTTTGTCAGCCCAGCCCATTTTCCAGGCTCCCTATATTTGCAAATCCTAGCCCACCCCACATGCCACTAGTGGTTTTGAATCATATTTGCATGCTTTAACATTTGGGAGAACTCCCTTTCAGGTACCTTATAGTTGTGTCAAGCATAGACTAGTGGGTCTCACTCCTAACAACTGCCACGACAAGAGAATCAAATGGAAAAATTTTAAATCAGAAAATCCTGTTGGATAAAAATAATGCAACTGCATGAGAAGATGAAAGCGTGTAGGTTATATCCTTAGAGGTAACAACCTAAACAGTTCATCGAACTCATTCTGATTTCATTAGTAAGAAAATCTACTCACTTCAAAATTAGATTTTTATTCAAAAGACCTGAAGGCACTGTTCCAGAGAGCATGTTATTCTGCACATACCTGCAACCATTAGATTCCTTAAGAAAGCAAAAACCTTTAACGCTGTGACAGCAGAATAACGTCAACGCAGAATTTATATAAATCACAAATTGAACAAACATATAGCACAGATAATTTGTTAGGCTTAACGATGGCTATCGGGGTGGTTTCCAGCAGCACAAGGAAATATGTGGACTTGAGATTCTTTCTCTGTTTCGCAAAATTTGGAGGGCAGAAGATCTGTTTTACTATACAGGAGTAGTTTATCAACTATAATATTGATGTGAAGTTGTGGGAAGGTCCCCAAATACTATGCCCCTTACATAACAGTGATTAGAATTCTGCAAACTTACAGTTCTCTCAGATTTGGTAGGTCCACTAAGGAAGAAGGCAGGTCACCAGTCAAACGGTTGTCCTCAAGATGTCTAAAATGAGCAAAAATATCAGTTAGATGAATCTTTTGATGAATGCCATGATTACAGGAGAGAAAAAACCTTGTTTACATTATCTTCAAGCTTGTGCATCCAGTAAAATCAGGAATTTGACCAGACAGCGCATTTCCATCGAGCCATCTGCGAGTAGAACACAAGCAAATACTGATTCCAAAAGTGAAATCAACTAATTCATCACCAAGCAAGGAACCCTTTTCACCAGCGCAAAATGAAACTTACAACTCGACCAAGCCGCCCAACTTTGCCAAGTCTGAAGCAATACTCCCCGTCAAATTCTTCCCACTTAATTTGCTGCCACAGTACAAGTGATTAACAGATTTGATTACATCAGTGACATTTTTCAGTTATGGTAGGGATCACGATACCAGGAGCAAAGATTCACAAGTTTGTCTCATAATGCATATAAATGTGTGGATGTGTGCGCGTACAGAAATGTTCACATCTCCATGAGATAAAGTCATCAATCAATGCAGCCTCCTTAAGATTATAAGGTTTAAATATCACAAAAAAGAGAAAAAAATTTACATTGAAACTATACTTGGTTGAGGATCTGAATTACACTGGATCCAGGACCATGGAACTGGCAGGCATGGGTCCCCACCTTCTTGTGCCCAATCCATGGATGAGTAAAGTGATGCTACACTAGCAATAACTGATCCTGCAACTCATGGCAACTTGAATCAGATATGCCTCGTTAGAGCTAAAAGCTAAAATGAAAGATGGAAATGCAAAGGGCTTAACTACACCCCATTTTTACTTTCGCGTGAAGGAAAAAAACACGAATTCTTAAAACTATGTCCATAATAGCAATAAGTTTCTTTCAAATCCAAGAAAGCTGTATTCCTATGGAAGCATCTTCAGTATAAGTACATGTGCACTCGAGGAAGCCAAACTACACTTACCATCCAAAGAACCATCATTTTTCTTCAGATACTTAAGTATCTCCATTGCATTCAGGAGAGGCCCCATGGTAGAATCAGATGTCTTCCCAAACCTAAAAGATAGCACAAAGGGCAGGGATATGTTGTAGTATCCCGGCTCATATAGACGATATTTTCCTTGAGCATTTTCTTGAATATTGACAATAGGTTTCCTGAGATCAGGCCTGCCTGGGAGCAATAACCTAAATTTTCTTGTATCAGATGGACCCATATCTTCAATTTCTGCAAAGTAAGTGAATGCCCAACCAGAACCCGGAAAACCATCAATGTTCAAGTGGTATGTCAATGATCCATTTCTGCCAACTACTGCTGTCTGCATAACTTTCTGAGGTGGTCTTTCGCCACTGTTAACAAAAATTGGCATTCGGGTGGATACTTTTTCAGTTCCAGCAGCAACATCAACAAGATAATTTGCTTTCTTCACAGAGTCAGACTGCCATATTCTATCGAATGGGTCATCCGGATACCTGTGACAAAAAAGAAAGTATACTTCCTATACAAGCAATCCCACAGAACTTTTAATACCAAAAATAATTTAACACGATATGTTTTCATTTTTCGTCCTCTCTTAATGTAGAAATGAAGATACCTCAATCTGTTCCCATTTTTATGACCCAGTTAAGGTAGACCTGAAGACCAACAACTCTAACCTGAAAAACTGAGGCATACCTGACTGGATTTTCATTATCTGCACCAAAATTTATTCTTGCGGAGGCACTCAGAAAAAACTGGTTCTCAAATTCAGTAAGGTACATCGAACCATTAAATTGCCGGAGCTCAAGGGTAGAGATAAATGGCTGCCCGGTCGTAGCATTAGACAGGCACACACTAATGGTAGGATCTGTAGCCAGAAATATCAACTCTTGAACCTCGATTGTATAAGCATCGGAAATGACTATAGTAGCCCAACGAGTTGCCCCAAGGGAGACGTCAAACTTTGGATAAACGTTATTGTTGACAAAGTTACCATACAAGAAAGTTGCCCTTAGAAGGTACCTAGTCCTACTTACGACTTCAAGTGTGTAGCAATACTTTCTGCTATCTGCAGGGAAGTATCTCAGTGTCATGTATTGCTTCCTTGTCTCATTTGCTACAGATATATTAGTTGTCTCCCCATATATGATTTGATTATCAGGAGTCCACACAAGGCCAACTTCATCAGTGAAATTATTCGTACCTCCACAGTCCAAGCTTACAAAACCTGCTTCACATCATTAAATTACTCAGCATTATTCAACCAATTGGAAAACATGACTATCGCCTCAGTTCAAGATTCTATTATGCAACTTTATACAAAGCCCTTAAAAACTACATTCTATGTTTTGAATAAACCTCAAGATTAAAGTGAATTAAGTATCTCATCCTTATATAGGTGAAAGAAATAGGTTGAAAATTCAAGCCAATCTCAAAATATTCAATCTTTTCTCAGTACCCTCATCATTTTATGGCCCATTCATGTGTTAAGTAAAGATTCAAAGTAGCCCAGTGTGTGTATTAATAGACCAACCAAAACAATTCTAAACTGCCAGCTTGATCAACTAGTAGAAGCAATTTTTGCCATTTTACCTGATTTGACGCCATCACTTTGACCAATGGTAACAACTCAGGCTATCAAGTGTGAGGACGGGGATAGAGTTGAGACCCAGACCGCCACTTCATGTGAATAATACCAAAAGGTCTACATCTAATTTATGCCTCCCAACACCTTGCATTATCAGAATGAACACTAGATAATGGCCTAAATAAGATCAGTGAATGGGTTACATCTTTATTGAGGATAACACATTTTTTTGTCCACTGTGGAGATAACAGACGCAAAAATACCTGTTAGGAATTTGTCACAGTTCACTAGGAATCATACCACTCCGTAGGTTTAAAGGCTGGTTATTGCTACACGGGACAAAACCAAATGCAATAACTTCTAATCTTTTTATTTTTTTTTTCTTTTGTTGATTAGGCATATACTTGTCTCATTTTGTCGCATACTTATTATAATCATTTGCTTCTCACAAATACGGTGATACACAGTTCTACTGTAAGCTTTTCTGCTGCCAGCTTTTCATCTTAGCATTCTTACCATGAGTAAGTTCATAGAACAGCCACAATGCTTCTTCATTTCTTAGTACTGAGTGCCACAAATCATGGTCTTTTAACACCTAGGAGCAGTGTTAAATTTGATGATATTTTGAAGTTGGAACTTCAGTTTTGACAATCCTTTCTTGAGTTTTTTGATGACCAATCATTTTTCAAGAATTCTATGTTGAAAATTTTCCTTTGAATGGAGAATGAAAAATATAAGGGGATATTTTGTCAAGAGTCAACACCTTTTTTGATTAAACTCCATATATTGTCTATCACAATTAACCTTATGAAACTCTCCTAACAGGAAACACTAATGCTATTGGGACATAATTTGAGGACTTAATGTATTATGACCATTGAATTGATAGTGTTGGGATTCAATGATATTTTAATGTTGGGACCCACTGACAATCTAAAGACCACAATCATTAAGTTCCTATATTATGTCTCAATAGCATTCCTCAATAGGAAATGTTCCTTTTTGGGAAAACCAGTGCACAAGAAATCAAATGCAGGACTGCAGTAATAATCCAAAAATACTTGTTTGAGTTTCATTGATCAGAGGGAAATATTAGTAAGGAAAGAACCAGCTTCTGGAGAAAATTTCCCCTGCTAGTTAAATACTCATGTTCCTGTGAAGGGTCATGTACCTATAATCGATGAAAATAATCAGTTTACCATAAAAAATACGATGGTTATGTGCTATTTTCAAAGTAGAGGAGGGTGATCTACAAAACGGTCTAACCACATTGAGGTAAAACGAAGTTTCCCCTTTAAAAATTTGTAACTCCTCTGTTAACCAAAGCTGTCGCAATTCCTATATACAGCAGTGTTGAAAGAACAAACTCATATCCATATATGGAAGAAGAGCCAATTCATATTTCAGCTATAAGCAGATGATTTTTACCTGACTGACTTTGAGAAAATCTTAAAAAATGTAAATATTTACTAGCAATGTCACAACACTTCAGCGTTTTCTTTAAATTTCTCATTTTTGTCTTCCATCCTCCTTAAAATTGTGATGACATAATATCATTTGGGGGTCTAGATGCAATGGAGTCCTGGAACTTAAAAGGGAATGATGTCTTTAGGGTGAATGGTAGATATTATATTGCATTCAAGGACTCATGATTTGAGAATCGAGCAAATTGAACCCATTTGAAAACCAACAAACAGAATTGAAACTGATATATCATCCAACAGCATTAAGCAACAAAAACCTGTCACATATTTTTCTTCTCCTATATGAACATACCAACATGTTCCCAAACCACAAAAGGTTCTCATCTTTTCTTCTATAAATGTTCCTAATTACCCTAAAATGTGGTAAAATTCCAGTGCAAATTATATAGAACCCAACAACAAAGACACCAAACAAAGGAGCTAATGGATAAAAAATTACACATAAACAAGAGACTATCCCAATCAGAGCAGAGTCTAGACAACATGTAGATTATGAAGCAAGTAAACAATAAAAGAAAAAAAAAAAAAAAAACATCAAAACTGCAGAAACACAACACAGAGAAAAAAGTGGGAGGAAGAGAGAGAGGAGAGAGAAACCTGGCATCTGAGCTGTGGTGGCATCCATGAGAAGTAGAAGAGATAAATAGAGAGAGAGCATGAGAACTCTAGTCCCCATGTCTCTTCTTTCTTGAGCTATGAAGAGATGAAGTGAGAAAGTGAGAGCATTATAGAAACAGAGAACAGAGAAAAGTGACTATTATAGGAGATGAAGAGATCAAAATTGAAATTGTTTAGGTATCCTTGTGCGGAAAAGGAAATGATTGATGAACAACGTATCTGGGCTAATTCTCTTTCTCCTCCATATATGTTAGTGAGAGAAAATGAGAAAATGAGAAAATAACTGTATACAGAGAAAGTTGGTCTTCTTACAGAGAGAGAAAAAAAATGGGACTTTTCGCTCTAAAGACCAAACTGATAGAAACAGAGAACAGAGAACAGAGAAAAGTCACTAATGAGGAATGAGCAATGAGCAATGAGCAATGAGCAATGAGCAATGTTATTGGATTCCAGAAATTTAACTTAATTTATTAATTTAATGTTGGTCATAAGTTTTTTAATAATTATATTCATAATAATATTTAATTATATTGATAAAAAAATATTTAATTATATATATCATTGTTATACTATCAACTCAATTTTTTAAGATTCACAATTGTTAAATGTGTTCAAATTAATTTATGTACATATTTTAATTATTTTTAATTTAATTAAAAATATATTATTTACGTTAAGACTAATTTTATCAATTTAGACAAAAATTATTAAATTTTAAATTTAAAAGATCAAAATTTATAGCTCGATCTCTCTCCCTCGGATTCCCTCCGGGTAGAAATTGATAGTTTTGTGGAGCAGTGGAGTGTGTGGACTCTGAAGCCTGGGGATGTCAGGTCCCTCATCCACTGCCCAACTTTTCATTTCTTGGAATGTTTATAATAATTAAAGAAACCCACAAATAATTGTTTTTGTGAGGCAGGTGAAGGTCATGTGGGACCTATAATAAGTAGGACGAGTATGATATATAGATTTAAAATATAAATTTAAAAAATAGATTTAATAATTATAATTATTAATTATATTGTGAATTTTAATATTTATTAAAATATTATCTATTCAATAATTATAATTATTAAATTTAATTTTTAAATTCATATAACATTGACCTAGATATGACTGTTGCCACAACAATATATTGAAGTGAAGTGCAAGAGGAAGAGGTTGGCCAAATTGGTCTTTTGGTCCCACCAATTGCGTACTCGTCTTACTCTTGCCCTTTTAATTTAATGTATTGTGGAATAAATATGAGATTAGCCAAACTAGTCTTTTGGTCCCGCCAATTGCATACTCGTCTTACTTTGACTCCTTTAATTTAATGCATTGTGGAATAAATATTAAGGAAGAGTTCTATATTTTGTACCATGAAAGATTTAAAAATTTTTATTTTTTATTTTTAAAAAATAAATTTTATATATTTTATTTTAATGTATTAAAAATATTTTAATATGACTTTTTCGTTAATTTTTTTTCCTTATTTCATCAAAAATTAACTCATTAACGGTGACAAAATTCTGACCAAAAAAAATTGTTGATTTTTGTAACAGAAGGTCATTTTACATCACTTTTAATATATTGGGGTTGCAATATAAAATTTTAATTTTTGAGAGTTTAAAACAAAAATTTTAAATCTTTAAGTGTGCAAAATAAGATTCTCTCCTAAATATTAAATATAAGTGTAAAGATATGGAAATTAGTATTTAATAATAACAAATTTCTGTCGACAAGTTCTAATAATAGCAAATTAAATATGTGCATTGAATGTAATTTAAGAACTATCACGTATTTACCTATGAACAATGTTATTAGATTTTAAAGTTGGGATTTAGTTTAGGAAAATAATTCATTATTATCATTAGATTAAGAGTGTGTTCTAACATTATACACGATACACAACCAACATAACAATAAGTTGGCATTAGACCTTTAAATTAAATTATAAGTAAATTAATGTTGATGCATAAAGTACATCATATATTATTATTTTTTTACAATCAAAGTATCATAGTACATAATCTATATTTATACTATTAATTATGAGATATGAGGGGTTTATCGTCCTTAGTGTAAAACACATGTATTACCCTTTAATCATTCATAATCGCTCATAATTTTTTTTTTATATCTATCTTTCTCTCTCATTCCATTTATTTTTCTACTTTATCCACATACAACTTATGTTTTTATCAATTAAACTTAACCATCCAATTCAATATATGCACACTATATTCCCAATCTCTAATAATAATGTCATATTGTCATACTAATCTTGGTTACTCTTCATTCTCGTTATAGTCGAGTTTTTTTTTTTAAGCTTTCCCAAATGTCATTCAAGAAATTCAAACTCTACAAGTATCTAGGCAATGAAAAAATATTAGTAGTTTCTTAGTTTAGTCATTCTTTTTATGTGGTGGTCTAGTGGCTTGAAATGACTCATCTACGTCCTCTCTAACTTTTATGAGGTTAATAAGGAGAGTTTGATTTATGGGACTCTTGTTGTTTTCATTGGCAATTTTCGTAGTGTAGAGAGTTAAGCTATAGCTCGAGTCGGCCTTTAGGAACGCCTTTCTCACCGTCTAGGCCCTGATGGTGGATTCTCCTCTTAGATTCGAACTGCTATAGTCATGCTAAGGTAAGGGTTCTGTAAAATCCGGTAAATTTAAACTTTTGTAAATAAGGAAAAAACGGTAATTTTGTTGTTATAGTACGGATTGAAAACTTGAATTTTTCTAGATCTTGAATGACGAAATAGACCTCACTGTTGGATTCGTCTTGCAAAATCTAATTACCATGTCAAATTTCATCGAATTTTGAGATAGTCGAATTTTTTGTATTTTACGAGGCGGTCGAGTCTCGGGTGACCAAAAAACGAGATTTCTAATAAAATTTTGAAATTTGAAAAATAATTTAAGGTAAATTAAAATAAAATTAATTTGAACTTGAACCAGAGCGAAATTTAATCTTTTCGAGATGAAAATGGATCCAAGAAAAAAATGGTCGTGTGACGTATTGTGGGCCAAGCATTGAGGAATATAAATAGGGGGAAAAATCAGATTTTTCCCCCATTCTTACGCCCAACTGTTAGCCGATAGAGAAGAGAAGGAAAAGGGAGAGCTCTTTCACCTTCTCTCTACGATCTACAACTCCATAGTGCTCGAATCCGTTCGAGTCAAGAACAAAAGTCATTCTCCTCGCCGAGAGCTACGCGACCACACCAAAACGACTAGTTTCACCGAAAGTTAAAAAATGAGATTTTGGGAAAATGAGAATTCAAGATTATTTTGAGTTCTTGGAGCTTCCCAACATCGTTTTACGCTTCAAGAGGTAGGGTTCCTTCCTATTCGGATTTATTTAGAACCTAGGGTGTAGTATGTAATGGGTATATTGATAAATAGATTTTATCATTACATATGTTGTGAAAATTGATGAAATGAGTATTGAAATTGGGTAAAATAAAATTTTACCTTGAAATGGATTGTGAATTAGACTCAATGTGATCCATGGAATTAGGGGTTATGTGGGCATGTTATGTGTTTATTGTATGACTTGAGAATTAAGTATGTTATTAGCATATGTTATGTAATAACATGCTTGTGAATTTTTGTTGAAAATGAAATGTGAATATATGTTCATTGATATATAGCAATATGAGAAAGTTTGGTAATTATATGCTTCAGATATAAATTGCCTTGGAACTTGTTTGAATGTAGTTAATTTTGCTCATGTGGCATTAATTACATGTGGGTATGATGTTGAAATAGCAATGATGCATTATATTGCATATGCACGTAGACATCACATTTTATGGGTGTGGGTGAATGGTTGACATCAAACACCATGTAGGTCGATGATGGGTGGGCTCGGGGAAGTTGAATTGAATATCCAGTTGAGTCGCATGGTTACATGAAAAAGAATTGAGTCGGGGTAGCAAGAAGGGCTAGACTGTCCCTCGGGTGAGAGACCCGATATTTGGATATGCACTTCCGTTGGTATAAGAGTCCATAAAGTGTGTCGGTGTACACGAAACCATTGGTGGAAGTCTATGAATTCCATGTCGGTTGGGTGACCATTGGTGTAAGTCTATAAATACCCACCCCAAGAAAGACCTAGAGATTTTAGTTAGCCATTGGGTGTTTAACACAAATGGTAGGGGCTTGGAAAGCCCAGTTTTGATACTCATTGCATAGCATGGGGTGAAGGTAAATAGCCGGAGCTAGAAAAGCTCGATTTTAATACACATTGGCATTGCATGTGTTGTGGAGCCAGGAAGGGCTCGGGTAAATTGCATGAATGAGCTTCATCTCAATTCATGACATGGTATGTTAGATTCTAACCTTAACTTGCTTAAGTGTTGGTTGGAATGATTGTTGTTATTAAATGTTGCATGTGAACATTGCATATGCACTTAGGTTGGAAAGTAGTTCTGTAGGAAACATTCTACTGGGCATTGACTCATCACCTTATATGGGAAACATTTCAGATGCGGGATATACTCTGGCGGACGGCTGGCATTCGGGGCCTCTTGGGTGAAGAAAATCTGAGTTGTGGCTTTTGAATACAAGTTTGGTGTAAACTTTTGTTAAAATTCCATTTTGACATGTAACTATATAAATGGCATGTAATAGAACTCGTATGCATTGTGTATAAATGTAGAAAACTTTGTTATACATACTTGGGATGGATTTGGGAAGGTTTGGAAATGAAAAATTGATGAAACATAAAATTTTGGGCAAAACCTACTAGTAGCTAACAGATAGTACCTGTTCTGTAGGCAAAACCTACCGGTAGCTAACATGTAGTACCTGTCCAGTAGGAAAAAGCTACCGGTAGCTAACAGGTAGTACCTGTCCAGCAGGAAAAAGCTACTGGTAGCTTATAGGTAGAACTTCTACCGGTAGGTCTAACAAACACCTACCGGTAGCTCTTCCGCAAGTCTAAAAATTTAAAATTGTTTTGCCAACCCTTTGAGCTTTGTTTTCTTTAGTCCAAATGGACATTAAACGGGGTATATTGAGGCACATTGGACCTCCGTTGAATTAAATGATTAAAGGAATATGGATTATACGTATGGGTTATGATCCCAGTTAAGGGGATACGATTGACACGATGTTGGGTCGTGCGGCAAACACAGATACTTCTGCGGGTTGATAGGTGGACAACAGTTGAAAAAGGACCTCCGGTTTTAGGGGCGTCACAGGTTCCACTCCCTTGCCCCATAAGCCAATTTCTTTCTCTTTTCAATTTTTTTTTGTCCTTTTTGTTAAACATATTACTTCTTAGTTCTTACCAAGTAATTTACAGCCTCGCTTTGATTACATGTTTTTGTAAGCATTTAGTTCTAATGAAGGAAAAGGAGAACCAGCAAAAAAAAAAAAGTGTTATTGCGTGATAGTTTTGTAAGGCTAGTTGGGTTCTTCGAATTTGATTAATAAATGTTTACCAAAAATGTAATACATACTAGAATTTGTTGATCTTGACCATTTATTTGGGTGATAAATGTCTAACAACTACAAGATGATTAGTTTTTCTTGTGCAAAGAAATCATAATGTCACTGTGTTTCCATAAAGTATATACAAATTTCACTTTGTCGTGTAAAATAATAATTACACGACAAGGGATGTGAACTAACAAGTTGGGATAACTTTGTTATCATAAATTTAAGGGTACATAAGCCTAAGTACAAAAACGTTCCCGGACTTTTTCAAAATTTCACTAACACCTCTTGTCAGCATTTGTTTTCTTACGAGAGTAATGAAAATGATGATT
Organism: Ilex paraguariensis; assembly: GCA_963454935.2. NCBI lineage: Eukaryota > Viridiplantae > Streptophyta > Magnoliopsida > Aquifoliales > Aquifoliaceae > Ilex > Ilex paraguariensis. The sequence continues at coordinate 244,614 of CAUOFW020002547.1, forward strand.
TTACTTTAATGCCCTTACCAAACACATATATTTACCAATATAACATAACATATATTAAATTTCGTTATTTACCCTTGATTGAGTTAAATTTATTACAAATTTCGCCTTGATCTTAATCAATTGCATTAACTAAATTAAATTTATTTTTAAATTGAAGTGAAGTGTAATTTAATATTATAATTTATTACTTATCTAAACAATAGTCATTTTATTTTAATAGTTAATCTAATTAATTCCACCACTACAATTACAACTAATGTCATCACCACCAAAGTCATGTCTCCGCCACATCTCCACTCTCCATCTCCTTCACACATAGAATTATGGGCACAAGTACTTGTAACTGACAAACAGACATACCAAACAAATTGATTGTCAAAATAGCAACTACCAACTCACCCCCACAAAAAAAAAAATCTAAATTATCGCCACATCTTCATTTTGCAACCCAGATCATTATAACATGAACAATCTAACCACTAACTGATTTGATAAAATTGAACATTATTTTGATGTTAATTTAATAACATTTAATATTAAATTGAAAAAATTAAAAGTAAACTTTATATCAATTTGATAAAATTGAATTTTAAAAAGATACAATTTAATGTTAATCTAGTCTTAATTTGATGGATTGAATTTCAAGTTGATAGAATTAAATGTGAAATTGATTAAATTGACTGTTAATTTTATGGATTAAATTGATAAAACTAAAGGTCAATTTGGTATTAATTTGATAAAATTAAACTTGAAATTGATGAAATAGAAAGTCAATTTTATGTTAATTGGATGATATTAAATTTTAAATTGATAAAATGAAATTACAAAGAGATGTCAGATAATGAGGTGAAATAAAAAGAGAGATATCCAAATGGGGAGGAGTAAGAGAGGTTAAAATTGATTTTTAAAAATAATTAATGATGACGCCATCATTTTTTAGTGTGTCTGTAACGACTGTTCATGACATGGGGTGTGAATGAAATAAACATATTAACTACAAGGGAGTGCAGTAAGATTTTAGAAAAAAATAGGGGACGCCATTGTATTTAAATCTATTTATAAGAAGTGTTGATGAAATTTATCCTAAATTTAATGAATGGCCCTTTTGTGAATGCTACAGATTGGTCTCCTAAGTTCATAGTGGAGGGCCATTTTGTACAGTATAACATATGGTCGGCTTTTCTTAATGTCTAAGTAATTAGCTAGGGCCACCTTCGTCAACATTATAGTTACATACTTGCATCAAAATTTAATGAAGGAAAATAAGATATGTTTTGGGTCGTTCCTCTCTTTCTCTCTCTAGAAATTTTTGTGTGTATTTAATACACCACCTAACAAAACCAAATGATATACATAACCAATCAAAAGTAGTATATTTTCAACAAAAACCGTCATTTATTAATATACTTGACAATTTTTTATTGACTATACACACTATTTGACAGTGGTAAACCCATACAATATTTTATCCTCTCTTTCTTGCTCTCGGAAGTAATTATACACTGGCAGATTTGTTTCTCAATTGCAAAACTGACATGCAAGTGATTAGGGGTGTTTAAATTTTCAATTGGCTGCAATTTCCTACCCTACCCGATCCTACCCTACCATACTGAACGGCTAGTTGCAAAAATCAGGTAGAAATGCGGAATACCCATCAATTTCTGCATTCCTACCCTACCCTACCCGCAAAAATATATTTAACTTTTTTATAGTTTTTTTAATAATTATAAGAGTATTTGTGTGGTATAGTTTATATTATAATATTGTTATTGTTGTAGATGTTTGAGTTGCGAAAACATGAACTTATTTTTTTGTGTAGGTTACATGATTTGTGGTGAACTGTTGATCTATTGGAGTAGTTATGATTTTAATGTGTTTCATATGGTTTAAATTTAAAATAATTGTTATTGTATTTGTGTAACAATTATGATGGATTGATGTTCATGTTTTGTTATGTTTTATTGTAATTGTTGTTGTAGTTGTTTTATGTTTTAGTGTTATTGATTTATTGTGTTGTTAAATTGGTGCATGTTATTTAATTGAATTGTTAAAATGATCCAAAAATTAATAGTTATAAAAGTGTTTACCCGACTTCCTACCCAATTCATCGAGTAGAAAGTCGGGTAGGAATACCACACCTGATCGGGTAGGGTAGGCCAAGAAAAAATTCTTCGGCAAAGTATCGAGTAGGAAGACGAAAGATTATATTTCCTACCCGTAGGGTAGGGTGAACACCCCTATAAGTGATTGCACCCATTGCAGCGTATACATACAAATAATAGGGATGCAGCTAATGTAAGAGTTCTTCTGTTATATTCTAACCTTATGAGAAGCATTGCCTTCTCATTGTTTAAGATGAATTCATTTGTGTAGAAAGATTTTATTAGTAGTAAAGTTATTCCATGTAGACGTAAAGTCAAACAAATTCTTACATTCACACACGTGTACATAAAGAGAGAGAGAGAGAGAGCTAATATGTTATGCATGGATACCAGTACCCATAGTTTGTACTTGACATATTGCTGTTTTTTCACAATGAGATTATCAACATAATCGGTTTGCGATTGAGACTCAAAATTACAATACTCCTTAGGATTGGAACCATAATATACGAGGTAAGATGAAAATACTAAATCTATATATTTTGTTTCATAGTGTTTGATAAACGTGTAAAATACTTTATAGATGTAATTTTAGTCATTCACTGAACAACATATGTTGCAAGACAAAATTGTCCATGTAATCTATTCACCCCCTTGTGCACCTCAAAATGGACAACTTTGTATAACGAGGATCCGTGTCATTACAAATTGAGTAAATTTTCAAGTTGCCTCGACAAGTATCTTATAACATTCATTGGAAGGAAAGGAGAAGAGAATAAATGATGTACATAAAGTTTACAAAGTCACAACCCAAAGTTCAAATATAGACTATACATGTAGGATATCAATTTTGACTGTGACAGCTATGGACAAGTACATCACTATATATTGCAAGACATATAAATCTCACTCAAAACAACATGACAGCCATCGCCAAAACCTTATATGGGGAAGATGGTAATAGTCTCCTGATACCTGATGGCAAGAACTAGTTGACCTTCGAGCCCTCGCTAATCCTCCGCAAATCTAAATTTGAATACAATACAAATCAATTACCAAATGATGACAATAATGCAAAAAATATAAAGTAAATAATCAAGGAAAAAGAAAATAACTCACCCGATCTCTGAGAGCTGCAAATGGGCTTTAGCATAGTCTGCAAAAAAGGCATCCTCATCCTAGAGCAAAATAATCATTCAGTCAAGAATCTTTTGTGTGCATATCAATGAAAGAGATAGATAAAACTTCATGATTCAAAATGTTTTACATACTGCAGCATATTTCTCAACTAGAGGGCGGAATACTGGATCCTCCAGAAGAGCTTTGTCTGATGGAAGCTGGATAAGACCTTCCTTGTCTCCACTTAGGAGTTACCTATCAAAATAAATCATAATCAAATCAGTAAATTGGTTGTTCTCTGTATATTTCTCGAGCAATTCGGAGCAAAATTACCAAGTACAATTATGATAATAGTTTATTGCAAATAGAAAGCAAAGAGAAGATACAGTCATCATCAACTTGGGTAAGCATATTCAGGAAGATAAACCAGACTCACTAGAAGTAGGAGTTATCAAAGATGAGAGGATTTGTAGTCCAAGGTCCCTCAAAACTAGAATGCTTCTTATGACACCGTCCCTGTTCAATAGTTCCGGGCAAACACAGAAAATTAGTCGACATTATGGCAAATAACATACTCTAACCATATCAATACTGATATTCCATTGAAGTTTTAAAGAAAATGCAGCAGCACAGTTTGCTGAACCTACCAGAATGTGGCCACCAGATAGAGCAACAATATCTTTATCACCAAGCCCCATTTGGCCAAAAACGTCCCTTTGATAGTTCGAATCTGAAAAAATAGTAGGATTGTAGAAACACTAAATGACTTATATAACCCTAACATTCATAGCTACTTTATCTGATTATAGTGAAAGAAAAAAGGAAGTAACCTTTAGTGGCATCAGGCAACCGACCTTCTAGAGGTGGTTCACTTTTGTCCTGAGGCCAATGTACTCATTTTGGTTACTACAGTTATTAACAAGTCACAAGCAAGTTAATTATGTCTACCAGACTTCAATGAACATGAATGGGTAATATTTGAGTTGATTTCTAATGATTTCATACTGTAATAATTCCAAATAAATTGGCTAGCCTATTATCAATTGTTACTCTACAAGGCTTTCCCTAGAGGCATATGTCGTTCAACAACATAGACTAAGTAGCACAACCCTTAAGAATTTGCCAAGACTCAAACAATGCAAGTGCACAATAAGTCCTTACTTAGTCCTAACTAGCCATCCAACAGTGCTCCCTAAGTTCCTTGACCTCACACTCTAGGGAATAGAAATATGGACTCTAGACATATATACTCAATTGCTACCATAATCTAATATAGGTATCAAAGTAGAGACTGACCTGCCCAAGCTTGACTAGAGGCATAAATTTTTGGCTCTAGAAATATGGCTAGTTCCTTGACCTCACACTTTAGGGAACCAAAATATGGCTCTAGAAACCGAAACCAAATTGATCATATATCAACCTATGGCCAACCAAATTTTGAATAAAACAGGACAATTTAATGATGTTGTTGTTCCTACTAGTCTTGCATTATAACATCTCTATCATTACAAAAAGGTTGTACAAATTTAGCAACAATCAAATGAAACGAGACATCATGTAGGGCACAAGTCTCAACTGGGTTTCTAATGTCTGTAAAATTGCAAATTGACAAAACTCTAAATGAAGCTAAACTTAAACTGAGTTAGACCAGCACAAAGAAAATTAGGACTCTAGAGTTAGAGCACTAATGACATAAGTATGTTTTCCCAGCATTTTTAGATGCTATGACTACACTAAAAACTCTAAAGTGGTTCGTGAATTTTCGGAAACAAGCACTTATATGTGCACATGAAATTGGAAGGATGCATGAACTTTGTACATGCTTTTCAGTTAATTACGGAACACATCTGCAATTTTAAATCTCTTGTCTATTTAAGCAATTATTCATTCCATGCCAATCCAAAGTCCAAGCCTGACATGATTAAAGCAACCTCTAGTTCATGGCCACATCATCAACTACATATTTTTAGTGTCACACTACATACTAATTTGTGTGTGCTCAAGCACATGTTGCAAAAGCATCCCTTGCACTTAATGGATGCTCAAAAGCATGTATTTTTTAAGGATTCCAATTTTATTTACTGGCTTACTTATATTATCATTTATTTAATTTTAGCCAAATTTATGTAAAAACTAAACGGTCTCTCAGGGTGAAATGGAATCTCAGGGCCTCCTGTAACTTCAACAGCAACAATCCCAGCCAACTGCAAATGATCCAAACATAACAAGTTCAGTTGTTAGGTTCAACGTGTAGAAAGATAGAAAAAATTCCACGATACAAAATGACAGAAGCAGGACATAAATTAATTAAAAAGCCAAAAAAAAAAAACACTCATAGTTTAGTGATTTAGCATACAAAAATTACCTGGTACAAGTTTGCATAAGATAGGATTGGAAATTGCACCTTTATGGGCTCCAATCGCCTCACAGCAATATCAAGTCCGATGTTGGCTTCATGAGCAAGCTCAGCTTGGTGTTTCATCGTCCCAAATGGTCCCCCTATTTTGGTTTTTAAATCGTAAGTCCCAGTCGAGTGCCATCTGCAACAATAGATAACACACAACAATCGAGTAATCAGGTGATTCTTTCCAATCAAAATAGTCAAAGCATCAATTCTAGTTACTCACCAATAACTAGTAGAGAGAGAGAGAGAGAGAAGATGACATCTCTCTGAAAAACACACTAATATCATTTTTGAATTTGTTAATAACGCAATAAACAGTAGATCATCAATTAATCCTTACACTAATTATCGGTAATAGTTTTACGATAGAAGCAACATATATAGACACAAATGCGTAAAAGAATCTATCAACATCCATATACACATACATGAGAGAGAAAATGAGAGAGACAGAGAGAACTTACGCTAATCGGAGCATCAACGGAGCACAATGCTTCTCAGCAATGAATCCTTTGAGCTTCTTCTTGCATTTCTCAACTGCCTTCTGGTAATCCTCACTTATTGTTGGATAACACTTTTCCATAGCTATCTATTACTTTTTCTAATCAATCTCAAACCAAACAAACTGTAAATCAGAATCAACTCGTAAAAATATCATGAAAATCACCAAAAAAAAAAAGAAGAAGATCCAAACAACTAATAATTTTCATAAAAAAACATTCATATACACTAATCACAGCATGTAGAGCATAATTACAGACCTGTGGAGCAGAGAAGAATTGTAGAGCAAAATTCGATAAAGAGTATGAAGTGATCACGAGGTGAACACTGCAACGATTTATATGGAAGGTGTAGAGAACGAGAACATTCTAGCATTTGATTTGGGCCGTCGAAGACCAGAAATCGTTGTTTGGTATTGATCGTCAGCTTAACGCTCAGATCATGCTTGTCTGTCAAGATTGTGGTGGGTGGTGGTCACCTATCAGAGCATAATGGAGTGACTTGCCAAAGCTAAATGGCATCGTGTGGCATTGTGGAACAAATATGAGGTTGGCCAAATTAGTCTTTTGGTCCTGCCAATTGCATACTCGTCTTACTTTGACCCCTTTAATTTAATGCATTGTGGAATAAATATTAAGGATTTTTATACTTTGTACCCTGAAAGATTTAAAAATTCTCATTTTATACTTTTAAAAAATAAATTTTATATATTTTATTTTAATGTATTAAAAATATTATAATATGACTTTTTCTGTCAACAAGCTTTAATAATAACAAATTAAATATATGCATTGAATGTAATTTAAGAACTATCATGTATTTATTTATGAGCAATGCTATTAGATTTTAAAGTTGGAATTTAGTTTAGAAAAATAATTCATTATTATCATTAGATTAAGAGGGTGTTCTAACATTATACACGATACACAACCAACATAACGATAAGTTGGCATTAGACCTCTAAATTAAATTATAAATAAATTAATGTTGATGCATAAAGTACATCATATATTATTATGTTTTTGCAATCAAAGTATCATAGTACATAATCTATATTTATGCTATTACTTAAGAGAGATGAGGGATTTAGTGTCCTTATTGTGAAACACATGTATTACCATTTAATCATTCATAATCGCTCATAATTTATTTTTTTTTATTAATTTTTTTAAAAAAATTTTTATAGCTATCTTTCTCTCTCATTCCTTGTATTTTTCTAATTTATTCACATACAACTTAGCAAGTGATTGCACCATTGCAGCGTATACATACACATAATAGGAATGCAGCTGATGTAAGAGTTCTTCCGTTATATTCTAACCTTAGAGCATCTCCAACCCACTATCTATTTCTTCTCTTTTAGCTATTTTAGCTAGCCAAACACAAAAATTCCTCTCCAACCCACTCTTTATTTTCCATTTTACCCAAATGACTCTCCAAATGTGGAGAGTCCATTTAACCTCTCTAAATTCTCTGTCAACCTCTCTCTCTCTCTCTATATATATATTGTATTTCTTTTAATTTATTGGAAGTTAGTGAAAGTTAGATTTCATAGTGTTTGATAAGCGTGTAAAATACTTTATAGATGTAATTTTAGAGTACGTTTGTTAACCCAAATTCAGCACTTAAAATGAATGTATTCAATATTTATTAATTAAGCCCATTTGATAACCAAAATTTAAACTCTCCTAATATGTTAAGTGCTCCTTAAAAATAAGATACAATATTAAGTAGGAGATCCCTTACTTAATTCTGAAAGTTGAAAGCCCTCAGCAAAATCATCTTTAATAATATTTACAATATGACAATTATACACCGAAATATTTTACAATCCTATTAAAACTCTAATTAGTTTTTTCTTCAAATTATCCTATATATTCTCCTTGTCGATCTCTTTTTTTTTTCTTTGTCTTGTCTTCCGTAACAAATATATATATATAATTACACACACAAACGCACGCATTGCACACACACAATTACACACAGACATATGCACTACACACACACACTTACACACACGGACTGCACACACACACACACACGGCGCACACACATATTATTTATAAAATCTAATTTATTGTATTTTTTTAATATTATTTATTAGTTATTGTTCTTTTTTTTATCAGATGTTATTGTTTACTTATTATGTTATTCAATTTGTTATTGTTCACTTATTGTGTTATTAAGATATTATTTATTTATTTATTTTGATCAAATATTTGTTAAATGTAGACTACAATATAATAATAGTGATTATGATTTATGTTATGACATATTTTATAAATATTTTTAAATTAAAGAGTAGAAGTGTAAAACTGAAAATTAATTTATTTTCAGGCGTCAACTCTATGTAGTTATTAAACAGTTTAGTTCAATTCAATACTTAAATTTCAGTGAATACCAAACAGTCCACAGTATTAAGCTTTTAGCTTTCAGACTTCAATTTTCAGTTTTATCAAACACCACCTTAGATATTCATTGAACAACATATGTTGCAAGACAAAATTGTCCATGCAATCTATTCACCCCCTTGTGCACTTCAAAATGGACAACATTGTACAACGAGGATCCGTGTCATTACAAATCGAGTAACTTTTCAAGTTGCCTCAACAAGTATCTTATAACATTCATTGGAAGGAAAGGATGAGAGAACAAATGATGTACATAAAGTTCACAAAGTCATAACCCAAAGTTCAAATATAGATTATATATGTAGGATATCAATTTTGGCTGTGCTGAAGATAGCTGCTGACAAGTACATTACTATATATTGCAAGACATATAAATCTCACTCAGAACAACATGATAGCCATTGCCAAAACCTTATATGGGGAAGATGGTAGTAGTCTCCAGATACTTGATGGCAAGAACTAGTCGGCCTTTGAGTCCTCACTAATCCTCTGCAAATCTAAATTTGAATACAATACAAATCAATTACCAAATGATGACAATAATGCAAAAAATATAAAGTAAATAATCAAGGAAAAAGAAAATAACTCACCCGAGCTCTGAGAGCTTCAAATGGGCTTTGGCATAGTCTGCGAAAAAGGCATCCTTATCCTAGAGCAAAATAATCATTCAGTCAAGAATATTTTGTGTGCATGTCAATGAAAGAGATAGATAAAACTTCATGATTCAAAATGTTTTACATACTGTAGCATATTTCTCAACTAGAGGGCGGAATACTGGATCCTCCAGAAGAGCTTTGTCTGATAGAAGCTGGATAAGACCTTCCTTGTCTCCATTTAGGATTTCCCTATCAAAATAAATCAGAATCAAATCAGTAAATTGGTCGCTCCCTGTATATTTCTCTAGCAATTTGGAGCAAAATTACCAATTACAATTATGATAATAGTTTATTGCAAATAGAAAGTAAAGAGAAGATACAGTCGTCATCAACTTGGTAAGCATATTCAGAAAGAGAAACCATACTCACTTGAAGTAGGAGTTATCAAAGATTAGAGGATTTGTAGTCCAAGGTCCCTCAAAACCAGACCTTTCCTTATGACATCGTCCCTGTTCAATAGTCCTTGGCAAACACAAAATTTGTCGACATTATGGCAAATAACATACTATAACCAAATAAATACAGAATATTCCATTGAAGTTTTAAAAAAAAATTGCAACATCACAGTTTCTTGAACCTACCAGAGTGTGGCCACTAGATAGAGCAACAATATCTTTATCACTAAGCCCCATGTGGCCAAAAACGTCCCTCAGATGGTCTGAACCTGAAAAAATAGCAGGGTTGTAGAAACACTGAATGAATTATATAACCCTGACATTCATAGCTACTTCATCTGATTACAATGACAGAAAAAAGGAAGTAACCTTTCGTGGCATCAGGCAAGTGACCTTCTGGAGGTGATTCACTTTTGTCCTGAGACCAATGTACTCATTTTGGTTACTACAATTATTAACAAGTCAAGAACAAGTTAATTATATCTACCTGACTTCAATGAACATGAATGGGTAATATTTGAGTTGATTTGTAATGATTTCATACGGTAATAATTCCAAATAAATTGGCTGGCCTAATATCAACGGTTACTTTGCAAGGCTTTGCCTAGAGGCATATGTCGTTCAACTACATAGACTAAGTAGCATAACCCTCAAGAATTTGCCAAGACTCAAACAATGCAAGTGCATAGAAAGTCCTTACTTAGCCCTAACTAGCCATCCAACAGTACTCCCTGAGTTCCTTGACCTCACTCTAGGGAACAAAAATATGGACTCTAGACATATATACTTAATCGCTACCATAATCTAATACAGGTATCAAAGTAGAGACTGACCAGCCCAAGCTTGACTACTGGCACAAAGTTTTGGCTCTAGAAATATAGTTAGTTTCTTGACCTCACAATCTAGGGAACAAAAATATGGCTCTAGAAACCGAAACCAAATTGATCATATATCAACCTATGGCCAACTTAATTTTGAACGAAACAGGAAAATTTAATGATGTTGTTGTTCATACTTGTCTTGCATTATAACATCTCTATCATTACAAAAAGGCTGTACAAATTTAGCAACAATCAAAAGAAACGAGACATCATGTAGGGCACAAGTCTTAAATGGGTTTTTGATGTCCATAAAATTGCAAATTTACAAAACTCTAAATGAAGCTAAACTTAAATTGAGTTAAACTAGCACAAAGAAAATTAGGACTCCAGAGTTAGAGCACTTATGGCACAAGCATGTTTTCCCAACATTTTTAGATGCTATGACTACACTAAAAACTCTAAAATGGTTCGTGAATTTTCAGAAACAAGCACTTATATGTACACATGAAATTGGAAGGATGCATGAACTTTGTACATGCTTTTTAGTTAATTCAGGAACACATCTGAAATTTTAAATCTCTTGTCTATCTAAGCAAGTATTCATTCCATGCCAATCCAAAGTCCAAACCTGACATAATTAGAGCAGCCTCTAGTTCATGGCCACATCATCGACTATATTCTTTTATTGTCACATTACATACTGATTTGTTTGTGCTTAAGCACACGTTGCAAAAGCATCCCCTGCACTTAATGGATGCATAAAAATAGGTATTGTTTAAGGATTCCAATTTTATTTATTGGCTTACTTGTATTATCACTTATTTATTTTCAGTCAAATTTATATAGAAACTAACCGGTCTCCCAGGGTGAAAGGGAATCTCAAGGCCTCTTGTAACTTCAACAACAACAATCCCAACCAACTGCAAGTGATCCAAGCACATAAAAATTTCATTTGTTAGGTTCAACATGTAGAAAGATAGACAGAATTCCACAATACAAAACGACATAAGTAGGACACAAATTAATTAAAAAGCCAAAAAAAAAAAGAAAAACACTCCCAGTTCAGTGATTTAGCATACAAAAATTACCTGGTAGAAGTCTGCATAGGATAGGATTGGAAATAGCTCCTTTATGGGCTTCAATAGCCTCACATCAATATCAAGTCCGTTGTTGGCTTCGTGAGCAAGCTCAACTTGGTGCTTCATCATCCCAAATGGTCCCCTTGTTTTGGTTTTTAAATCGTAAGTCCCAGCCGAGTGCTATCTGCAATAATAGATAACACACAACAATCAATTTTAAAGTGTAAGGATATGGAAATTAGTATTTAATAGTAACAAATTTATGTCGGCAAGCTTTAATAATAACAAATTAAATATATGCATTGAATGTAATTTAAGATATTTATCTATGAGCAATGTTATTAGATTTTAAAGTTGGGATTTAGTTTAGGAAAATAATTCATTATTATCATTAGATTAAGAGTGTGTTCTAACATTATACACGATACACAACCAACATAACAATAAGTTGGCATTAGACCTCTAAATTAAATTATAAGTAAATTAATGTTGAAGCATAAAGTACATCATATATTATTATTTTTTTACAATCAAAGTATCATAGTACATAATCTATATTTATACTATTAATTATGAGATATGAGGGGTTTAGCGTCCTCAGTGTAAAACACATGTATTACCCTTTAATCTTTCATAATCACTCATAATTTTTTTTATTATTTTTATATATCTGTCTTTCTCTCTCATTCCTTTTATTTTTCTACTTTATTCACATACAACTTATGTTTTTATCAATTAAACTTAACCATCCAATTCAATATATGCACACTATATTCCCAATCTCTAATAATAATGTCATATTGCCATACTAATCTTGGTTACTCTTCATTCTCATTATAGTCGAGTTCTTTTTTTTAAGCTTTCCCAAATGTCATTTCAAGAAATTCAAACTCTACAAGTATCTAGGCAATGAAAAAATATTAGTAGTTTCTTAGTTTAGTCATCTTTTTTATGTGGTGGTCTAGTGGCTTGAAATGGCCCATCTACGTCCTCTCTAACTTTTATGAGGTTAATAAGGAGAGTTCGATTTATGGGACTCTTGTTGTTTTCATTGGCAATTTTCGTAGTGTAGAGAGTTAAGCTATAGCTCAAGTTGGCCTTTAGGAACACCTTTCTCGCCGTCTAGGCCCTAATGGTGGATTTCCCTCTTAGATTCGAACTGCAATAGTCACGCTCAGGCAGGGTTTCACCCCCGTTGCCCTATAAGCCGATTTCTTTCTCTTTTCAATTTTTTGGTCCTTTTTGTTCAACATATTACTTCTTAGTTCTAACCTACCGAAAATGTAATACATACTAGAATTTGTTGATCTTGACCACTTACTTGGGTGATAAATGTTTAACAACTACATGATGATTAGTTTTTATTGTGCAAAGAAATCTTAGTGTCACTTTGTTTTCATAAAGTATACACAAATTTCACTTTGTCGTGTAACAAAATAAGGAAAACTCTATTTGAACCTAATTTGATGACCTAATTTAGGGGCATAATAATGTATAACTATTTGATTAATTGTGGGCTCCATCTAACATTGGAACTCACAACTAATCTAATGATTGCATTGAAACTCCTAGATTAGGTCTAGATTAGGTCTCCAAATAAGTCCCCATAGCATTGCTCACAAAATAATTGTACGATGAGGGATGTCAACTAACAAGTTGGAATAGCTTTGCTATCATAAATTTAAGGGTAAATTTCATTCACATTTTCCGTAGATATGCCTAAAATGAAAATGACGATTTTACTTTAATGCCCTTACCTAGTTCATATATTTACCAATATAACATAACATATATTAAATTTAGTTATTTACCCTTGATTGAGTTAAATTTATTTTAAATTTCACCTTGATCTTAATAAATTACACTAACTAATAGTTAATCTACTTAATTCCATCATTACAATTACAACTAATGTATCATCATCAAAGTCGTGTCTCTGCCACATCTCCACTCTCCCTCTCCTGCACATATAGAATGATGGGCACAAGTACCTGTAACTGACAAACAAACATACCAAACAAATTGATCGTTAAAATAACAATTATCAACTAAAAAAAAAAAAAAAATCTAAACTATCGCCACATCTTCATTTTCCAATGTAGGTCATTATAACATGTACAATCTAACCACTAATTGATTTGATAAAAATTGAACATTAATTTGTTGTTAATTTATTAAATATTAAATTAAAAAAATTAAAGGTAAACTTTATGTCAATTTGATGAAATTGAATTTAGAAGGATACAATTTAAGGTTAATCTAGTCTTAATTTGATGGATCAAATTTCAACTTGATAAAATTAAATGTGAAATTGATTAAATTGATTGTTAATTTGGTGTTAATTTTATAGAATAAATTGATAAAATAGAATGTTAATTTGGTGCTAACTTGATAGAATTAAATATTAATTAGGTGTTAATTTGTTAAATCAATGGTTCTTTGGTCCAATGATACTCTTTATCTTGTGAAGGCTTTGCCTTCTTGAGGTCAAATGTTCAAGTCCCCCTCCCCCTCCCCAAAAAAAAGGGTGTTAATTTATTAAAATTATAAAATTAAATGTTAAATTGATAAAACTAAAGGTCAATTTGGTATTAATTTGATAAAATTCAATTTTAAATTGATGAAATAGAAAGTTAAATTGATAAAATGAAATAAAAGAGAGATGCCAAATAATGAGGCGAAACAAAAAAAAAAGAGATATCCAAATGGGGAAGAGTAAGAGAGGGTAAAATTGATTTTTAAAAATAATCAATGATGACACCATCATTTTTCAATGTGTCCATAATGACTGGTCATGACATGGGGTATGAATGAAATGAACATATTAACTAAAAGGGAGTGCAGTAAGATTTTAGAAAAAAAATAGGGGGCGTCATTGTATTTAAATCTATTTATAAGGATTGTTGATGAAATTTATCCCAAATTTAATGAACGGCCCTTTTGTGAATGCTACGGATTGGTCTCCTAAGTTCATTGTGGATGGCCCTTTTGTACAGTTTAACATATGGTCGGCTTTTCTTAATGCCTAAGTAATTAGATAGGGACACCTTCGTCAGCATTATAGTTACATACTTACATCAAAATTTAATGAAGGAAAATAAGATATGTTTTGGGTCATTCATCTCTTTCTCTCTCTAGAAATTTTTGTGTGTATTTAATACACCACCTAACAGAATTAAATGATATACATAACCAATTACAAGTAGTATATTTTCAACAAAAACCGCCATTCATTAATATACTTGACAATTTTTTGTTGACTATACACATTATATGACAGTGCTACATACAATATTTTATGAGCAATGTTAGAGACTTAAAAACTAGACTTGATAATTACAACCATTGATTTTACTGTGAGTCTTAGCATTTATTGGGACCCACTACCTATTCAATTGTTGAGATTATCAAGTCTACTTTTTAAATCTAACTTTTAAGTCTGATGATACCTCAAACAAGCCCTAGCTGTGAGGTCAAGTCAGGAGGTCGGGTCAAGAGTTCAGAAAAGACACGAGAAACTCAGAAAACCAGGGGTGGAGTTCCCCTTGGGGAAATCGTAGCTGAACCGACCAGGAAACAGCTGGATGATTGCAGGAATTGGGCCCCATGCATGAAACTCTCAACCAACCAAGATTCTCTCCTAAAATCAAGGAGGATCCCATGAATAATGGGTAGAGATCTCGACCAAAATCCCACAGAATAAGGGGCAGCCTTATAAATACTATGCAACGCCTCATCGTAAGGCAGATACAAAGGGGGAAAGGGAGAGAAAAAGAGAAAAACCCTAATCAGTTTAGCACTGTCTTGTATTACATTCAACTAATCAATAGAGAAAAATAGGAGCAGGAACCTCCATTGAAGAGTGGACTAGACGAGTTCCTGATCCGGTGAACCACTATATTTTTACTGTGTACACCCCTTAAATCCCCTCAATATTTGATTGTAGCATCATACACGAGCCTTGAAGCTCTGATACACGTTCATCTCACGTTACTTGCACCTTTTGTTCATCCACGTTGGTTTACGCCATCAGTTTGGCGCCGTCTGTGGGAACGACTGTTCCTGTTACAAATAAGCTAATCTTTCAGTGACTACTGGTGTCAACACGAAACATGAGCAGAAACCAAACAAACCCATGCAGGACCAGCAAGGAGCCACCAATGGCAGACAGCCCGAGAACGTCCTAGGGATTGATCCTTCCATGGGGAATCCCCCCACAACTAACGAGATGGAGGCCCTTCGCCTCGTCAATCAGCACTTGATAAAGCAAAACGAGGAGCTCTTGAAGCTCTTGTAGGGCCCACAAGAGGCACGTCCGGCCCAAGAAGATCAAAACAGTCCCCACTACAGGGACCAACAACACCTTGATCCACTTAGAGAAGACAACGAAGGGGGGAGAACAGCCAGACCTTGGGGCAGGTTCCCCAACTACCCCCTAGGAACGGCCACAATGAAGAAGTACAAAGTCAAAATCTTGAAGGTGAAAAGAATGGTGTCTTCCCTTATCAACAGGAGAGAAGGGAGCAATATTGGGAGCAGCGCTTCAAGGGCATCTAGCAGGAGCTCAACCACATGAAGGAAGCGGTCAGGAGTAAAGCTCCAGTTACGATGGACGCCTTGGTGCAGCAGACTGAATCTCTATTCACGCCTGGAGTGTTGCATTTTCCCCTCCCACCAAAGTTTAGGATGCCTCAAATAGAGTCCTTTGATGGAACCAGGGACCCCATGGACCACCTCAATACTTATAAGAACCAGATGGAATTACACGGATATCAGGATCCCGTACGTTGTCGAGCCTTTGACATCACTTTGAAGGGTTCAGCCTTGGCGTGGTTTAAAAGGCTCCCCCCAGCCTCAATCTCTTCCTTCAAAGAGCTTTCCATTTTCTTCGTATCCCATTTCATAGGGGCTCGAACCTATAGAAAGCCGAGCTATCACCTTTTGAATGTGAAATAGGGACCACAAGAAAACCTTAGGTTGTATGTCCAAAGATTTAATTCAGAGTCGTTAAAGGTGGATGTCCCAGATGAAAAGTTCACCATCACTTCCATCATAGCTGGTCTAGGGGTGCAGTCTAAAGATTTGATATTCTCCATATAAAAAAATCCTCAAGTAGGCATGGCCGAGGTGCTTGCCAAAGCAGAGAAATACATAAACGGCGAAGAAGCTCTTCTTTCTAAGGTAGGGAACTCTTCCGCATATAGAGATAAGGGAAAGGAAGAGAAAAAGAGGAACTGAAGTCCCAGGAGAGAGAGGGAATGAAACGGATCTCCAAAGAGAGATAGATCTCCCAAAAGAGACAAAGAGCGATCCCCAAAAAGAAGGGGGAACGTTAGGGACCTCTTAGGCCCCCCGCAGCCTGAACTACAGTCGAGGTATGCACCTCAGCAATAAACCCCTCTCATTGTGACAGTATCCCATATCCTATACGAGGTGTAGAACGAGAAATTTCTAAGGTGACCTCTACGAATGAAGGCAGATTCGTCTAAAAGAGACCCTATGAAATATTACGAGTATCATAGGGACCATGGCCATCATACTGACGATTACATCCAGCTAAAGAAGGAGATCAAGTTCTTGATCTAGAGGGGACAGTTACGACGATTTATCGCCCATGACAATCAGGACAGGGCTCCGCCGCCACCGACACCTCGTCAACAAGCCCCTGCGCAGCACCAGTAACCCTTAGGGGAGATCAGAGTGATATCTGGTGGATTTACTGGCAGTGGAGAATCCAGTGCAGCCAAGAAAGCACACTTGCGCATAATCAGAGCTGGAGAAGCGCTGGAAGTACACACCGTGTCCAAAATGCCTTGGCTGAGCACAACCATCACTTTCTCGAATTTAGACTCGAAAGGCTGTCAATATTCCCATGATGACCCGTTGGTCGTAAGGGCCATTGTGGCAAACTAAACTGTTCATCGAGTTCTAATTGACAATGGGAGCTCGGCCGACATCATTTTCGCCTCTGCCTTTGACAAAATGGGCATAGGAAGGGAGAAGCTTAAGTCAGTGAATGCTCACTTGAAGGGGTTCTCAAGGGAGATGGTGCTACCCCTGGGATCCATCCAACTCGTGCTCACTATGGGGGACCCTCTTTGTCAAGCCACCACCACAGTGAAATTCCTAATAGTTGACGCCTCTTCCGCATACAATATACTACTTAGGAGACCATCCCTCAACGCAATGAAGGCTATCTCCTCAGCATATCACATGGTCTTAAAATTTCCTATAGAAAATGGAGTTTAAATGGTCCGAGGAGACCAGCGAATAGCCAGGGAATGCTACATGGCCTCGGTGAAGCAAAAAGAGGTTGAAACTATCAAGCTAGATGAGCTTAACATGAGGGACGAGCTGGACACCAGGCCCATACCGTCAGAAGAGCTAGAGCCAGTTCAGCTCGATGAGGAGCTTGAACATATTGTTTACAGGGGATCTAAGTTGAGCAAAGAAATGAAAGACCTACTCACCCAGTTCCTGAGGAAGAACATGAGGGTGTTCTCTTGGAAATAAGAGGACATAGAAGCCATTAACCCCTCCATCATCACACATAAACTAAGCGTGAATCCCATTTGTAAACCTATTAAACAAAAGCGGAGTAGTTTTACTCCGGAACGTCAGAAGGCAATTAACGAGGAGGTCAGTAAACTCCTCCATGCCAAGGCCATCAGAGAGGTAGACTACCCTACCTGGTTGTCGAATGTGGTGTTGGTCAAGAAGACCAATGAAAAATGACGGCTCTGCATTGATTTCACTAATCTCAATTGAGCATGCCCCAAGGACAGCTTTCCCTTACCTCGAATTGACTTGATCGTGGATGCAACTGCTGGGCATGAGCTCCTCAGCTTCATGGATGCTTTCTCAGGTTATAATTAGATCAGGATGGACCCGGTAGACCAGGAGAAGACTTCATTTGTGACTGAATAGGGAACTTACTACTACTAGGTCATGCCTTTTGGATTGAAGAATGCTGGAGCCACCTATCAGCGCCTAGTGAATAGAATATTCCAGAAGTAAATTGGGACATCCATGGAGGTTTATATTGATGACATGTTGGTAAAATCACTGAAGGCAAAGCTGCACATCGAGCACCTAGTAGAATTGTTCCAAATCCTCAAGGAGTACAAGATGAGACTCAACCCTACAAAGTGCGCCTTTGGAGTATCAGCAGGAAAGTTCCTGAGATTTATAGTCATCAACAGAGGAATCGAGGCTAACGGGTCAAAGTATGAAGCTTCGAACAACGAGGCAAAGTATGAAGCTATCATTGCTGGGCTCAACCTTGCTCATTCAATGGCAGCAGAGCAGCTGGAGATCAGTAACGATTCCCAGTTTGTCGTGAAACAAATAGAGGAGTCATATGAGGCCAAGGGTGTGAAAATGGTTTTCTACCTCAGGAAGGTACATGAATTAATCAAGAAGTTTGTGCAAGTTAAGTTCAAGCACATTCCTAGAGCCAAAAATTCAAGAGCAGACGCTTTGGCAAGGTTGGCAACAGCTTCGCAGGAGAATTTGGATAGGTTAATTCTAGTGGAGCATTTAGCAGAATCATCTGTATGCATGGAAGATGAAGAAGTTCTACTTGTGCAAACACTACAGAGCTGGATAGACCCCATCAGAGGGTATCTTCAAACTTGGACTTTGTCGAAAGATCCCAAAGAAGCTGCGAAACTAAGAGTTGGGTCAACCAGATTTTCTATCTTGTAGAGAAACCTATACAAACGAGGATTTTTGACACCTCTACTCAAATGTCTGGGAGATGACGATGCTAACTACATACTCAGAGCGGTCCATGAAGGAGTCTGTGGCAATCACATCGAAACTTGGGCCCTCGTAGGAAAAACATTGAGATAGGGGTATTACTGGCCCACTATGCTCAAAGATGCTATAGATCTGGTCAAAAGATGTAAAGCTTGCTAAGTACACTCCAACATTCCCCACTGCAAACCAGAGCTCCTAACATCGGTTGTGAGCCCCTGGCCTTTTCAACAGTGAGGTTTAGATATACTTGGCCCCCTCCCTACGGGGGTTGGACAATTCAAGTTCGCCATTATTGGGGTGGACAACTTCACCAAATGGGCAGAGGCAGAGCCTTTGGCAACAAGCACAGAACAAAAAGTCCAAAACTTTGTCTGAAAGTCGATAATCTGCAGGTTTGGGATCCCAAGGGCAATTGTTTCAGACAATGGCAAGCAGTTCGATAACCCTAAGTTCAAGAAGTTTTGTGTCGAGCTGGGGATAAGAAATTTCTTTTCGGCCCCAGCTCATCCCCAATCCAACGGGCAAACAGAGGTCATCATTCGAACAATAAAGATCGCCCTGAAAACTAAGTTGGAAGCACAAAAAAGAAAATGGGCGGAATAGCTCCCTGAGGTGTTATGGGCATACAGAACCACATCCAAGACAGCTACTCGGGAAACCCCATTTGCGTTGGCTTTCGGAACTGAAGCAGTAGCTCTTGTGGAGATAGGGCTCCCGTCCCCCAGAACTGAGTTTAGCAACGCAAGACATAATGACGAGGCACTGCTACTCAACCTCGATCTATTAGATGAGAAGAGAAACGAGGCCTTACGGCACATAAAACATTATTAGAGGAAGATAGCCAGGTACTATGACAAGAAAGTAAAGCACAGAAGTTACAAGGTAGGGGATCTAGTGCTTAGAAAGCTTTTGCTTGCAAGGAAGGACCCTTCCCACGGGAAATTAGGTCCAAACTGGGAAGGTCCTTATATCAATCAAGGGTTATTAGGCCCTGGAACTATGAGTTGCAAACTATGGAAGGAAAAATCCTCCCTTATTCTTGGAATGCAGATGACCTTAAGAGGTTTTTTTAGTAAGTTTTTCTGTAATAAAATCATTCTTTCAATTAAACTGAGAGCTTTTGACCCTCCCTTGTATATGCTTGCAAAAAAAAAAAGAAAAAAAAAAAAGCTTCCAGCTCATAAAAAATAAGATGAGCTCTCCAGCTCATAAAATTCTATCTAGATCATAAAATAAAGATGAGCTCTTCAGCTCATGAAATTGGGATGAACTATTCAGCTCATGAAATAAAGATGAACTTTTCAGTTCGTAAACAGAGCTCTGCAGCTCACTTTGAAAAGTTCAGTGCATAAAAAGAGCCCTATAGCTCGAGATGAACTCCTCGATTCGTAAATTACAAGTTCAAGGGTCCACAGAAGAACCAGTAGCCATCAAATAAGAACAGAGGTTCATATATTCAGCAGTACAAAAAAAAAAGATTACAAGAGATATTCTCAGTCCTTATTCGCCCTTTAAGCGTTTCCGGAGCTCTATGACTTCCTCCTTCAGGCGGACATTTTCTTCTTTCAGCTCATCCATCTCCTTCTGGGCTTCTGTCAGAAGATTTACAAGTCTCTGCCTAGATGAGGAGAACAGTATGGCAGTCAGAGAAGATCCAGGTGAAGAAGAAGAGTCACTGGCATGGCCATTTTTGCGTTTCCCAGAGGAAGTATCAACGTCCTTAACCTCATCAAATTCAGAAGGACAGGAATCAACAGAATCTGGGTAAAAAACAAAGTACATAGCAGCACCAACAGAACTGAACAGAAATAAGTTATCTGATGTCATCAGTTCAGAATAGGACACAGGTTCAACTTCTATCATCTGATCAATTCGCATCTCCTCTAACAGATCCAATTCAGGAGGACCTACTAGTCAAATTAAAATTCCATGATAAGGAGACTACATTGAAAGACCTGAACAAATACAGGTTGCCGAGATACTTACCCGAATAAGAATAGCTCCTCCAGGATCTGGGAACTTTGCACTCTCTATAGTGCAGCTCTATGGACCTCCAAGAATTCCCAATAACATAAAAGAAGGGATTGACCCATCCCTCAGGAGGAGAAAGAAGGTCAAACACCAAACGTCGCAGCTTGAAGTGCCTCCACTGAAAACAGACAAAGCACGGGACCTCATCCTCCTCGATGTCAAAAAAGTAGAAGAATTCTCCTACAGTGGGGAATTTGCCATTACCACGAAAGCGCCAAAATAGAAAGAAACTGATCATGATGGACCACCCCTTAGGAGAGAGACGAGAAGGGCATACCCCACAATAGGCCAAGATGTAACCAACAGCGGGATGAATGGGGAGACACAGCCCCATGTCTAAGTCCCCCTCAAAAAAACAAGTCTCCCCTCGAGGGAGATAATTGCAAAGCTCGTCAGAAGATGGGGCTCGCAAAGATAGTTCCACGTCAAGAAAGAAGTTCTTCTTTATCCCAACTAAGTCTGAAGATGACAATGACGAAGGCACTAAGTAACGGGTCTACCACTCCCACTCAATTCCACAGAAGCGTCGTTCGCTGAACAGGGGGGAGATTGGGGTAGCCATTGGCGTTACTGGAAGGCAAGGAAGAGACGTAGAAAGAAGATAACAAAGGTAAAATGCTTTTTAGAGGGAATAAATGTCCATAGAAGCAAGAAAACAAGATATTAAAGAATCAAGAAGCACGCCGACCTAAAGGCGGCGGACCTTTGGGTTTCCAAATTAAGGCAACGGATATGTTTAAAGAAGGGAATAAAATATGGACAATAAAGGAGGAGTTAATGAAAGATTCTACTGGTCATGAGCCATTAAATAGTCAAGGAAGGCTTGATACAGCCTTGGATAAGCCCAGGAGGTCGGATTCTCTCCTCGGTTAAGACGGGGCTCAATAATTGGATCACATCTCGAAAGAGATTTCTCAGATTTTTTTGGGCTGACTAAGAAGAAAACTTTATTCCTAAGGCACAACAAGACTTCGTGAGCATAAGTAAATGCTAGGACCATATCCCCAACAAAGCTAGCGGATGCACTAGAAGCAACCACACCCTAGTCTTTACACCAAGCAACAAGGAGAGACCTTCCAAGAATGAAACCAGATGTCCAGGGTAAGCTCTGCTGACCCTAATGGAGTTTTGGGAGGTCTGCACCAAGGGTTTTCAAGCTTCGGGGAATTAGGAGCTCAGTTAGGGGCATGCAAGGTAGCTTTGGGCCCCGTTGCCTCAAGGGGAAGGAAAGACGGGGAAAGAGGCACATAAGCAGTTATGTAACTTAGCAAAAATTAAACAAAAGACACATGCCCTATTGGAACAAAGGCTTCTCGGTAGAGGTTCGTACAAGCCCAGCACCTAGGAGCCCTTAGAGGAAGAGACTTCGTGTGGTGAGGTTGGATTAGCATAAGGAAATAAGCCTCAATATTCCCTTGATACTCCTCATCCATCTCAAGCAATAATAGCCCTCAGTTTTCTAGCAAAAGTTCAGGGTAATAAACTGCAATATAACAGGGGAGATAACTACGGGTCCACGGTAGAGCTCGGCGATCCTGAAAGACTCTCTGAGGTCGCAAACATTCGGATATTTATGAGTTCAGTGTAAAGTCAGCTCAGGAAGCAGCTTTGCTTGCAGAGGAACTCAGTTCCCCTCAAAACAATGGGGGGCAATGAGATCACAGAGTAGTACGCGAACAGCTAACCACAAAACAATGAGAGTAGACTGCATTGAAGAGCAAGTTGAATTGTGTTAGAGTAGAGTAGATTGCATTGAAAAGCAATTCGAATCGTGCTATCGTATTGAGCAGAATAGACTGTATTAAAAGAACGAGTTAGATTATGCTAGAACGCAATCAGAGAAAGAGAAAAAAATTGGTGCGTTTACACCAGTATGTTTACCATTCAGACGAATCAGGAAAGGCAGGTCAAGTTTACATTCCCTAGTAGAAGTTACAAATGTTAGCTAAAAAAAAAGAATTAAAAGATCCTAAGTTTCTGAAGAGGGAACAGGTGGAGGATCCTGCAATGAAGTTACTATAGCCTCAGTTGCAGGAACAGAGGCAGAGCTCAGCAGCTCACCAAGCAACCCTTCTGGCAAGGCAGCAGTTGAAATCTCAAAAGAGCCAAGAACAGGTGAAGAGGCTGGGGCCTTGATCTTAGAAAGAGCTCTCGTTACCAGATCAGCAGAAAAGGACGTATTAGTTGGAACAGCTGAAGGAGTGGACATTTCAGTACCTTTCAGAGCCCTATCAGAGGCAGCGGGAACCAAGGTGCTATCATTGTCATTTGAATCAGACCCCTCCAACTCCTCCTCAGTGGGGATGACAAAGTTAAAGTCGAGGTCTGAGTAGGCCTTCTCTATTTTGCGTTGAAAGACCAGTCATCCTGAGGCCCACTTGGTGGTGACATCATCCTTCAGCTCGACTATTATGTTATCCCTCTCCTTGAGAACTTTCTTCTGCACCTCGAGCTCACCGCATAGGCCCTCGTTCACCTCAGCCAGTTTAACATACTCCTTCCTAAGGCTCTCGAGGGAGCCCCGAGCATCAAAGACTTCCTGGCTAGCTTTGTTCCAGGCAGCTCTTCCCTGGTCATCCTTAGCTCATCCCTGACCTTCTTCTCTCTTTCCTCAGCCCTGTCCTTAGTAGCTTGAAGGCCCTCGTAGTCAGAGGAATACTTCTCCATTTGTTCCTCGAGCTTCTGCACCTGAGCTCTGAGGCTCTCATTGTCAAAGGTCAGCTCAACGACCTTAAATTCGTATGTCTTCAAAACTTTGGTAGAATCCTCCGAAGATCGGACCCTGTCCATCAAGTTCTTCAAATGGAGAGCCATTTGTGAGAAAAAAAAAAGGAAACAAACATAGATCAGCACAATTCAACCGCGCCGAGCTAAGAGCCAATGTGAAAATACTTACAATGGCTGCTCCCTGGAGAGCTGAGCAGAAAGAGGCCTTAGGAGGCATGATAGAGGCCCTCTAAATATCAGTTTCAGGGAGAATGGATGAAATGGCCCCAGCAGCCAACTCAGCATTGTCGAAGAAGAAATCTTCATCAGTCTCCTGGTCCTCCCTCCTTTTGACTTTGGGACCCTAGAGAGGCAGCTGGGATGGGTTCTCAGGCGGTCTGGGGGGTGCAGAATCTGGCTTGATTCCAGTAATCAGCCTCAATGTTCCCTCAACCTCAAAAGAGATAAGGGAAGCCAACCCTGGCTCGGAAGTCTTTTGGGGGGCAAACTGGGCCCTTTGAAAAGGAATGGGCCAGGGATTGAGATGAGGGAGTCTGTCCTCCCTTGCTCAGGGCAGAAGAAGAGGGCACTCCCAGCTTCTGCACTTTAGCTCTGTCAGTAGGGCTGCCTCCAGAGCTGGTATCGGCCTTCCGTTTGCCACTTTTCCTACTCTTCTTCAGTAGGTCAACTTTGGTCTGGAGCTCCTCAAGGGTAGATTTCATTATGGAGGAGCTTGGGAGATCTGGACCAAGCAAGTTTGACAAGAGAAAGGAAAAATAAGGAAAGACAAGGGAACCAACTCATAAAGTGTTACCTTCTATGTCTTTAGGCCTAACAACTGAGATAGGGAGCGGAGCTTCAATCGATACCTCAGGAGGACTGAATCCCTGTGTTATTAAGACCCAGGGCTTAATGAGCTCGGAGTACTTCTCTGGATTGCACTTCTCCAACTTTCGCTTCATCCTCTTGTCCTCAGCACTGAGCTCTAGTCGAATGCCTGAAATGCAACACAAGGAGAGCAAAGGTAAAAAAGGTGACTCAACGATTCCTAAACTAGAGCTCAATCAGTTCGAGCAAGAGCTCACCTAAGTTATCAGGGGCGGACCAAGTTCTAGGGATACCCAGAGTATCAGTCCTGTCAGCAGGGTTGTACTTCCAGTTGAGGCCCCCAACAAAAAAGAATTGTTTCTTCCAACCTTATGGGAGCTCGGGAGATGAGTAATGATTTGCCTAGCTGTGGTTCGCTTGGAGACATATAAGAAACCCTCTGATGAGGTGAGCTTGACTTTCAAGAGATCCACAAGCACGGAATGGCTGGGGACCCCGAGTCCATGAATCTTAAAGAAAACCAGAAGACCCACAAGTACACTCCAGAAATTAGGGGAGAGCTAAGTAGGGCAGACATTGAAGTATTGCAAAACACTCTTGATGAAGGGATGCATAGGGAAGCGAAGACCATTCTCAAAAGCTGCCTCAAAGAAACATACCCTCATGTGAACTTGGGCAACGTATGGGGTGTATTTATCTGGACACCAAGAGGAAAATCGTAACGAGCACTGAGAATTCTCACATGAGAAGAGTCAACCTCACTAGGTCTTACGAGCTCAGTGTGCCTAAAGGTGACCCCTATGCTCGCTGAGCTGTCAGAGACTCCTATCCCACTCACCTTGCCCTTACCTTTGATAGGATTAGGGGGCACAGAAGAAGACGATGAGGATGGTTCCTCAGTATTTTTCTCGGCATCGACAGCATCCACACCGGGGAAGTTGTCAATTTCTTCGCCTACATCCCCTAAATCAGTGTCCTCTTTGGCAGACCTTTCCCCCAAGAGAGAAGCAGAGAAGCGTGTAACTCTAGAAGGAGTAGACATAACTGAAGAGGAGAAGGGTAAACTGAAAGAATGGTAGAGATGGGGAATACCGATTAAACACTCCCTAATAACCTTAGGGTCAGCGCAGTAGCTTCCAATAGCAAGGATTCGCATGATAGAAGACCAGTCCATGAAGTGGGGGAGGGGAGACAAACAATAATTTCGATTCCAAAAGTAAAAGAACCGAAAGGCCCAGAAATGCAATAGCCACCTCGAATTCGAGGGATCCAGAAGGATAAAAGATGAAAAAGGGACCGAAGGGCGTACCTAGGGGGAAAGAGTAACGAACAACAGCCTGGAACGAAATAAAAGAAAGAGGGCAATGCGAATCTTCAAATCGAACCCACAAAACTCGATCTTGAATGAGGAATCAGAGAATTCCAAACTAGAAAGCCAAGAAATCATAAGAAGAGAGAAGCAGTAGAGAAGTTGAACAGTGGAATAGGGCGGTTCAGATAGCTATTTGAGCATTTAAAGCCTGAAAGACGTGGGCTGAAATGTGCACGAGAAACAAAGAAGTCATGATTGTCGAAAGTCGCCAAAAAGGCCAAACTCACGTGCGGGCCAAGGTCAACCATGTGCAGACCCACTCGGTTTACAAAACAGCTCAACCCCTGCCCAAGCCCGCTTGAACCAGGGGCTGGAGGGCAACTGATGATACCTCAAACAAGCCCTAGCTGTGAGGTCAGGTCAGAAGATAGGGTCAGGAGTTCAGGAAAGACACGAGGAACTCAGAGAACCAGGGGTGGAGTTACCCTTAGGGAGATCGTAGCTGAACTGACCAGGAAACGGCTGGATGACTACGGGAATTAGGCCCCATGCATGAAACTATCAACCAACCGAGATTCTCTCCTAAAATCAAGGAGGATCCCATGAATAATGGGCAAAGATCTTGACCGAAATCCCGCGGAATAGGGGGCAGCCTTATAAATACTATGCAACGCCTCATCATAAGGCGAATACAGAGGGAGAAAGGGAGAGAAAAAGAGAAAAACCCTAATCAGTTTAGCACTGTCTTGTATTACATTCAACTAATCAATAGAGAAAAAGAGGAGCAAGAACCTCCATTGAATAGTAGACTAGCCGAGCTCCTGAGCCGGTGAACCACTATATTTTTACTGTGTACATCCCTTTAATCCCCTCAATATTTGATTGTAGCATCATACACGGGCCTTGAAGCTTTGATACACGTTCATCTCACTGTACTTGCACCTTTTGCTCATCCACGTTGGTTTACGCCATCAAAGTCTATCTAGCATTACTAATATTTTATCCTCTCTCTCTCTCTTTCACACACACACACACACAGATGTAATTGTATAATGGCAGATCTGTTTCCCAATTGTAAAACTGACATGCAAGTGATTGCACCCAATGCAGCGTATACATACACATAATAGGGATGCAGCTGATGTAAGAGTTCTTCCATTACATTCTAACCTTATGAGAAGAATTTTCTTCTCATTGTTTAAGATAAATTCATTTGTATAGATAGATTTTATTAGTAGTAAAGTTATTCAATGGAGACGTAAAGTTAATCAAATTCTTACACTCACCGCGTACACACATAAAGAGAGAGAGCTAATATGTTATGCATGGATACTAGTATCCATATTTCCTACGTGACATATTGTTGTTTTTTTCACAATGAGATTATCAACATAATCGGTTTGCGATTGAAACTCGAAATTACAATACTTCTTAGGCTTGGAACCACAATATACGAGGTAAGATGAAAATACTAAATCTATATATTATGTTTCATATTGTTTGATAAACATGTAAAATACTTTATAGATGTAATTTTAGACATTCATTGGATAACATATGTTATGTTACAAGACAAAATTGTCCATGTAATCTATGCTCTCCCTGGTGCTCCTCAATCTGATTGGATAATAACTTTTGGGGTTGTGGCAGATGATATGATGTGATCCATTTTCCAAAAGCCCACATCCCTGGGGTCCATAAATTTGTGATAAATTTCAAATGAGGATGTTTGAGCTTCAGGATGAATTGTAATGAGCTAAATAAAATTTATTACCCTAAAGCCTCCTTGCAAACCTAACTTAAAGTGGACAATATTGTACAATGAGGATCCATGTCATTACAAATCGAATAAATTTTCAAGTTGCCTCAACAAGTATCTTATAACATTCATTTGAAGGAAAGGATAAGAGAACAAATGATGTACATAAAGTTCACAAAGTCAGAACCCAAAGTTCAAATATAGACTATACATGTAAGATATCAATTTTGGCTGTGCTGAAGACAGCGATTGACAAGTACATCACTATATATTGCAAGACATATAAATCTCACTCATAACAACTTGATAGCCATAGCCAAAACCTTATATGGGGAGAATGGTAGTATTCTCCTGATACTTGATGGCAAGAACTAGTCGACCTTTGAGCCCTCACTAATCCTCCGCAAATCTAAATTCGAATACAGTACAAATCAATTACCAAATGATGACAATAATGCAAAAAATATAAAGTAAATAATCAAGGAAAAAGAAAATAACTCACCCGAGCTCTGAGAGCTTCAAATGAGCTTCGGCATAGTCTGCGAAAAAGGCATCCTCATCCTCGAGCAAAATAATCATTCAGTCAAGATTCTTTTGTGTGCATATCAATGAAAGAGATAGATAAAACTTCATGATTCAAAATGTTTTACATATTGCAGCATATTTCTCAACTGAAGGGCGGAATACTAGATCCTCCAGAAGAGTTTTATCTGATGGAAGCTGGATAAGACCTTCTTTGTCTCCACTTAGGAGTTCCCTATCAAAATAAATTAGAATCAAATCAGTAAATTGGTTGCTCCCTATATTTGTCTCGAGCAATTTGGAGCAAAATTACCAAGTACAATTATGATAATAGTTTTTTGCAAATGGAAAGCGAATCAACTTGGGTAAGCATATTCAAAAAGAGAAACCAAACTCACTTGAAGTAAGAGTTATCAAAGATGAGAAGATTTGTAGTCCAAGGTCCCTCAAAACCAGAACACTCCTTATAACACTGTCCCTGTTCAATAGTCCCCGGCAAACACAGAAAATTAGTCGACATTATTGCAAATAACATACTCTAATCATATCAATACTGATATTCCATTGAAGTTTTTTAAAAAAATGCAGCAGCACAGTTTCCTAAACCTACCAGAGTGTGGCCACCTGATAGAGCAACAATATCTTTATCACTAAGCCCCATGTGGCCAAAAAGTCCCTCAGATGGTCCGAACCTGAAAAAATAGCAAGATTGTAGAAACACTGAATGACTTATATAACCCCGACATTCATAGCTACTTCATCTGATTATAGTGACAAAAAAAAGGAAGTAACCTTTGCATTCGGTAAGCAGCCTTCTAAAGGTGGGTCATTTTTGTCCTGAGACCAACGTACTCATTTTGGTTACTACAATTATTAACAAGTCAAGAGCAAGTTAATTATGTCAACTAGACTTCAATGATCATGAATGGGTAATATTTGAATTGATTTCTGATGAGCCCGAAATTAACTGGGCCAGGCCCAACGAATCAAGAGAGGCCCACAGAGCCCAAGTCATCTCAGAGTCCAAGTCATCAAGTCAAGCAGGAATCCAAGGGGGACACCCCAAAGGGGCACCACCCAAGGGGATCCCTTCCCTCCTTAGTTCCATGTTCCTTCTTCTGCGCAATCCTTCGCACTTTCTACTTTGCCACTCCGACTCAAGTCCAACCCATCTCAGGATCGTCCTTCTACGGAATAGGAGCACGAGGGAAAGAATATCAAGATTCGGACATCCAATCCTACTAAAATTGTACATACCAAAATAATAGAAGTCCTCTCCCTCACGTCACTGCCTCACCCGCCTTACTAAGCCTATATAATGTAAACTCTCTCTACATAAATGGTATCACCTCATCACCTTTTTGATGCCTTCATGACCTTGAGATCCCTACACATTCTACACCTCCCTACACACATTGTTCCCCTCTCCTAAAGCATTGTAATACTCCCAAAGTATATTCTTTCAGTTACATTATTCATCAATAAAGACCCAAGCCACTGCTGTAGTTCCAGAGAGTGGAGTAGGTCACCCGAACCGAACCACTATAAATCTCTGTGTTGTTCCTTTATTGTTTTTATCATTAATTGCTTGTTTATTGCTCATTAACTGCACCCATTCATATTCTTGACTGTTGATTTTGCACAACACCGACTTGTACATCATCAGGTTGGCGCTGTCTGTGGAAAAGGACTAATTTTTCTACTCTTTTAATCCATGATAATCACTACCAGTTCAATGAGCCAATATCCAGGAGACAACAACCCGGCCCACCAAGAGGAGGCTTCGCCTTCCCTCACACCTGTAGACCCTTCTGCTATTGTGACTCCCGCCGGGCAACAACAGCAGCTCCTCTGAGCCATGCAACTGTTATTGAACCAAAAGCACCAGATCATTGAGTTGATGCTCGCCCAAGGGGGCATTACCCTTCACACTGTGGGAGGAGTCCCACTCCCTCCAACAGAAGAGGAGCAACAACCTATCCCTTCTGGGTGCTAGACAACCCCCCACCATGGGGGCCCTCACCAGAATACTCCAGGGCCACGCCAGGGCGCCCCTTGCCCGACAGTCCCTGCTCAGCGCGTAGAGAGCTTTTGGGTACCCCCTCCGCACGTACCTACATAGGAGAACGAAGATGGAGGAAGCCAATATGAAGACCATGAAAGCCAGTACCACCACCCGACTGAGGATATCCCCAATTAGTGGGAGGAGAAGATTAGAGAGGTGCAAAACCATCTCAGTGATGCCCTCAACGCCATCAAGGCATAGGCACTCGAGATAGTAAACTACCTGGTAAGACGCACTAGCACACCTTTTGTTGCTGACATAGTCAATTATCCCTTACCCTCGAAGTTCAAGATGCCTACCATCGAGATCTTCGACAGTACTAATGGCCCCCATGATCACCTAGACAACCTACAAATCCCTTACTCAACTACACAACGTGCCTGAGGAGATTATGTGTAGAGCCTTCCCTACCACCCTCAAGGGGTCCGCACGCCAATAGTTTGCAAAGATGAAGCCCTCTTTAATTCACTCATTCGCGGAGTTTAGTAGATCCTTCGTCTCCCATTTTATTAGGGGACGCCGACATCAGAAACTAGTGACCCACTTGCTCACCATCAATCAGGACATGGATAAAAGCCTCAGAGACTACCTTGCCCGCTTCAACGAGGAGCTAGATAGCAAGGTGGCCGTGGCCGCCTTTATCACAGGCATGTGCTATTCCAACTTTATGTTCTCCATCCTCAAGAAGTCGCCCTCCAGCATGCCCGAGCTGCTGTCTAGGGCACAAAAATACATGAACGCCGAGGAAGTCACCAAAGTCCATCGGGGTGAGTCCTCCCAAGGAGGGGAGAAAAGGAAGGACACCCGTGAAGACAAGTCGGAGGCGGAGAATAAGAGAAAGAGAACCAAGAGAGTCTCAGTCAAGGACCGTCTCGATCCCATAACCCTGAGAGAACGACAGTTTTTCATGCCACTCAACACCTCGGTGGAGCACATCCTATTCCAAATACATGATGACCCCACTTTCTATTGGCCCGGAAAAATGAAGTCCTCCCAAAACCGCATAAATCCCAGTAGGTACTGCCGTTTCCATTCAGACTACGACCATGATACTGATGACTACTTTGATCTTAAAAGGCAGATCTAGGAGCTCATACAACGTGACCAGTTAAGGCAGTATGTTGCTGGCAGAGGACAAGCCCCGCCACCTGGTTGGGACCAAAATGACAGAGAATGCCAGCAACCCCTCGGAGAAATCTAAACGAGCTTCTAAGAGCCAGGTGGAGGAGTTGACTCAAACTCTGCCAAGAAAGCCTCGACCCAACTATGGGACACTGAACACCAAAAGACTTTATCTATACTTTATTGTTTCAGTTGATTTATTTTGTTATCTGTTATTTTATAAAATAAAATTCTGCGAAGATTATTGTGTCCAGAATTGTCTTGTTTTCCTAAAAATTATAATTAGCTTACAGAACATGACCTCACAATAAGTTGGACAAAAAAACAGTAGTCATTATATTCTCCACTATCATCAAGGCTCTCTCTGTCACCAACTACGGATGGTGCCCCATAGGGGACGAAGCCAGAGAAATCAACAATGGCCCTCCCAGCTTCAGGCGCCCAGCACTAGGCGATAGCACCACCAGGAGCCCAACACCAAGTGACCATTCATCACCAGGCGCCCAGCACCCCTCGGCGCCAGCGCCCGGCAGGAGGCGCTTATCATTAGGAGCCCAACACCTCGGCACCCCACTTATCTCCTCAATGCCCTCCTTCTCTCCTCCATCTCTATAAAGTGAGCCTCTGCCTAAGTAGCTCTCCCAAGTGCTACTCGAAGGTCAGCCTCCAAGTTGGACAACCCTCTCATGTGTTAGCCTTAACTTTTCAGCGACATCCTCTTGTGCCTGCCGTGCAAGCTCTGCGATATCGTCTCGTGCCTGCCGCTCAAGCATCAACCGCACTTCAGTAGCTTATATCTTCAGGTTCACACTCTCTCGAGAGTCACAAAGAAGTTTGACCTTATCTAGCCTCTGCTACGATAGCTATATGACTCTGCTCTGGAGCATGTAGCCACCTTGTAAGCCTCTACTATGGCAGCCATATGACTCTGCTCTAGCGCATGTAGTCACCTTGTAAGCCTCTGCTACAACAGTCATATAACTCTACTCTTGCGCATGTAGTCACCTTATAAGCCTCTGCTATGACAGTCATCTCCCGAGACTATATGTAGCTCAGCCTATATGTGACAAGCCTCTGCTATGGCAGTCATTCCGCAAGACAATGCATAGCTCGGCCTTAGTTCATGTAACCCTCTAACGGGACATCCACATCTTTGACTTTGCTCTCATTCAAATAGCCTGTCTCTCTCTCCAGGTAATCATGTTAGATATTTTAATGTTGAGATAACATTGTTTTTACCAGGCACATTACAACCCGAGGGACTATGCTAGATTGACACCAAGCCACTACTAGAAATATGACAGCTATGTGACGCTACGATCCCCATAAGAATCGCATCGGAGTCTCAACTCCTACAACGGTATAAGGGCTAGTTCTAGTACACACAGGAGTCACAGTTTGGGAAAGGAGAGGGGCATCGCTAGATCCCGCTCTTGGGGAGCAACTTGGCCATCGGAGCAGACCTCGGCCGAAAAGCACTGAGGGCATCAGACCTCACCCTTTTGGGAGGAGGAGAAGACACCACCCTAAAAACACAAGAGAGTCTCCATCATTGCTCTGTCAACAAGGCGCCTATAATTAGAGATAAGGTCAGTTAGTGACCAAACACCAGAGAGGTGCCACCCATAGTAAAACTCAAGGCGTCCTCCAAACCCAGTAGTGCCAAGACCTCCTGGCATCGCCCAAGGCGCCTGACCAGCCTCCTTGCACTGCCCAAGGCGCCCTACCAACCTCTTGGCGCCTGCTAGCCTCCAGGTGGCACCCACAGCAGCCTCCACCGTTGCCCAAGAGAAAAAACAAAAAAAAAAAAAGAAAAAGAGGAAGGGAGGTAGCAACCAAGAAGAAAGAAATAAAAAAGAAAAAGATAAAAAAGAAAGAAAAAAAAAAGAAGAGGAGGAGGAGGCGGCGCCTAGGCCATAGAAGAAAAAAAAAAGGAGAGGAGAATATGGCGCCCAGGCCAAAGAAAGAAAGAAAAAAGAAAAAAAAATGAAGAAGAAGAGAAGGAGGCGATGCCCAGACCAAAGAAGAGAAGAATAGAAAAAATAAGGGAAGGGGGGCCAGCGCCCAAAAGGCCAATGCCCAAGCCAAAAAAAAAAAAAATTTCAGCAGAGTCCCCGAAGATAAAAAAGCACTGTGGGAACAAGAAAATTTCTACTCAGGTGAAGAAGAAGTATATGCCCTTAACCCCTTCCTCTCAAAAAAAATAAAAATAAAAGGCTTAGGGGCAAATGATGAGCCTGAAATTAACTGAGTCAGGCCCAAAGAATCAAGAGAGGCCCACGGAGCCCAAGTCATCTCAGAGCCCAAGTCATCTTAGAGCCCAAGTCATCAAGTCAAGGAGGAGTCCAAGGGGGACACCCTAAAGGGGCGTCGCCCAAGAGGCTACCCCAAAGGGGCGTCGCCCAAGGGGATCCCTTCCCTCCTCAGTTCCATGCTCCCTCTCCTGTGCAGTCCTTTGCATTCTTCACTTTGCCACTCCAACTCAAATCTAACCCTGCTCAAGATCGTCCTCCGACGAAATAGGAGCACGAGGGAAAGAATATCGGGATACGGAGATCCAATCTTACTAAAATTGTACTTACCAAAATAGTAGAAGTCCTCTCCCTCACGTCGCCGCCTCACCCGCCTTACTAAGCCTATATAATGTAAGCCCTCTCTACATAAATGGTATCACCTCATCACCTTTTTGATGCCTTCATGACCTTGAGATCCCTACACATACTACATCTCTCTACACACATTGTTTCCCTCTCTTAAAGCATTGTAATACTCCTAGAGTATATTCTCCCGGTTACACTATTCATCAATAAAGACCCAGGCCACCGCTACCGTTCCTGAAAGTGGAGTAGGTCACCCGAATTGAACACCTATAAATCTCTGTGTTGTTCCTTTATTGCTTGTTTATTGTTCATTGACTGCACTTATTCATATTCTTGACTGTTGATTTTGCATAACACTGATTTGTGCATCATCAATTTTTGATGATTTCATACGGTAATAATTCAAAATAAATTGGTTGGCCTAATATCAACTGTTACTCTGCAAGGCTTTGCCTATAGGCATATGTCACTTAGCCCTAACTAGCCATCCAAGTTTCCAACAGTGCTCCCTGAGTTCCTTGACCCACACTCTAGGGAACAGAAATATGTACACTAGACATATATACTCAATCACTACCATAATCGAATACAGGTATCAAAGTAGAGACTGACCAGCCCAAGCTTGACTACAGGCACAAAGTTTTGGCTCTAGAAACCGAAACCAAATTGATCGTATATCAACCTATGGCCAACCGAATTTTGAACAAAGCAAGCCAAATTAAGGATGTTGTTGTTCCTACTTGTCTTGCATAGTAAAAATTTAGCAACAATTGAAAGAAACGAGACATAGTTTGTCTTTACGTAGGGCACAAGCTTGAACTGGGTTTCTAATGTCCGTAAAATTGCAAATTAACAAAACTTTAAATGAAGCTAAACTTAAACTGAGTTAGATCAGCATAAAGAAAATTAGGACTCCGGAGTCAGAGCACTTATGGCACAAGCATGTTTTCCCATCATTTTTAGATGCTATGACTATGCTAAAAACTCTAAAATGGTTCGTGAATTTGCAAAAACAAGCACTAATATGTGCACATGAAATTGGAAGGACGCATGAACTCTGTACATGTTTTTTCTGTTAATTCAGAACCACACCTGGGATTTGAAATCTCTTGTGTATATCAGCACTTATTCATTCCATGCCAATCCAAAGTCCAAGCTTGACATAATTAGAGTAGCCTCTACTTCATGGCTACATCATCAGCTACATTCTTTTAATGTCACCAAACATACTGATTCGTGTGTGCTCAAGCACACATTGCAAAAGCATCCCCTACACTTAATGGATGCTCAAAAGAACATATTATTTAAGGATTTAACCTTTGTTAATGGCTTACTTATATTATCATTTATTTATTTTTAGTCAAATTTATGCAGAAACTAACCGGTCACCCAGGGTGAAAGAGAGTCTTAGAGCCTCCTGTAACTTCAACAGCAACAAACCCAACCAACTGCAAGTGATCCAAACACATAAAAAGTTCAGTTGTTAGGTTCAACATGTGGAAAGATAGACAAAATTCCACGATAAGCAGGACATAAATTAATTAAAAAGCCAAAAAAAAAAAACTCTCCTAGTTTAGTGATTTAGCATACAAAAATTACCTGGTAGTAGTCTGCATAGGATAGGATTGGAAATTGCCCCTTTATGGGCTCCAATAGCCTCACATCAATATCAAGTCCGTTGTTGGCTTCGTGAGCAAGCTCAACTTGGTGCTTCATCTTCCCAAATGGTCCCCCTGTTTTGGTTTTGAAATCTTAAGTCCCAGCCGAGTGCCATCTGCAATAATAGATAACACACAACAATGGAGTAATCGGGTGATTCTCTCCAATCAAAATAGTCAAATCATCAACTCTAGTTACTCATCAACAACAAGTAGCGAGAGACAAAGAGATCAAAACACACAGAGAGAGAGAGAGAGAGAGACGAGATCTCTCGAAAAACCACACTAATATCGTTTTTGAATCTATTAATAATGCAATAAAAAGTAGATCATCAATTAATCCTTAAACTGATTATTAGTAATAGTTTTATGATAGAAGCAACATATATAGACACAAATGCATAAAGGAATCTATCAACATCCATATACACATACATGAGAGAGACAAAGAGAGAACTTAGGCTAATCGGAGCATCAACGGATCACAATGCTTCTCAGCGATGAATCCTTTGAGCTTCTTCTTGCATTTCTCAACTGCCTTCTGGTAATCCTCACTCACTGTTGGATAGCACTTTTCCATAGCTATCTATTACTTTTTCTAATCAATCTCAAACCAAACAAACTGTAAAAATATCATGAAAATCACCAAAAAAAGAGAAAAAGAAGAAGATCCAAACAGCGAAGAATTTTCATAAAAAAACATTCATATACACTAATCACAACATGGATAGCATAGTTACAGAACTGTGGAGCAGAGAAGAAGTGCAAAGCAAATTTTGATAAAGAGTGTGAAGTGATCACGAGGTGAACGTTGCAACGATTTATATGGAAGTTGTAGAGAACGAGAACATTCTAGCATTTGATCTGGGCCGTCGGAGACTAGAATCGTTGTTCGGTATTGATCTTCAGCTTAACGACTCGGATCATGCTTGTCTGTCAAGATTGTGGTGGGTGGTGATCACCTATCAGAGCATAATGGAGTGACTTGCCAAAGCTAAATGGTGTCATGTGGCATTGTGGAACAAATATGAGGTTGGCCAAACTGGTCTTTGGGTCTCGCCAATTGCATACTCATCTTACTTTGACCCCTTTAATTTAATGCATTGTGGAATAAATATTGAATTTATACTTTTTACCCTGAAAGATTTAAAAATTCTCATTTTATACTTTTAAAAAAAAATTATATATTTTATTTTAATGTATTAAAAATATTATAATATGACTTTTTCTGTCGGCAAGCTTTAATAATAACAAATTAAATATATGCATTGAATGTAATTTAAGAACAATCACTTATTTATCTATGAGCAATGCTATTAAATTTTAAAGTTGGAATTTAGTTTAGAAAAATAATTCAATATTATCATTAGATTAGGAGTGTGTTCTAACATTATACACAATACACAACCAACATAACGATAAGTTGGCATTAGACCTCTAAATTAAATTATAAATAAATTAATGTTGATGCATAAAGTACATCATATATTATTATGTTTTTACAATCAAAGTATCATAGTACATAATCTATATTTATACTATTAATTAAGAGAGATGAGGGGTTTTGTGTCCTTATTGTGAAACACATGTATTACCCTTTAATCATTCATAATATCTCATAACTTTTATTTTTATTAATTGTTTTTTAAAATTTATATTTGTCTCCCTCTCTCATACCCTTTATTTTTCTACTTTATTCACTTACAACTTCTGTTTTTATCAATTAAACTTAACCATCCAATTCAATTATGTGCGCATTGTATGCCCAATCTCTAATAATAACAATGTCATATTGGCATTCTAATCTTAGTAGAGTTCTTTTTTTTTAAGCTTTCCCAAATGTCATTTCAAGAAATCCAAAGTCTAAAAGTATCTTGGCAATGAAAAAATATTAGAAGTTCCTTAGTTTAGTCGTCTTTTTTATGTGGTGGTCTAATGGCTTGCAATGGCTCATCTAGGTTCTCCTTAACTTTTACGAGATTAATAAGTAGGGTTCAATTCATGGGATTCTTGTTGTTTGCATTGACAATTTCATAGTGTAGAGAGTTAGGCTATAGGTCGAGTCAGCCTTTAGGAACGTTTGCAATTTCTTGCCGTCTAGACCCTTCTGGTGAATTGCTCTAATGGATTCAAATTGTTATAGTCACACTCTGGCAGGGGTTCCACCCCCTTTGCCCCATAAGCCAATTTCTTTCCCTTTTCAATTTTATTTTGTCCTTTTTGTTAAACATATTACTTCTTAGTTCTTACCAAATAATTTACAGCCTCGCTTTGATTACATGTTTTAGCAAACATTTAGTTCTAATGAAGGAAGAGGAGAACCAACAAAAAAAAAATGTAATACATACTAGAATTTGTTGATCTTGACTATTTATTTGGGTGACAAATGTCTAAACAACTACAAGATGATTAGTTTTTCTTGTGCAAAGAAATCATTCTGTCACTTTATTTCCATAAAGTATATACAAATTTCACTTTGTCGTGTAAAAAAATAATTGCACGACAAGGAATGTCAACTGACATGTTGGGATAACTTTGCTATCATAAATTTAAGGATAAATAAGCCTAAGTACAAAAACGTTCCTCGACTATTTTAAAATTTCACTAACACCTCTTGTCAGCGTTTGTTCCCTAAGGAGAGTAACAAAAATGATGATTTTACTTTAATGCCCTTACCAATATAACATAACATAACATATATTAATTTTAGTTATTTACCCTTAATTGAGTTAAATTTATTTCAAATTTCACCTTGATCTTAATCAATTGCATTAACTAAATTAAATTTATTTTTAAATTGAAGTGAAGAGTAATTTAATATTATAATTTATTACTTATCTAATCAATAGTCATTTTATTTTAATAGTTAATCTAATTAATTCCACCACTACAATTACAACTAATGTCATCACCGCCAAAGTCGTGTCTTCGCTACATCTTCACTCTCCCTTTCCTTCACACATAGAATTATGGACACACAGAATTATCGGCACAAGTACCTGACAAACAGACATATCCAACAATTTGATTGTCAAAATTGCAATTACCAACTCACCCCCACAAAAAAAAAAATTCTAAACTATCGCCACATCTTCATTTTTCAACCCAGATCATTATAACATGTACAATCTAACCCCAAAATGATTTGATAAAATTGAACATTAATT
This sequence comes from Ilex paraguariensis, assembly GCA_963454935.2. NCBI lineage: Eukaryota > Viridiplantae > Streptophyta > Magnoliopsida > Aquifoliales > Aquifoliaceae > Ilex > Ilex paraguariensis. The sequence continues at coordinate 283,633 of CAUOFW020002547.1, forward strand.
TAATGTTAATTTAATAAAATTTAATATTAAATTGAAAAAATTAAAGGTAAACTTTATGTCAATTTGATGAAATCAAATTTTAAAAAAGATACAATTTAATGTTAATCTAGTCTTAATTTGCTGGATTGAATTTCAAGTTTATAAATTAAATGTGAAATTGATTAAATTGATTGTTAATTTGGTGTTAATTTTATGGATTAAATTGATAAAATAGAATGTTAATTTGGTGTTAACTTGATAGAATTAAATATTAATTAGGTGTTAATTTATTTAAATTATAAAATCAAATGTTAAATTGATAAAACTAAACGTTAATTTGGTAAAATTAACTTTCAAATTGATGAGACAGAAAGCCAATTTGATGTTAATTGGATGATATTAAATTTTAAATTGATAAAATGAAATAAGAGAGAGATGTCAGATAATGAGGTGAAACAGAAAAATAGATATCCAAATGGGGAGGAGTAAGAGAGGGTAAAATTGGTTTTAAAAAATAATTAATGATGGCACCATCATTTTTTAGTGTGCCCATAACGACTGTTCATGACATGGGGTGTGAATGAAATAAACATATTAACTACAAGGGAGTGCAATAAGATTTTAGAAAAAAAATAGGGGGCATCATTGTTGTGACACCCCTAAAATCGGGGGTCCTTTATTAACCATTAACTACCGTTAACCCGTGGAAATACTCGTGATTATCGTCTAATCCGACATCACGTCAATAGAACCCCTTTAACCGGGATTGTTATCCACTCGTATAACACATGCATATTTTGCCATTTGACCCAACTGATTCCAATATACCACAAGTTATACTTATTTCATGTCCATTTATATCATTGGAATCAAAGAACCCATAGCCCAAAGGCTTGGAAAAGTAATTTTAAAAATTTTAGATTTTTGGAAAGTGTATTGGTAGGCCATACCGGTACGAGTTGCCCATTGGAAAAGCCATACCGGTACGAGTTGCCCACTGGTAAAGCCATACCAGTACGAGTTGCCCAATGGAAAAGCCATACCGGTATAGGTAACCCTCTGCAAAAATTCATACCGATACGGTTAACCCACTGGACCTCGTCATACCGGTATGCTTTGCTGACTTTTGCCTATTCCACCTATTTTTCATTTCCAATCCATTCCACCATCATCCCATACATGTTTAATGAATTTTTCCACATTACACATGATCCATACTAGTTCTATTACATTCATGTACATGAATTTACATACCAAAACTAAGTTTTCATAACATTTTTACAAAAAATCAAAATAAAGCCATATCTAGGCTTTCTTCATTCTTGAAGTCCCGTATGAGGGCCTTCCATCGGAGTATATATCACACTTGAAATATTTTCCGTATAAGGTGAGCTACGCTCAATAGAGTATCTCCTACAGAGGTTACTCCCCCCTAGATGCATATGAAATGTGCACATGCAACAATCAACAATTATTATCCATTCCAATCAAGAACATGTAATTCAAGATGGTAATTCTACCATATCATGTCATGATATGACATGAGACTCACTCATGTATTTTATCCCGGGTCCTCATCGACTCTCACAACACAATGCAATGCACGTGTTTATAAAACCAAATCATTATTGGATATTGCCCATCAAATGAGTACTTTGTAAACCAAAATCATGTGTCTTTATTGGGTATCGAATTTTGGAATCACACCGCTGGCTCCGTACACCATTACACTTTTTTGGAATTTCACCACAGGGGAATGTATGAACCAAGTAGCCGGGTTTTGCACCCGATGGAGAATTTATCCATTCTTACTATACCCGACACAAGTTTTTCCTTCGTGCAACCATGTGACTCAGTCAAATCTTCAATCCCACTTTCCCGAACCCACCCATCAATCACTAAGTATGGCGTTTGATCACACCATGCACACACACACTCACACTCATGTCGAATGTCCATGAATGCAATGCCAACTTCATACCTAATATGCAATGAATGCCAAATGAGCAATTTAAACCACATATCAACATATCCCACGATAATTTATATCTTAAGCATATAATTACCACAATCATCATAATGCTAATATATTAACAACATATATTAATTCATTCATACTCAATAACATTTCACAAGCATAATACTACAAAATCTATGTCAATAGCATGCTTTATTCACAAGGCACAATTTTAACACATAACATGCCACATAATCTTAAATTCCAAGAATTTTCACAAGTGTCATTTCCATATCAATTCAAGCTAGAATTTGATTTAGGCCATTTTCATACTCATTCCCACATATCAACAACAATAGGCGCAAGTGACCTATGTATTTATATACACTTACCCACCTCATATAACATCATAGGTAAGAAATAAACCCGAGTAGGAGGAAACCCTACCTCTTGAAGCATAAAATGAAGGGTAGAACCTTCAAGAATGCCTCCCAAGTCCAAGAATACCTCCCAAGCCCCAAAATCCTTGATTTCTCCAAAAAATTTTCTTTGGATTTTTGGTGAAATCCTTTGTTCTTGCTACGCCCTCATCAAGGTGATCGACTTTAACTCTTGGTCCGTAGAATTCCAAACGGCGGAACTCCGTGAATCGTAGGGAGAAGGTAGAAGTTTTAATTTTTCTTTTCTCTCTTTTCCTTCTAGCGTGTGAAACCAGCTGATCAAGTGGGGAAGAACAAATATCTTCCCATATTTATAGTCTTTAATTGTGTTGTCCACGTTGCACAGCACATTTCCTATTTTCGGGTCTGTTTTTGTTTCGAAATGACTTAATTTCGTCCCGATTTAAGTTCAAATTATTTTTGTTTAAACTTTCCTTCAGTTATAAGAAAATTTTATAAAATTTATTTTTGGGGACGTTTGTGAGATCACCCAACACCCAGTTGTCTCGTAAAACATACAAATTTTGACTATCTCAGAATTTGATAAAAATTGTTTGGATAACTAATTTTCGCGAGACGATTCCAACGGGGAGGTTTGTTTCATCATCCCGAGACCTAGAAAAATACCGTTTCACCTTTTTTCAGAATAAATTCAAATTTATCCGGGTTTTACATTCTTCTCCCCTTAAAAGAATTTAATCCCCGAAATTCACACACGCATGCACATTCAATCACATGCATGTGAGACAAGTATAACATACTCATAACTACAAAAATGTACCTCTATCCTCGAATAAGAAATGATAACTGGTACGGATAGTGTCCTCACGCTCCCATGTCGCATCCTCCACTCTTTGGTGTTGCCACAGCACATTCACTAGCCTCACGGTCTTGCCTCACAAAATTTGATCCCGACTATCTATGATGCGCACCGGTCCCTCCTCGAAGGTCCTATCCGCATTAACAACAAGTTCGCCCCAATCCACCACATGAGTCGGATCTTGGGTATATTTCTGAAACATGGAGACATGGAATACTGCGTAAATACCAGATAGATTTGGCGGTAATGCCAACCGATAAGTAAATGTACCAACCCTCTCAAGTACTTCAAAGGGCCTGATGTACCTCGGCTACAACTTTTCCCGCTTGTTGAACCTGACCACTCCTCTTTTAGGCATTACCTTCAAGAAGACTTGATCTCCCACCTCAAACTCTAGAGGTTATCACCGTCTGTCGGCTTAGCTCTTCTATTATCTCTGAGTCGTGAGAAGACGCTTCTATATCAAGTCCACCATCTCCGAAGTGTCTCAAACTAATTCCAGATCTGTAGAGGGTCTCTCTCCTACCTCCGTCCAACAAATCAGAGAACAACAAGGCCTCCTATAAAGTGCCTCATAGGGTGCCATCTATATGGTCGCCTGATAATTGTTATTATAGGCAAACTCCACTAAGGGTTAGTGTTCTTCCCAACTACTTTTGAGATCTAGGACGCATACCCGTATCATGTCCTTTAAAGTCTGGATGGTCCTCTCCGACTGACCGTCTGTCTGGGGATGAAAAGCAGTACTCTTCATCAATTGTGTCCCCATGGCTCGCTGAAAACACTCCCAAAAATGAGCCATAAACATGAGATCCCAATCCGATACTATACATATGGGCATGGGCACCCCATGCAACCGAAAAATCTTTCCGTATGTACAACTTGCAATATTCCTCCAGTGTAAAGGTCATTCACACAGCCAAAAAATGTGCCGACTTGGTAAGTCGGTCCACTATCACCCATACCACGTCATGTCCGTGTGAGTGGGTCACAAAATCCATTGTGATATGCTTCCACTTTCACTCAGCTGCCTCTAAAGGCTGGAGTAACCCTATTGGTCTCTGATGTTTAGCCTTCACCTATTGACAAGTGAGACATCGACTAACAAAATCTCCAACGTGTCTCTTCATCTCGCTCTAATAGTATTGGCGACGAAGATCATGGTACATCTTCGTGCCACTTGGATGCACCGTAAAACGAGAGCAATGAAACTCTCAAAAGATCTCCTCTCTCAGCTCCACAGACTGAAGAACCACAATCCTTCCCCTAAACCGAAGACCACCATCCGTATGCATGCTATGGCCCATATGGCCTAATTACAGAGTCCTCGCTCGTGAAGTAGTAAGGGACTGTGTAGCACCCTGGAACTTGTATCGACTTTCCTGGCCTATGGTGGGGTAGGGAGGGACAAGGTATGTATGTGGCTGCCCCACCGATGACTGGGACTAAGATGCCCCATAACTTTGGGATCCCTGTCTCTGAGGGCAATCCTACTTCATATGACCAGGTTAATTACATTGATAGCAAGTCCTCTGACCTGCCTGGTATGAAGGCCTATGATTTCTCCCGCCTTGGGAGGATTGACCTTGGCCTTGATAGCCGCGACCCTGTGGAGTCGAAGTCCTTTGCCTCTTCCCCGAACTTGAAGAAGATTGGCCCTCATTCTTCTTGTCTTTAACACCTGCTTACCAGATGTTCCGTGCATCATAAACCTCTCTCTTAATGGCCATAGATGTCTCGACCATTGAGTCCAAGTCTTGCGGGCGAAGGCCCACAATATTATCCCAAATGGACAATTTCAGGCCATCCTCAAACTTCATTACCTTGGCCATGTCTGTGGTCACATAATCGTTAGCAAAATGGGCTAATTCTGTGAACTTAGCCACGTATTCTAATACCGTCATAGTCCCTTGCTTCAAATTCAGGAACTCTTGAGCCTTAGCTTACTGGACACACACCGAAAAATATTTGCCCATGAAGAGCTCTCGAAATTTTCCCTATATCGTTGCCTCTAAGTTCTTGGAGGCTTTAGCCCAATCCCACCATCCCTAGGCTTCCCCTTCCAGCTGGAATGCAGCTAGCCTTATTTTAGTGGCGTCAGAGGTGATCTCCTTAGCCTCCAAAATTTTGTCAACTTGCAGGAATCAATGGTCGGCCACCATCGAATCCGCCCTTCCTACGAAAGTCGGTGACTTATGTGTCTTAAACTTCTGGAGATTACTTGAGCCTCCTGGGCCCACATTTGCACTAGTCTGTGCAATGGTAGCAGCCGCAGCACTAGCCTGTGCAATGTAGTAGTCACAACACTAATAGCCTCCACAAAGGCTTAATGGTTAAAGGCCGGTGATGGTTGATTTCCACCCACCGCCTCGACGTCCCCTTCCTTGATTTGCCATCTACACACATGTAAGATAGCAATAGAGCCTCATAGAGTATCCCTAGATAGGAATCAAGTATAAACTTTGAGATTTCTCTCCTTGTCTAACTAGTAAAGCGTATGCTACCTCTAGTAGACATTTACATCTTGAACTATCCCATTCATCTCTTTTTCTGAACCCCAAGGTTATGTTTTCAAACCCTAGAGTTGCTTATTTCCATATACATTTCACCATGCATATAATCTACATAGCACATAATATGTAGCAATTTTAGCACATAACATGAAATGTACAATGAATACAATGGTCTAGACCCATGCCCATCAAGTCCTAGGTAAATCGTATACCTATGCTCTGATACCAAGCTGTGACACCCCTAAAATCAGAGGTCCTTTATTAACCGTTGACTACCAGTCAACCCGCAGAAATACTTGTGATTGTCATCCAATCCGACATCACGTCAATAGAATCCCTTTAACCGGGATTGTTATCCACTCGTATAACACATGCATATTTTTCCATTTGACCCAACCAGTTCCAATATACCACAATTTATACTTATTTTATGTCCATTTATATCCTTGCCATCAAAGAACCCATATCCCAAAGGCTTGGCAAAGTAATTTTAAAAATTTTAAATTTTTGGAAAACGTACCGGTAGGCCATACTGGTACGAGTTGCCCACTGAAAAACTCGTACCGGTATGGGTAACCCTCTGGAAAAATCCATACTAGTACGACTAATCCACTAGACCTCGTCATACCAGTTCGCCATACCGGTATGCTTTGTCGACTTTTGCCTATTCCACCTGTTTTTCATTTACAATCCATTTTAATCCATTCCACCACCATCCCGTACATGTTTAATGAAGTTTTCCATATTACACATGATCCATACTAGTTCTATTACATTCATGTACATGAATTTACATACCAAAACTAAGTTTTCATAACATTTTTACAAAAACTCAAAATAAAGCCATATCTTCATCCTTGAAGTCCCGTATAAGGGCCTCCTGTTGGCGTATATCCCACACCTAAAATTATTTCGCGTATAGGGTGACCTGCGCTCAATACAGTATCTTCTACAGAGGTTACTCCCCCTAGATGCATATGAAATGTGCACATGCAATAGTCAACAATTATTACCTATTCCAATCAAGAACATGTAATTAAAGATGGGAATTCTACCATGTTATGTCATGATATGAGATGAGACTCACTCATGTATTTTATCCCGAGTCCTCATCGACTCTCACAACACAATGCAATGCACGTGTTTATAAAACCAAATCATTATTGGATATTGCCCATTAAATGAATACTTTGTAAAACAAAATCATGTGTCATTATTGGGTATCGAATTTTGGAATCACACTGCTGGCTCTATACGCCATTACACATTTTCAGAATTTTATCACAGGGGAGTTTATGAATCAAGTAACCGGGCTTTGCACCCGAGGGAGAATTTATCCCTTCTTGCTATACCCAACACAAGTTTTTCCTTTGTGCAACCATGTGACTCAGTCGGATCTTCAATCCCACTTTTCTGAGCCCACCCATCAATCACCAAGTATGGCGTTTGATCACACCATACACACACACACACACACACACTCACACTCATGTCGAATGCCCATGAATGTAATGCCAACTTCATGCCCAATATGCAATGAATGCCAAATGAGTAATTTAAACCGCATATCAATATATCTCATGGCAATTTATATCCTATGCATATAATTACCACAGTCATCATGATGCTAATATATTAACAACATATATTAATTCATTCATACTCAACAATATTTCACAAGCATAATATTACATAATCTATGTCAATAACATACTTTATTCACAAGGCACAACATTAACACATAGCATGCCACATAATCTTAAATTCCTAGAATTTTCACAAGTGCCATTTCCATATCAATTCAAGCTAGAATTTGATTTAGGCCATTTTCATACTCATTTCCACATATCAACAACAATAGGCAAGTGACCTATGTTGTTATATACACTTACTCATCCCATATAACATCTTAGGTAAGAAATAAACTCAAGTAGGAGGAAACTCTACCTCTTTAAGCGTAAAATGAAGGGTAGAACCTTCAAGAATGCCTCCCAAGCCCCAAAAGCCTTGATTTCTCCAAAATCTCCTCTTTGGATCTTTGATGAAATCCTTCATTCTTGGTACATAGGCCTAGCCCTCGTCAAGGTGATCCACTTTAACTCTTGGTCCGAAGGATTTTGACCGGCGAAACTTTGTGAATCGTAGAGAGAAGGTAAAAGTTTTGGCCATGTTTGGTTATCATATCGGAAACAATTTTTATTCTTAAATTTCAAAAAACACTCAAAACCAATTTGTTTAGCATTTTTTTTCTCTAAATTTTAGAAAAAAAAATGAGATTTGAGTCAAAGAAACAGAAAATAAGTGTAGCTTCCTTTCAGAGTTTTCTTTGAAAATTTTTGAAACAAAGAGAACAATATATTTATAATTCAACAAAAAAACCTAAGCTTTTGAACAATCTGAAAATGAAATCCAACAATTTGAAGATTCTCTACACCAGATACAATTCTGAAGAAATAAATAAAATTGAATTTGCTAAATCAAAATCTCAAGTTAATATTTATGCACCAACTCCTCTCATAAGAGCTTATTATCATAGGACAACTCCTCAAAATATTTATATGAAGAAAACTTTTTTATTGATCAACAAAGAAATGATGCTTATTCCATTTATGAATGGAACATTGATGGTATGTCTGAATATGTCATTCATCAATTTTAACATAAAATTTTAATGTATGCTTCAATATGTAAAGCTAATCACAATTCTGATCATACTACTGCTAAATTTATCACCACCGACTTTACAGGCCAACTAAGAGGTTGGTGGGATAACTATTTAACTCATGTTCAACAAAATGAAGTATACAGTTAAGGTAAAAACAATAGAAAATGGAACTCTCATCACTCAAGAAGATGATGTCTATACCTTAGTATAGACTATATTAAAATATTTTGTTGGATCTAATTTTCAAAACTCTGATAAAAGTAAAGATCTTTTAATGAATTTAAGATGTCCCACCTTAACACATTTTGGTGGTATAAAGATGTATTTTTGGCTAAAATTTTGTTAAGACTAGATGCTAATAATGAATTGTGGAAGGAAAAATTTATTTCAGGATTACCCAGTTTATTTGCTGAAAAAATAAGGATTCGCTTAAAGTAAAAACATGGAGGATTTAAAATCCCTTATGAAATTTATACTTATGAAGAACTAGTTTTTGAATGTATTTCGAAAGGATTAGTTCTCTGTAATGATCTAAATCTTAAAGCTCAACTTAAGAGACAAAGATTAATTGGCAGAAAAGAACTTGGAGAATTTTGTAATCAATTTGCTTATGCTCTTGATATACTGAAAGATAAATCTTCTAGCAACAAAAAGACTTATTCCAAGCCTTATAAAAAGGGTCAAAAATTCTATAAAAAGAATTATGAGATAGCTAACAAACCTACTAAAAGAGTCAAAGAAAAGGACAAAAGCCTTATATTAAATATTTTAAGTATGAAAAACAGGGTCAAATTGCCTCTATATGTTTAACTAAACAACAGATAAATGAATTAATTAATGATAAAGACCTTAAAGAAAAAATCTGGCTTTATTCGAGAAATCAGCTTTATCTGATCATTTCCTGAAAAATAAAGTAGACAACACATTATCTATGTCATCATGGAGATTTATCTCAATATCATCATTTAACAAATCTTGGTTAATTTCAATGTCACCTTTAAGAGGGGTATATCCCTGGGAATCCATAAAGTCATCATCAGAATTAATAGGAGTAGGAGATTTCCTATTTCCTTCCTCAACTTTATCTTCTCCATTGCCTTTTATGGCAACTGTAGGAGTGTTGAAGAGATTCAGCTTTTCACATTTGCTCATGCCAAAAGTGGACATGATCTAAAAACCGAATTCCTCCATTACTGCTGCTCATAATTTAAATGGAGTTTTTCGTTCTTAATTAATTCTTTAAGAACTTCAATAAGATTTAAATTAGTTTTAGTATTTATACTAGTAGAGGGAACCATTGATGTAGAAGATGAAGCTTTATCAATGGAAGATTTATGTTCTTCTTTATCTATGTCTTTAAGACATTCCGCTATGATTTTTTTTTAAGCTCAAGCGGGTAATCTCTCTCAAATTGGATTAAATATTCCCTGATTGTCTAGGATCATTAATGTCAGAAGGATATATCCTTTCAAGAAAATTATTAAGTTCCATATATGGAGACAAAGTCAAAGATTTAGGTATAGAAAGAGATTTATCTCCAGACAACTTTTCGTTATTGTCAACTTTATTTGACAAAGGTGTGACAACTTTAAGTTGTTGTGACGGGTTATCATTCATATCACTTTTATGTGATAATGTCTTTATAGAGAGTGGAGGATAATAAGCATCTTTATATGCATTAAAATAATAAGAATCCTTATATGGATTAAAATAATATGCACTTCTATATGCATCAAAGCATTTGTATAGTCATCAGAGAAATATTCATGTTTATATGTCAAAACTTGGGTTCTAACAGTGATACCACAAGTTTATTTATCATTTCTTGGCAAAATTCTTCTGGAACTATAGTCTCCAACCATTGTTTATAATGCCAATCATAGTGCCGGTTATTAATTTCAAGAATAAGATGGAACTTTAATCCTGCTTTTAAAGATTCTTTTTGACGTCTTGCAATTCTTAATAAAAGATAGGTATATGATCAATTAATTGATCTTCCATAGCATTGCCATAGAGACACCAAAGTGAAACTTTGCAATTATTAGTACTCCATGTGGAGGAAAAGCTATAAACATCTTCTCCTGTATAATCACAAAAATAGTCAAGAAGTTCTGGTGATTTAACAATAAGATCCAAAGAGAATGAATATGGGTTAGGACTCATTTCTGTAACTTTTTGGTCTTGTCCTGCAAAATAAACATCACTTTTTAATATGTTAGAATAGGATGGAAAATTTAATTGATTTTCTTTTATTTGATTTATTAATTTTATTGGAGGTGGAGTTGTAAATTCAAATAATATTTGTTGAACATTTATGGTCGTCAAAATTCCTTTAGAATCAATCCTTTCTATGGGTTCGATTAAAGATAAAAATGGTGTTCCTAAGATCACCAATTTATTTAAATTATTAATAAGCATAAAAGTGGTAGGAATACAAATTTATTGATTACATACAAAAATATTAGAGAGTTTAAAATTTATATTTAATTTTGACCGATCAACAACACTTACTGATTGAGTAGTTTTTTCAAAATATTTAGTTGGAATTAATCCTACCTTTATGTAATTCATATCTGCTCCACTGTCAATTAGAGCAATAGCTTCGATAGTAAATTCAGAATTTATAACCAAAATAATTTTAACATACCATTTTTGATAAGTTATTTTTTCTAAAATATTTATATTGTCATTTGGTGATGGTTTATCATCAATGTTGGATGGTGATGTTATATCATCTTGTATGTCACTTTCTCTAGATGAAATTTTTTCTAAAGCTAGTAATCTAGACTTTAAACTTTTATGTCTTCTTTGACTTTATTGATTTCTATCTTTATATTTTGAACCGTAGTAGGCCAAGCTTCCTTTATATGAAGTGGGCTATCACTCATGTCCTTTTCATTTCTATTAAGGACTTCTTTTAATGAATATGGGTGAGACAGATTAGGTCTCTTTTCTTTGAGATTTATCTCTAAAAATTGTTCAATAGCTTTTTTTTCGGATTCTGGATCCTGAATTTTATCGATAAGGTCTAGAATAAAATTTTGTGACTTAGTCAAAGTATTTATACTTAATCCATTCATAGCTAGAATAGCTTTATAATAATCATTTTCAGCTTTACAATGTAAAGAACAAGCTTTATCGTGTTTGTCAATTTTTGTATCTGAAGATGAGTTACTAATTTCATTAATATTATAGTCTTCAGAAAAATTATCAGAATTATCTTCTAACTCACTATCGGAGTTTAAAACAATTTTAAAGATTTTTTCTTTAAAGTCTTTATCATTAATTAATTCATTTATGTGTTATTTAGTTAAACATTTAGAGGTAATGTGACCCTCTTTTTCACACTTAAAATATTTAATATAAGGTTTCTTGTCCTTTTCTTTGACTCTTTGAGTCAGTTTGTTAACTATCTCATAATTCTTTTTATAGAATTTTCAACCCTTTTTATAAGGCTTGGAATAAGTCTTTTTGTAGCTAGAAGATTTATCTTTTAGTATATCAAGAGTATAAGCAAATTGATTACAAAATTCTCCAAGTTCAATAGCAACAATCCTAGCCAATTGCAAGTGATCCAAACACATAAAAATTTCATTGTTTAGGTTCAACATGTAGAAAGATAGACAAAATTCTACAATACAAAACGACATAAGCAGGACATAAATTAATTAAAAAGCCAAAAAAAAAAAAACACTCCCAGTGCAGTGATTTAGCATACAAAAATTACCTGGTAGAAGTCTGCATAGGATAGGATTGAAAATTGCTCCTTTATGGGCTCCGATAGCCCCACATCAATATCAAGTCCGTTGTTGGCTTCGTGAGCAAGCTCAGCTTGGTGCTTCATCGTCCCAAATGGTCCCCCTGTTTTGGTTTTTAAATCGCAAGTCCCAGTCGAGTGTCATCTGCTGCAATAGATAACACACAACAATCGAGTAATCAGGTGATTCTCTCCAACCAAAATAGTTAAAACATCAACTCTAGTTACTCACCAACAACTAGTAGCGACAGAGAGAGAGAGAGAGAGAGAGAGAGAGATGAGATATCTCTGAAAATCACACTAATATCGTTTTTGAATCTGTTAATAACGCAATAAATAGTAGATCATTAATTAATCCTTACACTAATTATCGGTAATAGTTTTACTATAGAAGCAACATATATAGACACAAATGCGTAAAAGAATCTATCAACATCCATATACACATACATGAGAGAGAAAATGAGAGAGACAGAGAGAGAACTTAGGCTAATCAGAGCATCAATGGAGCACAATGCTTCTCAGCAATGAATCCTCTAAGCTTCTTCTTGCATTTCTCATCTGCCTTCTAGTAATCCTCACTTAATATTGGATAGCACTTTTTCGTAGCTATCTATTACTTTTTCTAATTAATCTCAAACCAAACAAACCGTAAATCAAAATCAACCTGTAAAAATATCATGAAAATCACCAAAAAAAAAAGAAGAAGAAGAATAAAGAAGAAGAAGAAGATCCAAACAACTAATAATTTTCATTAAAAAAACATTCATATACACTAATCACAGCATGCAGAGCATAATTACAGACCTGTGGAGCAGAGAAGAAGTGCAGAGCAAATTTCGATAAAGAGTGTGAAGTGATCACGAGGTGAACGCTGCAGCGATTTATATGGAAGGTGTAGAGAAGGAGAACATTCTAGCTGGGCCGTCAGAGACCAGAAATTATTGTTCGGTATTGATCGTCGGCTCGGATCATGCTCGTCTGTCAAGATTGTGGTTGCTGGTGGTCACTTATCAGAGCATAATGGAGTGACTTGCCAAAGCTAAATGGAGTCACATGCATGCTGTCACTACAATTTGTCCTTTGTTACTTTGGTTCAATGACATTTTTTGCCTTGTAAATACTTTGCATTCTTTAGTTTTGGTTATGAGCAATATAAATTATTTTTTGAAGATCTCTTGCATATTTTCTTGAATTATTTATTTTGAAAGGTTATGAAATTATGATTCTTTTTTGGTGATTGAATTTTTTTAGAAATTGTGAAAAGTATCTTGTGTATGAGGGGGTGTGATTAACGTAGGTTGCAATCGACTGGATATTGTAGAGGGATTAGATAGGTTTCTTACCTTGAGGGGTTTGAAGGTTTCCTAACATTCGTAGTGAGATTGGTGCCTCGCGAGGGCCAAACACTATTCACTCAAGGTGATTAAGGCAAAGGGTTAGTATACTATTTCTAGAAAGTTACTTCAATGCCAATGCGTCGGTATACGCACTTCTTGAAAATGTGTTATCTGACTTGATCCGAAATGTGTACACCTAAGTGCAAGTGGTCAAGTTGTAGTTATAATCTGAATAAGTCTGGAGTCGAATCCAAAAAGAACTAATATCGGTGTTTTGAAGTCAAAAGTGATAAAGAACTAAGTGAATGGAACCCTTGAGATTTGAATTTGTGATGATGATAGAATTTTTTAAACAAAATATAAAATTCTCTTAAATGGATATAAAAGTTACACTTTAGCTTGAGGATTCGAAAATGTACTTATTTATCTAGTCGTTATATTTGTGCCTTGTAAATTACTCAATTAAGCGCTAAGTCAATATCAGATTAATGGGAGGATAAAGATGGAATGTGTGAATTAAAAGCATGGCTCCGATGTCTTCGTAGAGATTTGCAAGGATTATTTATGTCGGGACTTAACCTGTCTATAAACAAGCAAGAAGTTCAACAAATCATCTAGTAACTGTTTAAGTTATCTCATCAGTAGTGAAAGCAAAATGTAAATGAGGATTGAAAAATTTTCATGAAAACCTAACTTTAGTACTTGCAGGGAATCAATGAAATTACCCAAGTCAAGACTTAACTTGTCTATAGGTGATCTATGATTATAGAAAGCACTTTGGCTTTGCTAGATGCATTCAATCATTCAACAAATATCAGAAGGATAAAACATTAAGCATATTTAAAGGGCACAAATATAACTTTTGAACAATAATTTACATGTCTGTCACCCCTTGCTAAAAAGTGAATAAGAAACTATTCACTATTTATGACTTTGAGTAAGCTAGAAAAAGTGAGTAAATCTCATCCCTCAAAGTAGAGGAACTTAGAATTACAATTTAAAGATTACCAAAACGATGTGCTTATCTCCGACAAAGAATGAGTTAAATACTACCCATTCTTCAAAGCCACAAGAGAGTTACAACGGTCAGAGAGGTTCACTTTTCATAGTGAAGGAGAAAGCTTTACAATGGAAGCTGATGAACTAATATTAAAAGTAGAAAAAAAAACTAGTTACTTTTGGAGGGATATTTCTACTTCCAAAAGTGATGATCCCTGTACTTCAAGATTGTAGGGTATTTATAGGAGTGGAAAGCACAAAAATCTAGAAATGAAGCCTTGTCAATCTGGCAAAGACGTTCGAACCCTAGTTGGGGCATTCGAACGTTGCCCATGGCGTTGAATGCTGAGGAGCCCCTTATCTAAATATCGTTGAATTTAGAGCGTTGCCCACAATTTTTTCTCTTTGATTGATTTTATCAGTATTTGCTCTTGACTTTTGATGGACATTCGAACCCCTCCTCTAGTATTCAAATGTTGCCTCCTTCTAGAAGCTTCCTTTTCGTCAGGAAAAAGACCATTTTGCCCTGCATTTCGTGTCAATGTTCCACTCTTCCCTTTTTCTCAATTCCTTATTATTTATTTACAAATAAAATGCAAACTATATATAATTAACCCTTGCAAAGCATATTAAAATGTAAAGATTCAGGGTTAGTCACACCTCTCAACCTGGATATTACTAGTCTCTATTAATAATATAAAACTATAAATCAATACACAAAAACCATTTTCGAAGGTGATTCGATTGCATTTAGCATATGCAATTAGTCGTTAAACCCCTAGGTCACCTCTAATGGACGAGTGTTGTCCAGTGAATGTTTTTAGTGAAGGTACCTACAAACTTTAATGGCTAGAACAAGATATTATACACATATTACATATAACTTTAACTTTAATGACCATTTATTTGGGCTATAAATGTCTAACAACTACAAGATGATTAGTTTTTCTTGTGCAAAGAAATCATAATGTCACTTTGTTTTCATAAAGTATATACAAATTTCACTCTGTCGTGTAAAAAAATAATTGCACGACAAGGGATGTAAAACCCAGGTAAATTTGAACTTTTTACAATAAGAGCAAAATGGTAATTTTTTACTATGATATGGGTTGTAAACCTGAATTTTTCTAGAACTCGGATGATGAAACGAACCTCACCGTTGAATTCGTCTCGTGAAATCTAGTTTCCCCGTCAATTTTTATCGAATTCCAAGATAGTTAGATTTTTCGCGTTTTATGAGACGATCGAGTCTCGAGTGACTCAGAAACGAAATTTTTAATAAAATTTTGAAATTCAGAAATTAATTTGAGGCAAGTAAAATAAAAATATTTTAAACTTAAACCGGGACGAAATTTAATCATTTCGGGACGAAAACGCACCCGAAAAAAGAGAGGACGTGTGGCGCGTTGTTGGCCAAGTGTTTTGGGAGTATAAAAAAGGGAGAAATGTCATATTTCTCGCCATTTCTTTAGCTAGTTTTAACATGAGAGAGGAAGAGAGGGAAAAAGGGAAGATCTCTGCCTTCTCTCTACGATCTATGGAATTCTAGCAGTCGAATCCGCTCGGGCCAAGAGGGAAAGTCATTCTCCTCGATGAGGGCTATAAAACTATACCAAAAACGACGGGTTTCACCGAAGCTCCAAAAATGGGATTTGGGAAAAATCAAGGCTATGGTTCCATTGGTGTTCTTGAAGGTCTTCTAAGTTGATTTCACGCTTCAAGAGGTAGGGTTCCCTCCTACTTAGGTTTATTTTACAACCTATGGTGTTAAATTCAAATGGGTAGGCTGATAAAATTATATATCACTTATCAATTGTTGTGAAATTGATAAAAATGGGTATATAAATGGTTTAGAGTAAATTCCTAGCTTGGAATTGAAATATGGTAATTACTTGTGAAATTCCATGAAAATTGGTATTTGTGGGCATGCTATATGTTTAAATTATGACTTGGTGAATGAAGTGTGTTATTGGCATATATTATGTGATAACATGCTTGTGAATGGTTGTTAGATATGAAATGTTGATATATTTTTATTGATATATTAACATTGTGATGAAGTTTGGTGATTATATGCATATGATATAATTGGGGATGAAATATGTATATATATGGTTAAATTTGCTCATATGACATTCATACATATGGGGCATGACATTGATATTGTAATGGTGCATTACATTGCATTTGCACGGAAGCATCACAACCATGGGCATGAGACATGGGTGTGGGTATGGGTGTGTGCATGGTTTAATCAAACACCATACTTGGTGATTGATGGGTGGGCTCAGGAAAATTGGATTGAAAATCCCACTGAGTTGCATGGTTGCATGAAAAACTTGTGTCGAGTATAGCAAGTAGGGCTAGATTCTCCCTCGGGTGCAAGACCAGACTACCTAGTTCAGACACTCCCCTAAGGTGAAATTCCAGAAAAAGTGTCACGGTGTGCGGAACCGGCAGTGCGACTCCGAGAACTCCGCTATCCAACAAAGACACTAGGATTTTGTTTTATAAAATACCTGGTTCGTACACTCCCCTGAGGGGCAATTCCACTAAAGTGTACTTATTTTATAAAATGGTCATTCGATGTGTAACAACCAACAATGACTTGATTTTATAACCACACAACTTTATTTCAAAATGATCATTGGATGTAATTCATCAATAGCCAATTTTTTCATACATTGGCATTGCATTATGTGGTGGGAGCAGATGAAGGCTCGGGTTTAGGTGCATGAGTGAGTCTCGTCTCATTTCATGGCATGACATGATAGAAAGTCTAACATTGTATTGCATATTCTTGTTTGGAATGATTGTTTCGGTGTTGAATGTTATATGTGCGCATTTCATATGCATCTAAGTTAGAGGAGTAGTCTCTGTAGGAAATACTCTACTGGGCATGGCTCACGTTATACAGAAAAATATTTCAGGTGCGGGGTTCACACTAGTGGAGGACTTTCATTTCAAGCCTCAAGGATGAAGAGGGGGCGACTTGTGGCTTTTATAGCACATTTTGTGTAATTTTTATGAAAATTATATTTTGGCATGTAAATTCATGTAAATTAACTTAATCGAAATGGTATGGACCTTGTGTTATAAGAAAAATCTTCACTAAACATAGGTTAGATGGAAATAATAGGTTTTGAAATGAATTGGAAATGAAAAACAGGTGAAACAGGCAAAATTGGACAAAGCCTACCAGTACAGCCTACCGGTATAACTTTATTCAGTAAGCAAACCCTACCGGTAGAAATTTTTCAGTAGGCAAACCCTATTAGTACAGCCTACCGGTACAACTTTGTCCAGTAAGCTTACCCTACCAGTACAGCCTACCGGTACAACTTTGTCCAGTAAGCTCACTCTACTAGTAGGAATTATTTCAGTAAGCTCACCTTACAGGTAGGACTTCCAAAAATTTAAAATTTTAAAACTGTTTTGCCATGCTTTTGGGCCATGTGTCATTCCTTTCAAATGATGTAAATGGACTACAATGGAGTATGAAATGTGGTATATTGGACCACGAATTGATTAAATGATAAAATATACAGGGGTTACACGTGTGAGTTATAATTTCGGTTAAAGGGATGCTATTAACGTGATGTTGGGTTGTGCGACAATCACGGGTATTTCCACAAGTTGACGGATGGACAACAGTTGAAAAAGGACCCTCAATTTTAGAGGCGTCACAGCTTGGTATCAGAGCCTAGGTAAACGATTTATTTAGGGCTTGATGGAGTATGGGTCTAGACCATTGCATTCATTGTACACTACATGTTGTGCGCTTAAATTGCTATATGTTATGTGCTATGTGCTACATGTTATGTGAAATATATTCATGGTAAAATATATATTGAAAAGAGACACTAGGGTTAGAAAAAACATAACCTTGGAGGTCAGAAAACAATAGAACGGGTTAGTTTAAGGTGTAAATGTCTACTAGTCATCGGCATAAGCTCTACTACGGAGACAAGGAGATGAATCTCGAGATTTCAAATTTGGTCCCTATTTTGGGATACTATGTGAGACTCTATTGCTGTTTGAAATGCGTGTAGATGACAAATAGGGGAAGAGGATGCCGAGGTTATGGGCGGAATAATGATCAACCACCACTGACCTTTGACCAACAAGCCGTTATATAGGCTATGGGTATAATGGCTACAAACCTAGCATAGGCAAGCGCCAACATGAGCCAAGGGGCTTAAGTCATACAAAGGAGTTTAAGTTCCATAAGCCACCAATGTTCATGGAAAAAGCAGAGGACATCCAACCCATAGGGATCACAAGGGCAGGGCCAAGGCTATCAGGGCAAAGACTATCAAAGCAAGCTATATAAAGAGGAGGTGTTCCCGCAAGGTGCAGCTGAAGTCAAGGAAGCCAATTCAAAAAGAACTTTCAAGGAGAACGGACAGAGATTGAAGCAATATTGGGCGGTGACATTGATCATGAAAAAACCTCAATTACCCTTGCCGACCTGCGATGAAACATGAAGTAGTCAGGCTGAAGACTATAAAACAAGCGTTAATTGGGAGGCAACCCAAATTTTAGTTTCTAAGTTTTATTTCATTTTATTTTAATTTAGTTTTTTATAAGAAATAATGTAATTGTTTAGTTAGATCATTTAAATTGGTATGTCAATTGCTTACAGGTCCCAAGGATTGAACATAAAGTTGGAGCTCATACAAAGCCTTACTAGCAGCCAAGAACAACCCACCTATGTTTCCTGAATACACTCCCGACTCAGCGGACGTTGAGGACGCTAACGATGATGCCAACTAGCAAAGTCTCAGGAAAGTTCTCTGTCTTAATTTTTCCTACTTTATACATTGAGGACAATGTTTAGTTTAAGTTTGAGGGTGTTTTCTTGTTTGCATTTGCATTAGTAGGTATGCATTTAGATAACATGTTTGCATGTAGATTACATGTTTTAGTACGACTTGAGCAATGGGTTGATTGAATTTGATCATGGTCAATGATGAATGGAATTAATTTTAATTTAAGGGAAATTGATGAACATGTTGAGTCTGTAGTTTGACATACTAGTTGGTTTTACACTGTTTGTGATCCTTTCATTTATGAGCACATATCCATCTGTTTAATTAGTTATTATTTAGAGAATTTATTTGGTCAAATGCTTGTGGGAGATATCATTGAAACTTTAGAAAACTTATTTAAGCATCATTCAAAGTGAATTGTGGTATTCATATAAGTTTGGGGGAAATATTGGTTATGATGGGTTAGTAAAAAAAAAATTGAGTTTTTGAAAAAAAATTTGATTTGATCCTTCATGAGTTAGATTAAAAAAAACAAAAAAAAAACAAGAAAAGGGCATGTGGTGAGTAGAGATGGAGCGCAAAACGCACTCACACATAAACACATGTTGAGAACGAGATGTTGCGTAAAATGCACTCGTTCAAAAATAAGCGAGATGGAGCATAAAACGCACTTGCTCAATAGGAGGTGAGATGGAGCATAAAATGCACTCACCAAACGAAAAAAAAAAGAGTGAGTGATAAAAAAAAACCTTTGATCCTTCTATTTATATGTTTGCCTTCATGAGTGGAGGTTGATGTGAAACGTAAGTTCATAAAGTTGATATTGAGTATCTCTTATGAAGCATTTGGTTACGTAAATGTATTTAGGTTATGACTAGCTTGATAGTCCAGATATGTCTATGTATTTAAAGGGTCATGACCGGAGGTAAAATTAAGGAGTATGTTAAATTGATAGATTTTGCACTGTTTTGAAGTTTCCCGTGAATTATTATTGGTAATAACTTTTTGGGGTCATTGTTCAGATTTATATTGATCCATTGTTTGAGTAGTTGGTTGTGAAGATTAATTTTTATAGTTTTTGTTCTTAGTATTTTGCTTGAGGACAAGCAAAGATTTAAATTTTGGGGTATTTGATGAGTGGGATTTATACCTACGAATTGAGTACTTTCGGGTTTATAATTATTTTATGTTTCTTTTTATTTGTTTTGTGTGTTTTGATGTCATTTGGTAGGAATCATCATTCGGAAGCAAACAAGGTCAATTTGGAGCCCAAATAGGAGATTTTTGAAGGTTGAGCAACAAGGGAGCTGAAGGCTTAAAAAGGCCAGCGCAGAATCAGTGCCCCTGTGCCCACATTCTACCCATTTAGCGCCCCTGCGCTTGTGTTGGTTCGTGACGTGAATTTTACCTTATTTTTGACCCAAAATTGGACTCTAAAACTACATATATGCTAGGGTTTGTGTGGGGATGATATATTCTAACTTTTGGGGGCTGAAAACATCTAGAAAAATCAAGGAATTGGAAGAAAATTGAAGACAAGAATTGAAGGAATCGACACGAAGAAGATTGGACTTGAAGGCTAGAGAAAGATTGGATACTGCAACTAAGTTTTCATTCTTTTCTCTTACTTTTACTTCTTGATTTTCTGAGATGTTGTTTAATATGAGAATGATGTTTTTCAATTACCTTATGAACTAAATTCTTACTAAGGTTGCAACGGAAACTAAAATCTAGTTAAATTGATCTACTCTCGTTTCTAGTTTTATTGATCATACATGAGTTGTTTGTCATATTTTGTACTTCATATATGATTGTGTGGCCAACAATTAATTTGATAACCTAGATAAAATTGGGAGATGGATTCTAGGTTTAGATCGAAATATATGACGTGCGTCTAGTTATTCTTCTTAGGATTGAATAGTTGAGTTTGTGTATAGGATAGGAATATACCTATATGTCGTGTGTAACTTTTATGAGAATTTGAACTTAATGAATCTATTTCAACTTATTTTGCATAGGAATATTGTAATTTAATTGGGAGAGATAATTTTATCTAACTATCGGAAGAGGTTTGATAAATAACTTTGAGTTCTCAGTTAACAACTTATTTTGATCAATTAACTGGAAAGAGAGTTAGAAAGGTTTATACGAAGCATTAGGGAAAGTTGTAATCTTAACTTCTTTTCTCTAGTAAATTCAACCTTTGATTGTTAAGTTTTAATTTAGTCATTCCATAGTTCAATTCCAATTTTTTAAATAAAATTGAATTGATACAAAGTTAGTACTTGGATATTATTAGCAATATTTCTCTGTGAGAACGATATTCTACTTATCACTTTATTACTTGTTGATAGTGTATACTTACACATAAATTGTCAATATCAAATTCGGACAACAGTATGACTCTCGATGCAATAGGCAGTTGATGAGTTGACTTACGAGCCTTATCTTGGAGGACGAGGTGAGACAAGAGTTGGGTCTATCTCGGGTTGTGTGTGAGTATGAAGACATTTTTTTGGACGAGCTACCAGGATTACCTTCACATAGGGATGTGGACTTTAGCATCGAGTTGCATCCCAGTACATCGCCTATTTCTATGATTCCACATAGGATGACACTAGTTGAGTTGTAAGAACTTAAGGTCCAATTGCAAGAATTGTTGGACAAGGACTTTATTAGACCGAGCACTTCACTACGGGGCGCTCCGGTATTGTTTGCCAAGAAGAAGGACAAGACCCTTCGATTGTGTATAGACTATCAATAGTTGAATCGCATTACTATCAAGAATAGGTACCCTTTGCCGAGGATCGATGACCTGTTTGATCAGCTGAGGGGAGTGCGGGTCTACTCCAAGATAGATCTTCGCACCGACTACCATCAGTTGAGAATTAGGGAGGTAGATATCCCTAAGACTGCTTTCAGAACGTTGTATGGGCATTTCGAGTTCACTCTGATGCCATTTAGGTTGACGAATGCCCTGGCGGCATTCATGGATCTCATGCATAGAGTGTTCCAACCCTATTTAATTCAGTTCATTGTAGTATTTGTTGACGACATTCTGATTTACTCCAAGTCCAAGGAGGAGCATGAGGGTCACTTGAGGATTGTTCTCCAGACCTTGAGGGACCGTCAATTGTACGCCAAGTTCAGCAAGTGTAAATTTTGGCTTATGGAGGTAAAGTTTTTAGGATACGTGGTGTCCGCTTTGTGTGTATTCGTGGACCCAGAGAAGATGGAGGTAGTTAGAGATGTCAGGGGACCAAAGTAGGGGCGGGGAGTATAGTCTCCATCCCCATACCCACTTAAAAAATCTTCGTTCATCTCCGGTTCACCCTCGTCCGTGGGTATAATTTTCATCCTCATCTCCTTCCGTGGGTAAATTTCTAATCCCCATCCCCGTCCTCGTTTCCCTCGTACCTGCCCAAGCCCAAGTTCACTATCTAGAAGGCTCCAACTAACAAGTAAATTAAGTGGTGGAGAGCAGATGACATAAGGAACCATGTCCAACTCCTGAATATATGAGAAAATGTTGGGTAACTTAACAACATCAATTCTTGAAATCCACTTCCCCAAAAAAATAGTTCTTAAATTCAGAATAGATGCCACACAGGAAGATCTGGGCCAAATTTTGATGTATTATAGAATGCTTGTGTAGCAGCGGAAAACAGAGCAGACAACATAGCTGAAGCTCATGTAGGTGACATTGAATCCATGGATTTAGTTCTTAGTGGTTCCTAGTTTTAATGATACAACATTATTAGATCAATAAATTAAGTTAAACATTTAGGTCAAAACCTCATTACGCTATTTGTAATGAGGTGACTAAAGTTCCTCATACATTTCTAGAAAGCATTGTATAGGAGCATCCAAGCCAAACCTATTTTTTTGAGTAATATTATTTAGACTTATAAATAATATTGGAAACACTGGGTTCTACGCATGATGAAGATATCAAAGAAAAAAAAATGAGAAGAAGAATAAAATAGAAATTGAGGATTACAGATTTTCAATTCCAAAAGTAAATTAATGAAGAAGAGAAATGTGAAAATTATTTGTAAGTCGAAAAACAACAATCCCTCTTATGATTAGAGTGACTTACACTTGTCCAAATCGAAGAATGGCTAAGAAAAATAGATGTAGGTGTTCTTCTTGTTCTAAAATATTTAGAACTGTGTCCAAAAGCAGCACGCCATTTGTTTTCTTTTGTTTGGAAGTTCTGGGAGAAGTAGCACAAGGTATGAAGGGAAAAAAACCCTTTTTATGCCTCTGTAAGAAAACATAAAAAAGAAAGTTCCATTTAGCATAAATACTAAAATACATCCTTTCACGCTAAAGAGATTGATAGAGAACAAATAAGCTACTCTTCTTTTGCCATACTTTTTGGTAATTTGGGTTCCCATTTGATTTCAGCCATAACATAGTTGATAGATCTGATCATTTGATTTCCTTTTCGGTAAGGGCTTCAACTGCAATTTAATTTTGAGTAACTTACCCAGATGTGGTATATGAAGCACTACAGGCCACTTGACTCAGTGATTATCACCTACCTAGCTCCCCTATAGGAATGGGGGAAGTTTGTAGAAGCAATGCCCACCGAGAACTCAAGCTCATCACCACTCAGTCCACTCCTCACAACCTCCACGATGTTAAGCCACAGAGAAGAGAGAGAGAGAGAGATGACTTGCCTCATGACCTGTGGCGTTGAGTAGTCGACGCCTAGAGGGAGACGATAAAAACTGGGAGTCTAGGAGTATGGAGGTGGGCGACTAATAGAGATTAGGGATAGTAGGTTAGGGTTTTGCTGGGAGTATATATATATATATATATATATATACGGGTATACGGGGACTGGGCGGGACAGGGTGGGGGTAAGGGTAAGTTCATCCCCGCACGGGTTTATACGGGTATCCCCATATACGTCCACCGTCCAATACGTATATTCCATCTTTGGTCCAAACAGGACGGGTTTGGACGAATACCTGTTTTTCTCCGGTCCACTGCCATCCCTAAAGTCAGTTATGAATTGGGAGAGGCCGAAGTCAGTCTTCGAGATACGCAGTTTCTTGGGATTAGCAAGGTATTATCGGAGATTCATTGAAGACTTCTCCCGATTAGTCGCACCTATGAAAGGTCAAGTTTCAGTGGGATGATTTATGTGAGAAAACATTTCAAGAGTTAAAAAGGAGGCTTACTTCAGCTCCTATTTTTATAGTCTCAAAGAGGAGACATATGTATACAGTGTATTGTGATGCCTCTAGAGACGGATTGGGTTGTGTTTTGATGCAGTCTAGGAGAATGGTAGCTTATGGTTCTCAACAACTAAAGAACCGCGAGTAGAATTACCCCACACACGACAAGGAGTTGACGTCCGTTGTTTTCGCCTTGAAGGCTTGGCGCCACTATTTATATGGTGAACAGTTCGAGGAGTTTTCAGACCACAAAAGTCTGAAGTACATTTTTACACAGCAAAACCTCAACATGAGGCAATGCATGTGGATGGAGTATTGGAGGACTACGACTTCACTTTGCATTACCATCCTGGTAAGACAAACGTGGTGGCTAATGCACTCAACCGGAAGTCACGGGGATTGTTGGCTAGTATGGCTTTCCAAGAGTGGTGGATGCTCGAGACTGTGGGACAATTCGGGCTACACTACAGGGATCAGGCTCAGAGTGTTTTCGGGAGCTTAGTGGCTACGCCTTCCCTACTGAGCAGAGGGACCGAGTCCCAAGGACAGGACCCAGAGTTATTATCCATCAGGGACCAAGTACAGGCAAGTACCAGTGATGAGGGTTGGGTCATTCACTCGGATGACAGTCTTCGGTATAGGGAAAGGATTGTGGTTCCTCAGCTAGAGGGTCTGAGAAAGGAGATCCTTAGGGAGTTTCATTACTCCCGATTTGCTGTTCATCTAGGTGGCACAAAGATGTACCATGATCTTCGTCACTAATACTATTGGAGCGAGTGGAAGAGACACATTGAGGATTTTTTTAGTCGATGTCTCACTTGTCAACAAGTCAAGGCTGAGCATTAGAGACCAGCGGGGTTGCTCCAGCCTTTGAAAGTGGCTGAATGGAAGTGGGAGTACGTCACGATGAATTTTGTGACTCACTTGCCATGGACATCGCAGGGACATGACGCGATGTGGGTGATAGTGGACTAGTTTACCAAGTCGGCACACTTTTTAGTATTACGGATGACCTTCACACTGGAGGAATTATGTAGGTTGTATATATAGGAGATTGTTCAGTTGCATGGGTACCCGTATCTATAGTATCGGATCGGGATCCTAGGTTTACGGCTCACTTTTGGGAGAGTTTTCTAATGGGCCACGGGGACATAGTTGATGATAAACACAACTTTTCATCCCCAGACGGACGGTCAGTCGGAGAGAACCATCCAAATATTAGAGAACATGCTACGAGTATGTGTCCTAGATCTCAAGGGTAGTTGGGATTCTGGGAAGAGCATTTAGCCTTAGTGGAGTTTGCCAACAATAACAGTTATCAGGTGAGCATTCAGATGGCGCCCTATGAGGCACTTTATGGGATGTCGTGCTGTTCTCCGGTATGTTGGACAGAGGTGGGAGAGAGACCCTCTACGGGTTCAGACTTGGTTAGAGACACCTCAGAGAAGGTGGACCTTATACGAAAACGTCTTCTTACGGCTCAGAGCCGACAGAAGAGTTATGCTGACAGACTGCGATGACCTCTAGAGTTTAAGGTAGATGATCACTTCTTCTTGAAGATGATGCATAAAAGGGGAGTGGTCAAATTCAAAAAACAAGGAAAGCTGTCGTCGAGATTTATCGAGCCCTTCGACGTACTCAAGAGGATGGGTACAATGGCTTACAAATTGACGTTATCGCTAAATTTATCGGGTGTTCACGCGGTGTTCCATATCTCTATCCTTCGGACGTATACTCCAGATCCGACACATGTGGTGGATTGGGGTGAATTGAATATTGATGCGGATGAGACCTTCGAAGAGGGACCGGTGCGTATCATGGATAACCAGGAGCAGATTTTGCAAGGCAAGACCGTGAGGCTAACGAAGGTGTTGCATAGCACCGTGGCGTGGAGGAGGCGACATAGGAGCATGAAGATACCATACGTACCAACTATCCGTTCCTGTTCGAGGGTGGACGTACAAGTTTTATAATTTTAAATGTAATATTATTGTTGCATATGCATACGGTTAAATGTGTATATGCTTGTGAATTTTGGGGACAAAATTATTTTCAGGGAGGAAGAATGTAAAACCCGGGCAAATTTGAACTTTTTACAATAAGGGTAAAATGATAATTTGTCACTATGGTACGGGTTATAAATCTAATTTTTTCTAAAACTCGGATAACGAAACTGATCTCACTGTTGGATTCATCTTACAAAATCTAGCTACCCAGTCAATTTTTATCGAATTTCGAGATAGTCGAATTTTTTACGTTTTATGAGACGGGGTCAACTCTCGAGTGACCCAGAAACAAAATTTTTAATAAAATTTTGAAAGTCAGAAATTAATTTGAGACAAGTTAAAATAAAAATATTTTAAACTTGAACCGGGACGAAATTTAATCATTTCGGGACGAAAATGGACTCGAAAAAAAAAAAGAGGACGTGTGGAGCATTTTTGGCCAAGTGTTTTGGGAGTATAAAAAGGGGAGAAATATCTCAGCCGGTGTTAACGTGAGAGAGGAAAATAGGGAAATAGGAATGATCTCCAGCTTCTCTCTAAGATCTATAGAATTCTAGTGGTCGAATCCGCTCAGGCCAAGGGGGAAAGTCGTACTCCTCGACATGGGCTACAAAACCATACCAAAAACGACGAGTTTCACTGAAACTCCAAAAAGGGGATTGGGGAAAAATCAAGGCTAGGGTTCCATTGGTGTTCTTGAAGGTCTTCTAAGTTGATTTCACATTTCAAGAGGTAGGGTTCCCTCCTACTAAGGTTTATTTTACAACCTAGGGTGTTAAATTGAAATGGGTAAGTTGATAGAATTATATATCACTTACCAATTATTGTGAAATTGATAGAAATGGGTATAGAAATGGTTTAGAGTAAATTCCTAGCTTGGAATTGAAATATGGTAATTACTTGTGAAATTTCATGGAAATTGGTATTTATGGGCATGCTATATGTTTAAATTATGACTTGGTGAATGAAGTGTGTTATTGACATATATTATGTGATAACATGCTTATGAATGGTTGTTAGATATGAAATGTTGATATATTTTTATTGATATATTAACATTGTGATGAAGTTTGGTGATTATATGCATATGATATAATTAGCCATGGAACATGTATATATGTGGTTAAATTTGTTCATATGACATTCATACATATGGGGCATGACATTGATATTGCAATGGTGTATTACATTGCATTTGCACGGAAGCATCACAACCATGGGCATGAGACATGGGTGTGGGTATGAGTGTGTGCATGATTTAATTAAACACCATACTTGGTGGTTGATGGGTGGGCTCGGGAAAGTTAGATTAAAAATTCGATTAAGTCGCACGGTTGCATGAAAAACTTGTGTAGGGTATAGCATGTAGAGCTAGATTCTCCCTCAATTGCAAGACCCGGTTACCTGGTTCAAACACTCCCCTGAGGTGAAATTTTAAAAAAGTATCATGGTGCGCGAAACTGGCATTGTGACTCCGAGAACTCCGCTACCCAACAAAGACACAAGGATTTTGTTTTATAAAATACCTAGTTCGTACACTCCCATGAGGTGCAATTCTGAAAAAATGTACTTGTTATACAAAATGGTCATTCGATGTGTAACATCCAACAATGACTTGGTTTTATAACCACACATCTTTATTTCAAAATAATCATTGGATGTAATTCATCAATGGCAGATTTTTCCATACATTGACATTGCATTGTTTGGTGCAAGCCGGTGAAGACTCGGGTTCAGGTGCATGAGTGAGTCTCATCTCATTTCATGGCATGACATGATATAAAATTCAACATTGAATTGCATATTCTTGTTTGGAATGATTGTTTCCGTGTTGAATGTTATATGTGCGCATTTCATATGCATCTAGGTTGGGGGAGTAGCCTTTGTAGAAAATATTCTATTGGGCGTGGCTCACCCTATACGGGATAAAATTTCAGGCGCGGGGTTCACGCCGGTGGAGGACTTTCATTTCGAGCCTCAAGGATGAAAGGGGGCGACTTGTGGCTTTTATAGCACATTTTGTGTAATTTTTGTGAAAATTATAT
This sequence comes from Ilex paraguariensis, assembly GCA_963454935.2. Classification (NCBI taxonomy): domain Eukaryota; kingdom Viridiplantae; phylum Streptophyta; class Magnoliopsida; order Aquifoliales; family Aquifoliaceae; genus Ilex; species Ilex paraguariensis. The sequence goes on from CAUOFW020002547.1 coordinate 312,115, forward strand.
TTTGGCATTTAAATTCATGTAAATTAATGTAATCGAAATGGTATGGACCTTGTGTTATAAGAAAAATCTTCATTAAACATGGGTTGGATGGAAATAATAGGTTTTGAAATAAATTGGAAATGAAAAACAGGTGAAACAGGCAAAATTGGACAAAACCTACCGGTACAGCCTACCAATACAATTTTGTTCAGCAGGCAAAACCCTACCGGTTGAAATTTTCCAATACACAAACCCTATTGGTGCAACTTTGTCCAATAAGCTCACCCTACCAATAGGAATTTTTCCAGTAAGCTCACCCTACCGATAGAATTTTTGAAAATTTGAAATTTTAAAACTGTTTTGTCATGCTTTTGAGTCATGTGTCCTTCCTTCCAAATGATGTAAATGGACTACAATGGAGTATAAAATGTGGTACATTAGACCACATTTTGATTAAATGATCAAATGTACACGGTTTACACGTGTGGGTTATAATTCCGGTTTAGGGAATGCTATTGACATAATATTGGGTTGTGCGACAATCACGTGTACTTTCACGGGTTAACGAATGGTCAACGGTTGAAAAAAGACCCCCGGTTTTTGGGGCGTCACGAGGGATGTCAACTGACAAGTTGGGATAACTTTGCTATCATAAATTTAAGGGTAAATAAGCCTAAGTATAAAACCATTCCTCGACTTTTTAAAAATTTCACTAACACCACTTGTCAGCGTTTATTCCCTTACGAGAGTAACGAAATTGATGATTTTACTTTAATGCCCTTACCAAATTCATATATTTACCAATATAACATAGCATATATTAAATTTAGTTATTTACCCTTGATTGAGTTAAATTTATTTCAAATTTCGACTTGATCTTAATCAATTGCATTAACTAAATTAAATTTATTTTTAAATTGAAGTGAAGTGTAATTTAATATTATAATTTATTACTTATCTAAACAATAGTCATTTTATTTTAATAGTTAATCTAATTAATTTCACCACTACAATTACATCTAATGTCATCACCACCAAAGTCGTGTCTCCGCCACATCTCCACTCTCCCTCTCCTTCACACACAAAATTATGGGCACCAGTACCTGTAACTGGCAAACAGACATACCAAACAAATTGATTGTCAAAATAACAACTTCCAACTCACCCCTACCGAAAAAAAAAAAATCTAAACTATCGCCATGTCTTTATTTTCCAACCCAGATCATTATAACATGTACAATCTAACCACAAACTGATTTGATAAAACTGAACATTAATTTGATGTTAATTTAATAAAATTTAACATTAAATTGAAAAAATTAAAGGTAAACTTTATGTCAATTTGATAAAATTGAATTTTAAAAAGATACAATTTAAGTTAATCTAGTCTTAATTTGATGGATTGAATTTCAAGTTGATAGAATTAAATGTGAAATTGATTGTTAATTTTATGGATTAGATTGATAAAATAGAATTAAATATTAATTAGGTGCTAATTTATTAAAATTATAAAATTAAATGTTAATTTGAGAAAATTAAATGTCAATTTGGTATTAATTTAATAAAATTAATTTTAAGTTGATGAAATAGAAAGTCAATTTGATGTTAATTAGATGATATTAAATTTTAAATTGATAAAATGAAATAAGAGAGAGATAACAGATAAAATGAGGAGTAAGAGAGGGTAAAATTGATTTTTAAAAATAATTAATGATGACACCATCATTTTTTAGTGTGTCCGTAACGACTGTTCATGACATGGGGTATGAATGAAATGACATATTAACTACAAGGTAGTACAATAATATTTTAGAAAAAAATAGGGGGCGTCATTGTATTTAAGTCTATTTATAAGGAGTATTGATGAAATTTATTGTAAATTTAATGAACGGCCCTTTTTGTGACCGCTACAAATTGGTCTCCTAAGTTCATAGTGGAGGGCCCTTTTGTATAGTATGACATATAGTAGTTGGTTGTTCTTAATGTCTAAGTAATTAGCTAGGGACACCTCCGTCAACATTATAGTTACATGTTTACACCAAAATTTAATGAAGGAAAAGAAGATATTTTTTAGGTTGTTCTTCTATTTCTCTCTCTAGAAATTTTTGTGTATTTAACACACCACATAACAAAGTCAAATGATATACACAACCAATCAAAAGTAGTATATTTTCAACAAAGACCGTCATTCATTAATATACTTAACAATTTTTTATTGACTATACACGCTATTTGACACTGCTAAACCCATACAATATTTTACTCTCTCTCTCACTCTCAGAAGTAATTATACAAATGGCAGATCTGTTTCTCAATTGCAAAACTGACATGCAAGTGATTGCACCCATTGCAGCATATACATACACATAATAGGGATGCAGCTGATGTAAGAGTTCTTCCGTTATATTCTAACCTTATGAGAATAATTGCCTTCTCATTGTTTAAGATGAATTCATTAGTGTAGAGAGATATTATTAGTAGTAAAGTTATTCCATGGAGATGTAAAGCCAATCAAATTCTTACACTCACATGCGTGTACATAGAGAAAGAGAGCTAATATGTTATGCATGGATACCAGTACCCATAGTTCCTACCTGACATATTGTTGTTTTTTCACAATGAGATTATCAACATAATCAGTTTGCAATTGAGACTCAAAATTACAATACTCCTTAGGCTTGGAACCATAATATACGAGGTAAGATGAAAATACTAAATCTATATATTTTGTTTCATGGTGTTTGATAAACGTGTAAAATACTTTATAGATGTAATTCTAGACATTCATTGAATAACATATGTTGCAAGACAAAATTGTCCATGTAATCTATTCACCCCCTTGTGCACCTCAAAATGGACAACATTGTATAACGAGGATCTATGTCATTACAAATTGAGTAACTTTTCAAGTTGCTTCAACAAGTATCATATAACATTCATTGGAAGGAAAAGAGGAGAGAAAAAATGATGTACATAAAGTTCACAAAGTCACAACCCAAAGTTCAAATATTGACTATACATGTAGGATATCATTTTTGACTATGACAGCTATTGACAAGTACATCACTATATATTGCAAGACATATAAATCTCACTCAGAACAGCATGACAGCCATCGCCAAAACCTTATATGGGGAAGATGGCAGTAGTCTCTATATACCTGATGGCAAGAACTAGTCGGCCTTCGAGCCCTTGCTAATTCTCTGCAAATCTAAATTTGAATACAATACAAATCAATTACCAAATGATGACAATAATTCAAAAACTATAAATTAAATAATCAAGGAAAAAGAAAATAACTCACTCGAGCTCTGAGAGCTTCAAATGAGCTTTGGCATAGTCTGCGAAAAAGGAATCCTCATCCTATAGCAAAGTAATCATTCAGTCAAGAATCTTTTGTGTGCATATCAATGACAGGGATAGATAAAACTTCATGATTCAAAATGTTTTACATATTGCAGCATATTTGTCAACCAGAGGGCAGAATACTGGATCCTCCATAAGAGCTTTGTCTGATGGAAGCTGGATAAGACCTTCCTTGTCTCCACTTAGGAGGTCCCTATCCAAATAAATCAGTAAATTGGTTGCTCCCTGTATATTTCACGAGCAATTCAAAGCAAAATTACCAAGTACAATTATGATAGTAGTTTATTGCAAATAGAAAGCGAAGCGAAGACAGTCATCATCAAGTTGGGTAAGCATATTCAGAAAGAGAAACCAGACTCACTTGAAGTAGGAATGATCAAAGATGAGAAGATTTGTAGTCCAAGGTCCCTCAAAACTAGAACGCTACATATGACACCGTCCCTGTTCAATCGTCCCCGGCAAACACGGAAAATTTGTCGACATTATGGCAAATAACATACTCTAACCATATCAATATTAATATTCCATTCAAGTTTTTTAAAAAAAATGCAGACGCACAGTTTCCTGAACCTACCAGAGTGTGGCCACCAGATAAAGCAACAATATCTTTATCACTGAGCCCCATGTGGCCAAAAATGTCCCTCAGATGGTTCGAACCTGAAAAAATAGCAAGATTGTTGAAACACTAAATGACTTATATAACCCTGATATTCATTGCTACTTCATCTNCCATATGACACCGTCCCTGTTCAATCGTCCCCGGCAAACACGAAAAATTTGTCGACATTATGGCAAATAACATACTCTAACCATATCAATATTAATATTCCATTGAAGTTTTTTAAAAAAAATGCAGACGCACAGTTTCCTGAACCTACCAGAGTGTGGCCACCAGATAATGCAACAATATCTTTATCATTGAGCCCCATGTGGCCAAAAATGTCCCTCAGATGGTTCGAACCTGAAAAAATAGCAAGATTGTTGAAACACTAAATGACTTATATAACCCTGATATTCATTGCTACTTCATCTAATTATAGTGAAAGAAAAAATGAAGTAACCTTTAGTGGCATTAGGTAAGCGACCTTCTGGAGGTGGTTCACTTTTGTCCTAAGACCAATGTACTCATTTTGGTTACTACAGTTATTAACAAGTCACGAACAAGTTAATTATGTTTACCAGACTTCAATGAACATGAATTGGTAAAATTTGAGTTGATTTCTAATGATTTCATACAATAATAATTCCAAATAAATTGACTGGCCTATTATCAATTGCTACTCTATAAGGCTTTGCCTAGAGGCATATACCATTCAACAACATAGACCAAGTAGCACAACCCTCAAAAATTTGCCAAGACTCAAACAATGCAAGTGCACAAAAAGTCCTTACTTAGCCCTAACTAGCCATCCAAATTTCCAACAGTGCTCCCTGAGTTCCTTGACCCACATTATAGGGAACATAAATATGGACTCTAGACGTATATACTCAATCACAACCATAATCTAATACAAGTATCAATAGAGACAGACCAGCCAAGCTTGACTACAGGCACATAGTTTTGGCTCTAGAAATCGAAACCAAATGGATAATATATCAGCCTATGGCCAACCGAATTTTGAACGAAACAAGCCAAATTAAGGATGTTCTTGTTCCTACTTGTCTTGCATTATAACATCTCTATCATTACAATAAGGCTATACAAATTTAGCAACAATTGAAAGAAATGAGACATAGTTTGTCTTCATATAGGGCACAAGTCTGAACTGGGTTTCTAATGTCCGTAAAATTGCAAATTGGCAAAACTCTAAATGAAGCTAAACTTAAACTGAGTTAGATCAACACAAAGAAAATTAGAACTCCGGAGTCAGAGCACTTATGGCACAAGCATGTTTTCCCATCATTTTTAGATGTTATGACTATGTTAAAAACTCTAAAATGGTTCATGAATTTGCAGAAGCAAGCACTTATATGTGCACATTAAATTGGAAGGCCGCATGAACTTTGTACATGCTTTTCAATTAATTCAGGAACACACTTGAAATTTTAATTCTTTTGTTTATCTAAGCAATTATTCATTCCATGCCAATCCAAAGTCTAAGCCTGACATAATTAGAGCAGCCTCTAGTTTATGGCCATATCATCAACTACATTCTTTTAATGTCACACTACATACTGATTTGTGTGTGCTCAAGCACACGTTGCAAAAGCATCCCCTGCACTTAATGGATGCTCAAAAGCACGTATTGTTTAAGGATTCCAATTTTTTTTACTAGCTTACTTATATTATAATTTATTTATTTTCAGTCAAATTTATGTAAAAACTAACCGGTCTTCCGGGGTGAAAGGAATCTCAAGGCCTCCTGTAACTTCAATAGCAACAATCCCAGCCAACTGCAAATGATCCAAACACATAAAAAGTTCAGTTGTTAGGTTCAACATGTAGAAAGATAGAAAAAATTTCACAATACAAACTAACATAAGCAAGATATAAATTTATTAAAAAGCCAAAAAAAAAAAAACACTCCCAGTTCAATGATTTAGCATACAAAAATTACCTGGTAGAAGTCTGCATAGGATAGGATTGGAAATAGCTCCTTTATGGGCTCCAATAGCCTCACAGCAATATCAAGTCCGTTGTTGGCTTCGTGAGCAAGCTCAACTTGGTGCTTCATCATCTCAAATGGTCCCCCTGTTTTGGTTTTTAAATCGTAAGTCCCAGCCGAGTGCCATCTGCAGCAATAGATAACACACAATAATCAAGTAATCGGGTGATTCTCTCCAATCAAAATAGTGAAAGCATCAACTCTAGTTACTCACCAACAACTAGTAACGAGAAACAAAGAGAGANTAATCAAGTAATCGGGTGATTCTCTCCAATCAAAATAGTGAAAGCATCAACTCTAGTTACTCACCAACAACTAGTAACGAGAAACAAAGAGAGAAAGAGAGAGAGAAGATGAGATCTCTCTAAAAACCACACTAATATCGTTTTTGAATCTGTTAATAATGCAATAAACAATAGATCATCAATTAATCCTTACACTGATTATCAATAATAGTTTTGCGATAGAAGCAACATATATAGACACAAATGCGTAAAGGAATCTATCAATATCCATATACACATACATGAGAGAGAAAATGAGAGAGACAAAGAGAGAACTTACGCTAATCGGAGCATCAATGGAGCACAATGCTTCTCAATGATGAATCCTCTGAGCTTCTTCTTGCATTTCTCATCTACCTTCTGGTAATCCTCACTTACTGTTGGATAGCACTTTTCCATAACTATCTATTACTTTTTCTAATCAATCTCAAACCAAACAAACCGTAAATCAGAATCAAACCACAAAAATATCATGAAAATCNTCTATTACTTTTTCTAATCAATCTCAAACCAAACAAACCGTAAATCAGAATCAAACCACAAAAATATCATGAAAATCACCAAAAAGAAGAAGAAGAAGAATAAGATCCAAACAACTAACAATTTTCATAAAAAAGCATTCATATACACTAATCACAGCATGTAGAGCATAGTTACAGACCTGTGGAGCAAAGCAGAAATGTAGAGCAAAATTCAATAAAGAGTGTGAAGTGATCAAAAGGTGAATGCTACATCGATTTATATGGATGGTGTAGAGAACGAGAACATTCTAGCATTTGATTTGGGCCGTCGGAGACCAGAAATCATTTTTCGGTATTGATCGTCAGCTTAACGGCTCGGATCATGCTTGTCTATCAAGATTGTGGCTGTTGGTGGTCATCTATCAGATCATAATGGAGTGACTTGCCAAATCTAAATGGAGTCGTGTGGCATGCTGTCACTACAATTTGTCGTTTGTGAAGACAATGATGGCATAGGAAGATAATGGTATCCATTGCTAAATGGAAAATTTCAGCTATACCCTTCTAATTTATCATATTTTTAAGGATACCTCATCTATTTTTTGAATTTTCACTAACACCTCTATCAAATTAAAAATGTTAAGTAGAATGCAATTTTACTAAACTATCCAAGATATATTTTAGAAAAAACTTCATCAACACCCCTCTAGATAGGCATATCCTCAATAAGACCTCTTATATTTTTTAAATTTTTTTACATATTAAAATTCAGATAGATTAAAACTCAATTCGAATTAATTAAAATTTATTTTTTACGTCATAAAATTTAAGTCGATTAAAAATTATATTTTTTTACGTATTAAAATTTGAGCCGATTAAAATTCTATTTAGCCGATTAAATTTTTTTTAATTTGCTCGAATCAAGTTTTAATCAACTCCCACTGAATTTTAATCGGTCTGAATTTTGATACCTAAAAAAATATAAATTTTAATCGACTTAAATTTTAATACATAAAAAGTGAATTTTAATCAACTTGAATCGAATTTTAATTGACACAAATTTTAATAAAAAAATATAATTTTTAATCGACTCAAGCAAATTTTAATCGGCTCTAATAGCTCAAGTAGGTTCAAATTGACTTGAATTTTAATACGTAAAAAAAATTTATTAGGCTCAAATTTTAATACTTTTAAAAAAATAAAATTTAATCAGCTTGAATCGAATTTTAATCGGATCAAATTTTAATATGTAAAAAAAATGAATTTTAATCATCTCATATTTTAATATGTAGAAAAATGAATTTTAATTGGCTTAAATTTTAATCTAATTTTATGTAGAAATATTGTTTGGGATTTATGTAGGGATAATTTTTAAATTTTGGATATTTGTTTTTGTTAGAAATGGTGGTTTAACGGCAATGAATGTCAGTAATGTTTAAATATAACTTAGAAGGGGGTGTCGTTTATGTTTTGAATAATAGAGGTGTCCTTGAAAATATGATAATTTAGAAAGGGGTGTGACTAAATTTTTCGCTTCCTAAATTTATAATTTTGAGTACAAGTTATATTATTTTGAAATTAGGGCTGATAATCGACCCCAGCTCGGGTCGAGTTTGTTGTAAAAAATAATTCAAACTTAGCTCATTTATAAAATGAGTCGAGCCCAGAACGAGCCGAACTTGAGCCGATCCTGAGTAATTCAGTTATTTTACATATAAACGAGCCGAGTTTTTTAGGCTCATTTTTAAAACGATTCTAAAAAATTGTTCGAACTTTTAAACGAATCGAGCTTGAATCGAGTCTTATNAGTTATTTTACATATAAACGAGCCGAGTTTTTTAGGCTCATTTTTAAAACGATTCTAAAAAATTGTTCGAACTTTTAAACGAATCGAACTTGAATCGAGTCTTATTCGAACTAAATCCGAGTAGTTATAAACACTATTTGAGATATAAGTTATAATTGAAAAAATAATAAAAATTATAATTTTTACAGATAAAGTTATTATTTTTTGAGACCAAGTTATACATTTTAAATGTGAAATTATAACCGTTTACATTAACTTCATGACCATAACACAGTTGTAATTTATTTTTAAAAAGTGTGACTTAACCTCATGTCAAAAAAAAATTAGTAGCATAGAATTACTCATGATGAAAAATTACACTTAATAGGATTGAGAAGTTTATTGCACCTTAAAAAAAATCAATACCGTACAATCAATATAAATTTTGTGAGTTTTTTTATAAATTTGTATGGTCATTTTACAAGCTTTGTAGTAATTTAGCATAAAAAAGTTATGATTTAAACTTAAAAATTGTGACTTGACCCCATTTTTTTTTTTTTTTTGTAAACAAACTTCAAAACTTGTATGAAAATTTCAAACAATTGTAAAATTTTGAGATACAATACCAAATTTTTTGTCGTAGTACTGTAGTCTTGTCCTAGTAGAATTCACATTCGACGCATAAAAATGCCATATCCAAGGACTTTGCCACTCGGATGAACCCTCTTAGGTCCTACACTAACAAGTTAATGTGCTATTGTCTGAAAACTATAGCGGTACTATTTCCTTGATGGTTGAATCGGCCACTATAATTCGAGTTAATTTAAGAGCATATTGAGGAACAAGAGTGTCTAACCCTTAAGGAATGTGTGAAGTATCAAATCTAAGATCTCTTATTTAAAGAGTAGGCAAAACATTGAACCACTCTTAAGAATTTTGTAACGCCCCCAAAGNCACTATTTCCTTGATGGTTGAATCGGCCACTATAATTCGAGTTAGTTTAAGGGCATATTGAGGAACAAGAGTGTCTAACCCTTAAGGAATGTGTGAAGTATCAAATCTAAGATCTCTTATTTAAAGAGTAGGCAAAACATTGAATCACTCTTAAGAATTTTGTAACGCCCCCAAAGCCCCCTTGGACGGCATCACAATCTAAAATTATTCGCATCATGAGAGCAACTAATAAAATCCATAAATAAAAATAATTTCATTCATCATCCATAATGTATATAACATCATTCCNTCACTCTTAAGAATTTTGTAACGCCCCCAAAGCCCCCTTGGACGGCATCACAATCTAAAACTATTCGCATCATGAGAGCAACTAATAAAATCCATAAATAAAAATAATTTCATTCATCATCCATAATGTATATAACATCATTCCAAAAGAATATGTCAAACCATAACCATTACATCCCGAAAGAATTAGTTATTATCTCACAGTGGAATAACAAAATATGGTAGCCTTTACATTGTCTCAAGATAAATTCTCTAGTCTAGAACCTAGGACCAAAGAGAATATAATCATAGACATCCATCTTGGGATCCACGTTCTCATCTATTGGAGCTTCCCAATGTGCCTGTTCATCTACTGCGANTGGAATAACAAAATATGGTAGCCTTTACATTGTCTCAAGATAAATTCTCTAGTCTAGAACCTAGGACAAAAGAGAATATAATCATAGGCATCCATCTTGGGATCCACGTTCTCATCTATTGGAGCTTCCCAATGTGCCTGTTCATCTACTGCGAGCTCCTCCTTTAGCACATAATCTAAATAATATGTTGTTTGTAGGGGGTGAGCACTAAGCTCTGTAGCAACATCCTCCCAAACTCAAACAAGGTTTAGAAAACATATAAAACAATTCAGTCTCACTTTACAAAATAACATGCATAATTTTGAAAGAAAATAAGGACATTGCAATGGATCTCAACTTTAAGCAAGAGCAATAATTTAAATGAAAGGAATAAACATGTTGGAGTGATAAAAATCAAACAATCATTCAACAACGTAATCCCATATTCTCAGGTATGTTGGTTGCTTCCCATGAATCTACACCACGATTTTACCTCGTNTCATGCATAATTTTGAAAGAAAATAAGGACATTGCAATGGATCTCAACTTTAAGTAAGAGCAATAATTTAAATGAAAGGAATAAACATGTTGGAGTGATAAAAATCAAACAATCATTCAACAACATAATCTCATATTCTCAGGTATGTTGGTTGCTTCCCATGAATCTACACCACGATTTTACCTCGTTCACCCACCATAATCACACAATCCCAAACATTTTAGGAAAGGCATATACTATCTCTCACGGCATTGACAAATCCTTCCCAAGAAAGGTATATCATCCCTCAGTCTCGAACTTACGTGAACAATAGTGGTTGCTCTCACAAACAACAAACCACTACAAGTGTTAGGAAATCATCTCACCTCCACTGGAATAGACTAACCTCTAACACTCTACGGCAGTGCTCGAATGCAATTCAAGTTCATCACAACAACCATACAAGAAATGCAATAACNAAACTTACGTGAAGAATAGTGGTTGCTCTCACAAACAACAAACCACTACAAGTGTTAGGAAATCATCTCACCTCCACTGGAATAGACTAACCTCTAACACTCTACGGCAGTGCTCGAATGCAATTCAAGTTCATCACAACAACCATACAAGAAATGCAATAACAAACATTTTCTCAAATCACAAGAAAATTCAAAATCCCCAAATTTTATAATTTGTATTACAAGAGAACAATTTAAGAAAATAAGCAAGATATCATCAACAATCTANCCCCAAATTTTATAATTTGTATTACAAGAGAACAATTTAAGAAAATAAGCAAGAAATCATCAACAATCTATTTTTATTTTTCATTACAAAGCACTAAAGTTTTGAAATCAAGAACAAGAGAAAAATCAATAGAAAAATCCCTTTCTCTTGAAAACTAGGGTTTTATGATAAGAAAAGAATTTTTGTGGTTCTCTAACCCTAGCTTTATTTAAAACATGGTAATCTTTACAAAAATAACAAGAGTGAAAACATACATATACANTATTTTTATTTTTCATTACAAAGCACTAAAGTTTTGAAATCAAGAACAAGAGAAAAATCCCTTTCTCTTGAAAACTAGGGTTTTATGATAAGAAAAGAATTTTTGTGGTTCTCTAACCCTAGCATTATTTAAAACATGGTAATCTTTACAAAAATAACAAGAGTGAAAACATACATATACATATATACATATAAGCCCTAACCTCAATGGTCAAGAATGGGAGGAACCCCTACCTTGTTTTGTAGTTTGGAAAAAAATGTAGAAGATTTGATCTTTCCCACTTGAATCTCTTATGTTTTCTCTTCTTTCTTCCTCTCTAAGGTTTCCTAGGGTTAGAAAGGTTGAAATGGGGCTAAAGGAGGTGACTTTAAGTATTTNACCTCAATGGTCAAGAATGGGAGGAACCCCTACCTTGTTTTGTAGTTTGGAAAGAAATGTAGAAGATTTGATCTTTCCCACTTGAATCTCTTATGTTTTCTCTTCTTTCTTCCTCTCTAAGGTTTCCTAGGGTTAGAAAGGTTGAAATGGGGCTAAAGGAGGTGACTTTAAGTATTTATAGGGCAAAAAATGAACCACGATTCGCGATTTAAAATTTCTGAGTTTTCTGCGAACTTTCTGGACAACAGCGTACCGGTACGGTAGACTCTTGAGCGTACCAGTACACTGTACCGGTACTGTTTTTTCAGTTTTGCCTGTTTCCTTTATTTTTCATTTTCAATCCATTCCAAACTCTTCCAAAACCAATTCAAACTTATACAACATACATTTTGACATCAAACATAGTTGGTACGAGTTTGATTACAAATAATTTTATATACTTACCCAATTTTTACACTATTAACATTTTCAATAGTTATAACCTACATACCTACGCCATCACATATATTAAATTACTAAACAATTGATNTATATACTTACCCGATTTTTACACTATTAACATTTTCTATAGTTATAACCTACATACCTACGCCATCACATATATTAAATTACTAAACAATTGATTATTATATTATTATAAACATGTGGGGGTTTACAAATTTATTTGAAAATTTTTGGTAAACCTAAAAAATAGATGTTTCCTTCTCCTTATGTATCCTTCGAGGGTGAGGAGAAAGGTAGGGAGGGGTGGTTAAGGTGGACAAGACTTGTGGTAAAAGGAATTTGGTACCAATAGGTCTTTGGTTCAATGACATTCTTTGTCTTGTAAATACTTTGGATTCTTTAGTTTTGGTTATGAGCAATATAAATTATTTTTTGAAGATCTCTTGCATATTTTCTTGAATTATTTATGTTGAAAGGTTATGAAATTATGATTCTTTTTTGGTGATTGATTTTTTTTAGAAATCGTGAAAATTATCTCATGTATGAGGGGGTGTGATTAATGTAGGTTGCAATCAACTGGATATTGTAGAGGGATTAGACGATTTTCTTACCTTGAAGAGTTTGAAGGTTTCCTATCATTCGTAGTGAGATTGGTGCCTCGCGAGGGCCAAACACTATTCACTCAAGGTGATTGAGGCGAAGGGTTAGTCTACTATTTCTAGAAAGTTACGTCAATGCCGATGCGTTGGTATACGCATTTCTTGAAAATGTGTTATCTGGCTTGATCCGAAATGTTTACACCTAAGTACAAGCAGTCAAGTTGTAGTTATAATCCGATTAAGTCCGAAGTCGAATCCACAAAGAACTAATATTGGTGTTTTGAAGTCAAAATTAATAGAGACCTAAGTGAATGGAACCCTTGAGATTTGAATTTGTGATGATGATAGAATTTTTTAAACAAAATATAAAATTCTCTTAAATGGATATAAAAGTTACACTTTAGCTTGAGGATCTGGACATGTACTTATTTATCCAGTCGTTATATTTGTGCCTTGTAGATTACTCAATTAAACGCTAAGTCAATATTAGATTAATGGGAGGATAAAGATGGAATGTGTGAATTAAAAGCATGGCTCTGATGTCTTTGCAGAGATTTGTAAGGATTATTTATGTCGGGACTTAACCTGTCTATAAATGAGCAAGAAGTTTTACAAATCATCTAGTAACTATTTAAGTTATCCCATCAGTAGTGAAAGCAAAATGTAAATGAAGATTGAAAAATTGTCATAAAAACCTAACTTGAGTACTTGCAGGGAATCAATGATATTACCTAAGTCAAGACTTAACTTGTCTATATGTGATCCATGATTATACAAAGCACTTTAACTTTGCTGGATGCATTCAATCATTCAATAAATATCAGAAGGATAAAACACTAAGCATAATTAAAGTGCACAAATATAACTTTCGAACAATAATTTATATGTCCATCACCTCTTCCTAAAGAGTGAATAAGAAACTAAGAAACTATTCACTCTTTATGATTTTGAGTAAGCTAGAAAAAGTGAGTGAATCTCATCCCTCATTAGAGAAACTTAGAATTACAATTTAAAGACTACCAAAACGATGCGCTTATCTCCGACAAAGAATGAGTGAAACACTACCCACTCTTCAAAGCCACAAGAGAGTTAGAACGGTGAGAGAGGTTCACTTTTCTTAGTGAAGGAGAAAGCTTTACAATGGAAGCTAATGAACTACTATTAAAAGTAGAAAAAAAACTTAGTTACTTTTGGAGGGATATTTCCACTTCCAAAAGATATGATCCCTTTGCTTCAAGATGGTAGGGTATTTATAGGAGTGGAAAGCACAAAAATCTAGAAATGAGGTCTTGTCCACCTAGCAGAGATGTTCGAACCCTAGCTGGGGCATTCAAACGCTACCCATGGCATTAAATGCTGAGGAGCCCCTTATCTAAATGTCGATGACTTTCAAGGGGGCGTTCCAACGCTAGGGGCAGGCATTCGAACGTTGCCCACAATTCTTGCTCTTTGTTTGATTTTATCAGTATTTGCTGTTGATTTTTGATGGACATTCGAACCCCTCCTCTGGTATTCAAATGCTGCCTACTTCTAGAAGCTTCCCTTTCACCATGAAAAAGACCATTTTGCCCTACATTTCATGTCAATGTTCCATTCTTTCATTTTTCTCAATTCCTTATTATTTATTTACAAATAAAATGCAAACAATATATAATTAACCCTTGCAAAACATATTAAAATGTAAAGATTCAGGGTTAGTCACACCTCGCAACCTAGATATTACTAGTCTATATTAATAATATAAAACTCTAAATCAATACACAAAAACCATTTTCGCAAGTGATTCGATTGCATTTAGCATATGTAATTAGCCGTTAAACCCCTAGGTTACCTCTAGTGAACAAGTGTTGTCTCGTAAATATTTTTAGTGAAGGTACCTACAAACTTTAATGGCTAGAACAAGATATTATACACATATTACACATAAAATTATAGCAGTATTCCATCATTTTATTTTAAATGTTTCCCCATTCATCCTAACCTAAGAATAACACACCCCACTTGTGAAACTATTCCCCCCATTTTTATGCAAAACATGTGGGTGTGTAATGTTTTACTATTCAAAAAATTAGGGAATAACACAACCCTGCTCACAGCTTATCAAAATTATCTTCGTTGTCAATCCTTTCTTGAAAATCACTCAGCAAATAACACACTCAGACTTTTGTAAATCAAAGCCAAATATTTCACATGAAAAAATCAATAAACGATTTTAGAAAAGAAATGGACTTTAGCATAATCTGATATTAACACTGAATCAAGTAATACTATCAACTACCCCCGTGCATGAGAGGAAACAAAATCACTCGTGCAAACACATTTTTGGAATAAAAAATGACTTTCTTAAGGTTGTATCGTGGCCAGGGGTAAGTGGTTAAAGAAACAATGGATGAGGATTTCAAAAGGACTATCTAATTTATGTTCTAGTCATACACATTTTGTCCCTTTATCCTTCATTTTTGATTTTGTAGAAACAAATTAACCCCTTTCATTTATCTTTTCTTCCTTTTCAACAATTGCAACTCGGCTTGCTTGATTTTTCTTTTGCTTTTCTCGTATTCTTTCCTTTTTCTTCTATTTAGCCCTTTTTTCTTTTCTTTTCCTTTCTTCATATAATCTTCTTTTAAGAGAGGATGTAAGAAAATTAGATGGCCATATATATATATTTTAGTGGCTTGGTCAAAAAGTGGCTTATTGATGAACACATAATATTGTATATTTAAAGGCTTNTAATAGAGACCTAAGTGAATGGAACCCTTGAGATTTGAATTTGTGATGATGATAGAATTTTTTAAACAAAATATAAAATTCTCTTAAATGGATATAAAAGTTACACTTTAGCTTGAGGATCTAGACATGTACTTATTTATCCAGTCGTTATATTTGTGCCTTGTAGATTACTCAATTAAACGCTAAGTCAATATTAGATTAATGGGAGGATACAAATGGAATGTGTGAATTAAAAGCATGGCTCTGATGTCTTTGCAGAGATTTGTAAGGATTATTTATGTCGGGACTTAACCTGTCTATAAATGAGCAAGAAGTTTTACAAATCATCTAGTAACTATTTAAGTTATCCCATCAGTAGTGAAAGCAAAATGTAAATGAAGATTGAAAAATTGTCATAAAAACCTAACTTGAGTACTTGCAGGGAATCAATGATATTACCTAAGTCAAGACTTAACTTGTCTATAGGTGATCCATGATTATACAAAGCACTTTAACTTTGCTGGATGCATTCAATCATTCAATAAATATCAGAAGGATAAAACACTAAGCATAATTAAAGTGCACAAATATAACTTTCGAACAATAATTTATATGTCCATCACCTCTTCCTAAAGAGTGAATAAGAAACTAAGAAACTATTCACTCTTTATGATTTTGAGTAAGCTAGAAAAAGTGAGTGAATCTCATCCCTCATTAGAGAAACTTAGAATTACAATTTAAAGACTACCAAAACGATGCGCTTATCTCCGACAAAGAATGAGTGAAACACTACCCACTCTTCAAAGCCACAAGAGAGTTAGAACGGTGAGAGAGGTTCACTTTTCTTAGTGAAGGAGAAAGCTTTACAATGGAAGCTAATGAACTACTATTAAAAGTAGAAAAAAAAACTAGTTACTTTTGGAGGGATATNGCTTTCATGAGTAGCTAGATTTTAAGTTGGTTAATCCAAAGGAGACCTCCTCTTGGGTTTTCCATTTCAACTCATTTTCTTTCCTCCTTTAGGTGTACGATGGTTCAATTTGACNTTTGCTTCAAGATGGTAGGGTATTTATAGGAGTGGAAAGCACAAAAATCTAGAAATGAGGTCTTGTCCACCTAGCAGAGATGTTCGAACCCTAGCTGGGGCATTCAAACGCTACCCATGGCATTAAATGCTGAGGAGCCCCTTATCTAAATGTCGATGACTTTCAAGGGGGCGTTCCAACGCTAGGGGCAGGCATTCGAACGTTGCCCACAATTCTTGCTCTTTGTTTGATTTTATCAGTATTTGCTGTTGATTTTTGATGGACATTCGAACCCCTCCTCTGGTATTCAAATGCTGCCTACTTCTAGAAGCTNATTAAAAACAAAACTCACCAAAACCAACTACAAGATTTTACATTTTTTTCTTTTTTAACAAAATCACCCTCAATCGAATTCTCTTCCTTCCCTGAAAAGACGACCTTGGAATACTTTTCCAAGTAAAACACGACACTCAAAAGACTCATTGCGCTTGGGGAGCACTTTTGTGTACACACACACATTTTTGTGCATTTACACATCACATTACCATTATTTCATTTTACCCCATCTCCTTGCCCTTTCTTTTGACATCACCCATAGGAGAGTGACACTCCCCTTCATCCATAAACTATACATGCTAAAAGGTGATGTTTAGAGGTTAGGAAACTACAAGGAATTTTGTCAAGCACTTATCAAAAATAATTTTTTTATTTTCAAGCTCAACCATGACTGACTAAAGATATTTTTGCAAGAATGTATTGAATGCATAATTCTTATATGAAATTGCAAAGGGGATTGTTCATACATTACTCAATGAGTGCCAATCAAATCAAAATAATAAGATTATTCATGGATCAAAGCTGAATTGAAATTCTTACTCGAGCAATTAATCAAAATCCTTCCAAAGAAGATAAGCTCAAAACTGCACCAGGGTTATACATATCCACTTATTCTTGTAAGCTTCCAAAGGATCATGTCATTCCCAAGGTTTTTTAAAATAAAAATTCATATTATGCACAAAATGGTAAGTTTTAAATAAAAAAGTAGGGATGATGCACAATTAAAACATGAAATTCCCCCAATAGGATGTCAAAGGTTATACATTTTAGAAGACAGAATGCTAAAATACTTTCATAGTGACTTGCATATAATATTTTATCCTAACTNTATCAAAAATAATTTTTTTATTTTCAAGCTCAACCATGACTGACTAAAGATATTTTTGCAAGAATGTATTGAATGCATAATTCTTATATGAAATTGCAAAGGGGATTGTTCATACATTACTCAATGAGTGCCAATCAAATCAAAATAATAAGATTATTCATGGATCAAAGCTGAATTGAAATTCTTACTCGAGCAATTAATCAAAATCCTTCCAAAGAAGATAAGCTCAAAACTGCACCAGGGTTATACATATCCACTTATTCTTGTAAGCTTCCAAAGGATCATGTCATTCCCAAGGTTTTTTAAAATAAAAATTCATATTATGCACAAAATGGTAAGTTTTAAATAAAAAAGTAGGGATGATGCACAATTAAAACATGAAATTCCCCCAATAGGATGTCAAAGGTTATACATTTTGGAAGACAGAATGCTAAAATACTTTCATAGTGACTTGCATATAATATTTTATCCTAACTCCAAAACTGATGTATTCAAAATGTAATTCAAACTAATTGACTGCAATATATCAAAAGAAGTTCTACTTAAAATGTAAAACACATAACTAAGCTGAAATTCAAAAACCAATGGAAATATAAAGCTAACCAAAAACAATATCCAAAGTANAGTTTCCCAAAGTCTTGACACAATACCGCAGTTTTTCCCATTTTTGACCATGATCCACTTCGAATCTGAAGAGGTTCAAAACATAAAAGTTGTAGATCTTGATGTATTCTGTATTGTGTCACAATTTCAGCTCAATCGAACTATTGGATCAAAAGTTATGACAATTCTACGAACAATGGTCTGGAGCAAGCAACCTACCAGTAGTTTTTACTCCAGTAGCCAAAATCTACCGGTAGATTGCTAAAAACCTACCGGTAGGTTTTGCCCAGAATGCTTGCAAATCATCACTAACTTGCTTGGGGGTACCACCATTGACCCTCCCACTTGTCCCTTGACATATTCTTCATATATACATGCCTCCTACACCCCAAAGTCAGCAAAAGAGGAGGAAGGATGGGAGAGGAGGAGAGAGAAAGAGGGAGGCCAAGGGAGTTGCTGGGTAGGTTGCTCCTAGCCTGTCCAAGCCATCATCTCACCTCCCATTGATGGGAGGCCTGCACACACAGGTTAGGGGAGCCCTGTGGACGAAATTGCATCTTTCACACACCATATATTCAGCATTCACACTCATTTTGAAGGTGGCTACCTAAGCTTTAGGAGTAGTTCAATGAAGAAGATGATGAATAGTGTAATAGAAGCTTATGTTTTTGTATTTTCTTCACTCATTTCATTGCAGTAAGTTATAGCTCTCTTGTAATTTTTATTTCTTGCATTGTAATATCCTTTATTTAAAGTATATTTCAAGTTTAGTTACATGTTCTTCAATCCACCATTGTTGCCTCCAAGTTTTCTTCATTTCTTGCTTTAAAATGGGTATTTTATTTCTTTCTTTATAGTTCAAGTTTTCTTACTTTAAGTTAAGTTTCAATCTTCATTTCTTCATTATGTCTCTTTATATTATGCATTTGTTTTTTTTTTGCTTTCATGAGTAGCTAGATTTTAAGTTGGTTAATCCAAAGGAGACCTCCTCTTGGGTTTTCCATTTCAACTCATTTTCTTTCCTCCTTTAGGTGTACGATGGTTCAATTTGACTGAGTTGAGAGTGGATACGGTTGTGAGTCTTTGATATTCCGTAGACCTAGTCACGGTTTATGCTTGGATCCTCACCATCTCGTTCCTAGCTTCCCACGAATCAATCGTTCATCTATGCACCATTGGAGGAAGGTTTCGAGCTGAGTTAGGATTCCCACTGGAATGACCCTTTTGGATTAGTCAACACTTGTTTTCTTGTATTTTCGTTAAGAACAAAACTCACCAAAACCAACTACAAGATTTTACATTTTTTTCTTTTTTAACAAAATCACCCTCAATCGAATTCTCTTCCTTCCCTGAAAAGACGACCTTGGAATACTTTTCCAAGTAAAACACGACACTCAAAAGACTCATTGCACTTGGGGAGCACTTTTGTGTACACACACACATTTTTGTGCATTTACACATCACATTACCATTATTTCATTTTACCCCATCTCCTTGCCCTTTCTTTTGACATCACCCATAGGAGAGTGACACTCCCCTTCATCCATAAACTATACATGCTAAAAGGTGATGTTTAAAGGTTAGAAAACTACATTTTTCAAGCACTTATCAAAAAGAATTTTTTTATTTTCAAGCTCAACCATGACTGACTAAAGATATTTTTGCAAGAATGTATTGAATGCATAATTCTTATATGAAATTGCAAAGGGGATTGTTCATACATTACTCAATGAGTGCCAATCAAATCAAAATAATAAGATTATTCATGGATCAACGCTGAATTGAAATTCTTACTCGAGCAATTATTCAAAATCCTTCCAAAGAAGATAAGCTCAAAACTGCACCAGGGTTATACATATCCACTTATTCTTGTAAGCTTCCAAAGGATCATGTCATTCCCAAGGTTTTTTAAAATAAAAATTCATATTATGCACAAAATGGTAAGTTTTAAATAAAAAAGTAGGGATGATGCACAATTAAAACATGAAATTCCCCCAATAGGATGTCAAAGGTTATACATTTTAGAAGACAGAATGCTAAAATACTTTCATAGTGACTTGCATATAATATTTTATCCTAACTCCAAAACTGATGTATTCAAAATGTAATTCAAACTAATTGACTGCAATATATCAAAAGAAGTTCTACTTAAAATGTAAAACACATAACTAAGCTGAAATTCAAAAACCAATGGAAATATAAAGCTAACCAAAAACAATATCCAAAGTACTAAAGTAGTGTGACAACTGAAATTAAACAGTCAAAAGAGAGAGAGAGATAGATAGTGATCCAAAAATGCCCAGCCAAGTTTAAGCTGATGAAGATGGTCCAGGGCGGTGCTCTCTCCACAAAAATCTTAGTATNGGCTGAAATTCAAAAACCAATGGAAATATAAAGCTAACCAAAAACAATATCCAAAGTACTAAAGCAGTGTGACAACTGAAATTAAACAGTCAAAAGAGAGAGAGAGATAGATAGTGATCCAANAGTTTTTCCCATTTTTGACCATGATCCACTTCGAATCTGAAGAGGTTTAAAACATAAAAGTTGTAGATCTTGATGTATTATGTATTGTGTCACAATTTCAGCTCAATCGAACTATTGGATCAAAAGTTATGACAATTCTACGAACAATGGTCTAGAGCAAGCAACCTACCGGTAGTTTTTACTCCAGTAGCCAAAACCTACCTGTAGATTGCTAAAAACCTACCGGTAGGTTTTGCCCAGAACGCTTGCAAATCATCACTAACTTGCTTGGGGGTACCACCATTGACCCTCCCACTTGTCCCTTGACATATTCTTCATATATACATGCCTCCTACACCCCAAAGTCAGCAAAAGAGGAGGAAGGATGGGAGAGGAGGAGAGAGAAAGAGGGAGGCCAAGGGAGTTGCTGGGTAGGCTGCTCCTAGCCTGTCCAAGCCATCATCTCACCTCCCATTGATGGGAGGCCTGCACACACAGGTTAGGGGAGCCCTGTGGATGAAATTGCATCTTTCACACACCATATATTCAGCATTCACACTCATTTTGAAGGTGGCTACCTAAGCTTTAGGAGTAGTTCAATGAAGAAGATGATGAATAGTGTAATAGAAGCTTATGTTTTTGTATTTTCTTCACTCATTTCATTGCAGTAAGTTATAGCTCTCTTGTAATTTTTATTTCTTGCATTGTAATATCCTTTATTTAAAGTATATTTCAAGTTTAGTTACATGTTCTTCAATCCACCATTGTTGCCTCCAAGTTTTCTTCATTTCTTGCTTTAAAATGGGTATTTTATTTCTTTCTTTATAGTTCAAGTTTTCTTACTTTAAGTTAAGTTTCAATCTTCATTTCTTCATTATGTCTCTTTATATTATGCATTTGTTTTTTTTTTGCTTTCATGAGTAGCTAGATTTTAAGTTGGTTAATCCAAAGGAGACCTCCTCTTGGGTTTTCCATTTCAACTCATTTTCTTTCCTCCTTTAGGTGTACGATGGTTCAATTTGACTGAGTTGAGAGTGGATACGGTTGTGAGTCTTTGATATTCCGTAGACCTAGTCACGGTTTATGCTTGGATCCTCACCATCTCGTTCCTAGCTTCCCACGAATCAATCGTTCATCTATGCACCATTGGAGGAAGGTTTCGAGCTGAGTTAGGATTCCCACTGGAATGACCCTTTTGGATTAGTCAACACTTGTTTTCTTGTATTTTCGTTAAGAACAAAACTCACCAAAACCAACTACAAGATTTTACATTTTTTTCTTTTTTAACAAAATCACCCTCAATCGAATTCTCTTCCTTCCCTGAAAAGACGACCTTGGAATACTTTTCCAAGTAAAACACGACACTCAAAAGACTCATTGCGCTTGGGGAGCACTTTTGTGTACACACACACATTTTTGTGCATTTACACATCACATTACCATTATTTCATTTTACCCCATCTCCTTGCCCTTTCTTTTGACATCACCCATAGGAGAGTGACACTCCCCTTCATCCATAAACTATACATGCTAAAAGGTGATGTTTAGAGGTTAGGAAACTACAAGGAATTTTGTCAAGCACTTATCAAAAATAATTTTTTTATTTTCAAGCTCAACCATGACTGACTAAAGATATTTTTGCAAGAATGTATTGAATGCATAATTCTTATATGAAATTGCAAAGGGGATTGTTCATACATTACTCAATGAGTGCCAATCAAATCAAAATAATAAGATTATTCATGGATCAAAGCTGAATTGAAATTCTTACTCGAGCAATTAATCAAAATCCTTCCAAAGAAGATAAGCTCAAAACTGCACCAGGGTTATACATATCCACTTATTCTTGTAAGCTTCCAAAGGATCATGTCATTCCCAAGGTTTTTTAAAATAAAAATTCATATTATGCACAAAATGGTAAGTTTTAAATAAAAAAGTAGGGATGATGCACAATTAAAACATGAAATTCCCCCAATAGGATGTCAAAGGTTATACATTTTAGAAGACAGAATGCTAAAATACTTTCATAGTGACTTGCATATAATATTTTATCCTAACTCCAAAACTGATGTATTCAAAATGTAATTCAAACTAATTGACTGCAATATATCAAAAGAAGTTCTACTTAAAATGTAAAACACATAACTAAGCTGAAATTCAAAAACCAATGGAAATATAAAGCTAACCAAAAACAATATCCAAAGTACTAAAGCAGTGTGACAACTGAAATTAAACAGTCAAAAGAGAGAGAGAGATAGATAGTGATCCAAAAATGCCCAGCCAAGTTTAAGCTGATGAAGATGGTCCAGGGCGGTGCTCTCTCCACAAAAATCTTAGTATCTCCTGTAGAGTAGCCCTCATCTCTTGCTGAGAAATCCTTATCTCCTTCTAAGTAGTCTCGAACTCAATCATCCTTGTCTCTAAGCTCAAGAGAATATGCATGTTAGTCTTGTCATCGACTGAGATGTATGGTGGCTTCTATCTGGCAGATTGTTGCTGAAAAGCTACCTTCTCCTTATTTTGGTTGACTTGATCTTGTGCATCATTTTCAGCTTGTCTAATCTCATCATCACCAAACACATCACCCGATCTGTTTATTTCTTGTTCAGCTCCAAGCCCAGCTCCTTGGTTTGCCACATGTCCAGTACTCCTATGGAGTGTAGCCTTATCTAGTTAAGCTAATGCTTCCACAACCTTCCAGCTTGGGTCTATCACAACACCCTTTTGTTTACACAAATCCGTGACGAGGATCCCAAAAAGCAGAGTTGGCCTCTTTTTCTTTACAGCCATCATCATTTGATCAATAATAAGATTAGGCAAATAAATCGTATGCCCCTCACCAAAAGCATTTTAAAGCATAGCTCGTTCCTTATAAATTTGATTCTTTTGGCTTTGAGGCATTATATTGTTAACAACAATCAAATTTAGGATTTTGTATTTCTTAGTAAGATCACATTGTTTAATGGATTTACTCTCAGTTTCCCATATAAATTGAGGATTTCCAGTTAAAACCCTTCCTATCACATCGTGGTCAATTGGAGGATTAGAGGGTAACTTGCATCATTTATCCTAGGCATGGGCTAAATCATGTCAAAGATTGTTTAGGATTAACAGTAAACTCGTGACCTCTCACAAAAATCGTAAATTGCCTTGCTAAATCGGGAGATGCATTATTGTAAAATTCCTTGAAAATACACTCAACACCATCCCCAACTGGTTTCATGAATCTTTCCCACCCTCTATTTATCAATATTTCTCCAATTCCCAAATTTGCAAAATCCTCATACACAATGCCCCTTTCACAAACAATTGATTCAAGGAAAAAAAAAAAGCAAATACCTTTCCCTTTACAAATGGTCTTGGAAAGTACCTACGTCAAATTGGTGATTGCCTCGACCCCCTTGCACTTGGGCTTCTTGTTGAGCTCACTTCCTTGGACTTTGAGCGATGTGCTTCCTCACCATTTGGAGAATCTGTGGGAAAATTAAAGATTTGGATCAGTGAAATTGTCTTAGAAACCTTGGGTAATGAGTTTTATGGCAAAATATTGAGTTTTAATCGATGGGTTATGAGTTTTTAAGGTGGGGAAGGGATTTTGGAGAGCTAGGGCTTCAAGTTTGAGGATTGAGATGCTGAAAATTGCAAAAACAGACTAGACACTCTTTTTATATAAGCATGGTGGCGTTCGAATACTCAGCCAGCCTCCAAATCCTGCCCTTTCTGCCTTCAACATNAAAATGCTGAAAATTGCGAAAACAGACTAGACGCTCTTTTTATATAAGCATGGTGGCGTTCAAATACTCAGCCAGCCTCCAAATCCTGCCCTTTCTGCCTTCAACATCAAAATGGGGTCTGCAAGGGGATGCCATTATTTTTCAAACAAATTTTTTTAAATTTTCTATTTTTGTCTTTTCTTTTAGCATATCAAACTTCATTTATTCATTATTATTATTATTATTATATATCCAAATATAGTATTTTGAAATATATGAGAAATATTATTAATTTATTTATTTTTTTAAATACACAAATCAGTACTGAAAAAGTGTGGCGTCTCAGGACAAGTCTCTATCCACGCTACAAATTCGTTGGCATATTAGGACATTCTTTACTTAACCCACATCTTATTCCAGTGGAAATGATAAAAATTGTGAAAAATTGAAAAAATATTTACATTTTTATAGCAGGTGGTTGGGACCATTGATCTTCATTCCCTACAACATGTTCTTACCTTAACTTGTCATGTCAAAGAAAAATATTTGATCTGATTCTTGCCCTATCTCCATTATGTTTGAAGAATCAATGACCCTACCATCTTCTTGCCGCACATAATGTGTAAGAACATGACTGGTATTGTGAAGACCCTGGTCCATTACCGGACCCCTGTCTTCCAAGGGCAATCCTCCCATTACCGGGATATACCGCCCTCCACCAAAGGATTTCGGCTAACCTGCGGGACAAACCCCCACAGTAGCCTTTACCTCTGTCCCACATCGGGGAAAGAGTCGTCTCCCCACCCCCATATAAGCCGAAGCACCATATGAGAGNGTGGAAATGATAAAAATTGTGAAAAATTGAAAAAATATTTACATTTTTATAGCAGGTGGTTGGGACCATTGATCTTCATTCCCTACAACATGTTCTTACCTTAACTTGTCATGTCAAAGAAAAATATTTGATCTGATTCTTGCCCTATCTCCATTATGTTTGAAGAATCAGTGACCCTACCATCTTCTTGCCGCACATAATGTGTAAGAACATGACTGGTATAGTATGGCATGTCAAGAAAATCCTTACTCTGCCCATGCACTATCCAGTCTAAACAATCGAGTATGTGACTAGAAATTAGTTCAAAACACTGATTATATTTTCTCATATCAAAGAGCCTACCACATCAATTGCATGCACCAAGTCATTTTGCTAGGCAACGTTTGGCATAAGTGCTTCTTCCACATAATGGTTTCGCTTGCTCTTCTCGGATTTCAATTTTTTTTTACCAGTCTTGGTTATTTCATTATTATAGAATGCACATCAGATGGAAATTGTTGTAAAACACCTAAACTAAACCAAAAAATTTTAACATCCATGGTTAATATAGGCTTAAGACACTATTTGGTTCTTTAACGTCAGCAAGTCATGAAGACGATTAAAGTTGCCTTTTAAAAAAATTATTTTTTAGACATATGAAAATTTTTAAAATGTATATCTATGGTAAAATCTACAACATAATATCTATACAAAAAGATCAATACTTCTCACCCTCAACTTAAACTCAACCTTGTTCTCGATATTTCGAATTTACCAATATGCGCAAAGTGAATTTAGGGTTGAAAGAAAGAGATATGTACATCTGTCGAAGTCCTACAAACAAAATACAAAATTTTATTACATTAATTAGCTTTACAAAAACCAGAGTTTTGATCAACATCAGGACCTCAATGCGTAAATGCATAAACAAGAATGAAACCCATGAGTAAATAGAGAATTAAAATACAACATATAAAACAAAGGATGGTATCCACTGAGTGTGAAGTCATTGAGATTGCAGAGGATGAACTTCAAGGGTAGAGAGGGAGAAGAGGAGTGATGGAGTTTTTAGAGAGAGTAAAGTGTGAAAAGTGATGTGCATTTAGGGTTTTGATGCTTTTATAGCGACACTATTCAGGTGGGTCGGGTTTTGATATGAATATTCACATAACCCGAATCGACTCCATGTCTAAACCCAAAAAATTTTGACAAATTCATTTAAGATATTCTAGATCCATTAGAACAAAGGATTCCATATTCTTAACAAACCCTTCATAAAATGATTTTAGACGTTAGCCATTAATAATAAAAATATTACCATTTGAAGGATTCTCTACCTCCACTGCTCCATGTCCAAACACTTGCCTTACAATATAAGGCTCAGTCCACCTTGACCTCAACTTATCAAAAAGCAAACGGAGTCTTGAATTGTACAGGAGAACTTTCTGGGAAGGGACAAACAATGTTTCTGTCATAAAAAATTTTCATCAGTTCTTTTGCAATTTTTGCATTCTCATAAGCCTCATTCGTTAACTTTTCCAAATTACTAATCTGAATTTTTCTTGATATTAATGTCTTGTCCAAGTCAAAGTTCATGGTCTTAATAGCCCAATATGCTTTGTGTTCTAATTTAATAGTCAAGTGACAAGACTTTCCATAAACTAGCCGATAGGGAGACATTTCCAAATTTATTTTAAAGGCATTGCGATATGCCCAAAGCTCATCAATTAGTCATAATGACCAATCTTTGGGTCCGAGTTTACTGTCTTTTTCAAAATCATTTTAATCTCCTGATTAGTCAATTCAACCTGTCCACTAGTCTATGAATGATAAGGGGTTGCAACCTTATGAGAAATCAAATATTTTTTCATTAGGTTTTCAAAAGGACGATTGCAAAAATGAGCACCTCTATCACTTATGATGGATCTGAGAATTTGAAATAGGGAAAAAATATTTTCTTTTAAAAATTTAATCATTGTGCACTGAGCATTATTTCAGTATGAAATTGCTTCAACCCATTTGGACACATAATCGACAACCACCAAGCTATATAGATAATCAAAGAAAGGGGAGCATGGTCCCATGAAATTGATGCCCCAATATTCAAAAATGTTAATTACCAGTATGGGGTACAGGGACATCATGTTTCTTTTAGAAATAATCTCCAATCTTTGGCATCTATCACATGCTAGACAAAAGGCATGAACATCCTTGAAAAGTGAGGACCAATAAAATTCACACTGCAAGATTTTTACAGCGGTTTTCTTTAACAAAAAATTTTCACCACATGCTTTAGAAAGAGAAAAAAAATTACTTGTTTGATCTCATGATTGGGTACACAAAGTCTTATGATTTGATCCTTACAGTATTTAAACACGTATGAGTCCTCTCAAAAGAAATTATGCACTTATCTTAAAAAAAAAATTTATCCATCATGGTAAGAGAAGAGGAGAGTGTGTCAGTGGCTTGGAAGTTAGCACTATCAGCATACTATGGTAACTCCAAGAACGTGAATAGTTGATCATCTAAAAAATTCTCATTAATTGGTAACATGTCCTTATGGAATTCATATGTTAGCCTTGATAGTAGAATTTTTAGACAGCAACCGACCACCGTCCCATCACAAGATGTGATTTCCTTTTATCGTCCTCTTACACTACTCATCAACAACTCTTCTGCCTTTCACCTATATCCACTGCCTACCATCTCTGGGAACCACTACTCACAAGTGTATTCCTCTATCTATACCTCCATTCTTTGCAATCGTCAACTTCTTGTAATCTAGCCAACTATCAAGCTTTTACCTCTATTTCAACAACCCAACCTCTCCACAATCATTTTCTAACAAAATCATAGAACCAGGATTTGACTGAATTGGGGAATCATAGAATCAAATTGCGAATAGAGTATAGGTCGAAACCCAAACTTGTGCAAACAATCCAAATTTGGGCTTGACTGAATTG
Organism: Ilex paraguariensis; assembly: GCA_963454935.2. Taxonomy (NCBI): domain Eukaryota; kingdom Viridiplantae; phylum Streptophyta; class Magnoliopsida; order Aquifoliales; family Aquifoliaceae; genus Ilex; species Ilex paraguariensis. Next base: position 340,543 of record CAUOFW020002547.1, read on the forward strand.
GGTAATAGAGTGTATTGGTCGATCTAAATTTGAGAAATTTGGGAGTGCATTGGCTGATCTAAGTTGGAGAAATTTGGGAGTTGAGCCAGAATAATTCGTAGGTCGAGCACCCGCTCTCATATGCGCTCACCATGCCACACCCACTCTCTCTGATGCACTCAGCACGCTACACCCTCTCTCTTTGATGTACTCAGATACACACACTCATACTGTCACGCACACACACACACATACACTGGCATGCACACACACACCCCCACACCAAATTGAGTTTGATTTCATCAAATTTATGCTTTATTTGATTTGCACAAATTGGTTTATGCTTTATCAGTTTATTTTGTTAGTCCGATTTGCACAAACTTTTTCTATTAGGTTCGTTTGTGTTGATCTGATTTGCACAAACTGATTTTCATTCTTCGACCATGATGGTGATTGTGGATATGCATTCTAGTGAAAATTTTCATGATATGTTATTGATTCTCTTCTCCATGACACGCATTCTAGTGAAATATCTAAATTATTATTGTTTTTTTTCTCTATTTAACTTCATAAATTGTATGACAAATTGTATGCATTGTGGACATGTTCCATATTTTTTTGGCTAACTTATTATGTTTGTGAACATGCTTCATATTTTTTAAGGTAAATTGTTATGTTTATAATTTTTTTATTATATGACTGGTCCAACTAGTTATTCCAACTCGGTCCCTATCTCGTGTCGATGTTCGATCCGGGTCTGATCATGGTTGTCAAAATTTTGATTCAGATCTTAGGATCTTGCAATACTATGATCCAAAATAAACAAATCGATCCAAATCTCTTTGTAGAATCCCTAAGATAGGAAATAAATCGTGGCATGGATCTTATATGATCGTAGAATTCCTATTTGAATTGAAATTTTATTAATCCTAGTTGTTAAGTTTGCTTGTTAGGTTTGTTTGTTAGACACATTTAGTTATTAAGATGACTCAATTATTGTTTTAATACTTAAAGACTCAATCCAAATGTGATTTTCTTGTATAATTGTTCGTAGATGAATTAGGTTAAAAGGTTAATTATATTAGTCAAAAGAGTTAAAACAGTCAAAGTATGTGAAATTTGGGTTAGTGCGCAAATTAGGGTTAATGTGTAAAATGTTGTTATTTTCAGGATTTTGTGCAAAAATTGTGCAAAGTTAGAGGGAGGCAACTGTCAAAGCTTCAAAGTAAGGAGGGTCAAGGTGTAATTTAATTATCAAGCAACCAAGGCACCACACACTAAAAACCAGTGACTTAGCACCGTTCGAATGGTGGTGGTGGCATCCGGACGGTCACCATAAACCGCCTCACCTTCCTTGCCTCCCATTGGTTGGATTTTGTAACAAACTTCACCTGATTGGGCCTCCCATGCATCTGCCACCTTAACCAGTCCCATGGCCCTCTATAAATACCCCTAACCAGCTTTATTTCCATGGGATTCGGATGAGAGAAGCCCAGAGAGAGAAAGAGAAGCAGGAGTATTAGGGGTTAGTCAAAAAACCTCCATAAATAGTTAGAGAGTGAGAGAGAGTCATAAACAGTGCAGCGAAGCCTTATCGAACATGTTCCAGCCAACTTTCCAACTTATGTCCGGTTGAAGCTTTTCTTATTTTCTACATTTCTGTTATACCTTTCTATCTGGAAGGTTGAACCCTCTGCCACTTTTGTGCCCTAGCCGATTTTAAGAGTGTTTGTGTTTTGATTTGTATTGTAATGGATCTATCTTACACTTGTTGCTTGTCTGTAGCAATGGGGTGTGAGTAGTCCACTTTTATCCTTCGGTGAAGGGTGAACATATGTAATATATTGTTTAAGTTATTGGAATGTCGATGTTATAACTATGTTTATTTGTTATATATACCTCCGATATTAATGGATGCTTACATTTATAATATGCTCATGGTTATGAACACCGACTGGTACTTAATGTTATATACCATACTATCTACTAGTTATGTACATCATGCATGATACCGTGATGTATGTGATTGGACATTATGTAATAGTTGATTGGTTGGTTATAGACAATTTAAGTCACGACATAGCCAATGCTTTTGATTCGGTAAACCGGAATTTCGTCATCAGTAAATTATCAACCTGCTGGTTAAATAATTGTAGTATTCATTTTGAATGGCTTGCCTTCTGGTTTATTATAGTCATTTAACTGTTGCATGGTACAGATATGTTGATTGAGTAATTAATTCAAGTGTTTCTTCTGCAATGGTTTGCCTTCTAGTTTATTGGGGTTATTTGATTGTCGCATAGAGATATATCTGCTGGCTAACCTAATCAGTTGCTGGATAGGATTTAATATACATCATATCTACCAGTTGACTTTCTAGTGAAATGAAGGTTAATTGCTGTAAGGTGATATTTTCAATACTTAGTCAATATAATGCATATGAAATCCCCGAACTGAAGGGTATCTTTTAATTGTTGCATATCCAATATCTGTTAATTCCTGTAGATTTATTGAAGTTTATTTTAAGTGTTCTAAGCTCACACCACAAGCTCTTTTATTTCAATTTGTAACCGTAACAGCTTCACCGTTTTCATTTTGATTTCCAATATTCAGTTCCTTGTGGGTTTGACCTCGGATTTTAAAACGAGTATTATATTACAATTTGACAACTTATAATTGGGTGTATACTACTGTTCATACTGAAAGTGAGTCAATCGCACTATTATATCTATATAATAAGGAAGTTAGCATTATTTGTCTTGAGTTTTTTGCAATTCAGATTATTTGAGAATTATTGATTTGACGATCCTAATTACTCCCTAAATTTATTTTTCTGTTGAAGAATTAGACTAAGAGTTTCATCTCATGTCTAACTCTAGACTCTCTAATGCGGATCGTGTAGGAATTGAATAGATATTTTAGATTAATAATGAGAGTAATTTGGATACTTTTAATATTTATCTTTTAAGTAATTTTTTTTAACTTTTAAGGGTTTATTTGTCATTACTTATTTATTTTAGGGTTTTAGTTTCTCTATATAAAGTGGTGCATGTAAGGGTTTTATTTAGATTAGATTTTGATTATTATTGAATACTGATATTGCTTCCTTTTCAAATTCTTTTTCTTTTCTCATTCCTAAATTCTTTCCTACTACGATCTACATCAATTTGATATCAGAGCTATTACGATCTATATCACTCTCATCTTCCACACATCTCTATCTCTCAAGCTATCTCATATACGCATCCTTCTCTTTCTCTCTCACTCTCAGTTAGGGGTGTCAAACGTATCGGGTTAAACGGGTGACGGGTAAAAAATATATAAACTCGTACACGACACGTTTAATAAACGGGTAAAAAATCTCAACATGAACACGATCCGTTTAATAAATGGGGAACACGACACAACTCGTTTAATTTTAAAAAAATTATATTAACAAATTTTAATTCTCCACTTTTTTTTTACTGCCAATTGCATTTACCTCCAAAAAGAGAAATTTTTAGCCAAATCTCATAAAAATAAGACTTGAAGGCTTAAAAAAAATAAGCATGAGGCCATTGCCTTTTATAGGCAACTCAACCCTCCCCATTTTTCCTTATTTTCCAATGTGAGACATAAACAAAATTCATTAGTTTGTCTTTGTTTTTTAAGTACTCCTCACCTCTCCTCTCATTTGTTTTTGAACTACTACTTTACTTCTTCTTTTTTTATTTTTTTATTTACTTCTTTTTTTTTGCTAATTTTTAAAAATAATTATTAATTTTATTTATACGAATAAACGTGTGATAAACGGTTTGACAAGTCTCACCCTAACACAACTCGTTTATTAAACATGTTTAGCGTGTCAACCCGTTTATCATCCAAACCTGTTAAGATCTCACCCAAACTAGCTTAATTCGTGTCGGATTTTGACAGCTTTACTCTCAGTTTCACTCCACCTTCATCTATATAATAAAGTATACAGAGTTTCAAATTCCTAAACTTATAAAATCGTTCAAACATCCCATATCGTTTGAAAATTATTAATTCAACGATCTTAATTGATTCTCAAAATTTTTTCAACACTAGAGTCCCATCTTTCTTCTACCTCTCACACATATGACCATCTCTCAGCTTTATCAGATCTCTCTATCTCTTTGAATTACGCTTCTTTATCAAATTGTTTTCAAATTTGCCTAAATCTGACTCGTTGAAATTAGAATGAGAAAAAAAATTTCTTGACCAAACTCTATACATTTTCACATGTATCAATCATGCCCGTCAAACTCTCGTCATTGACGAGAAAATATTCGTTACAATAGTGATATTATGTGAGAATGTAATGTGATATTACCAACCAATAATATTAAACTAAATAAGTAAATGCACTCTACAAAAAGTCATAACTAACTTGTCATATAAATAAATAATTCATAACTAAACTNCTAAATAAGTAAATGCACTCTACAAAAAGTCATAACTAACTTGTCATATAAATAAATAATTCATAACTAAACTACCATATAAACGAATAATTCTGTATTTTTCTGGCATATAAGTGCAAATAGAATTCACCTTTCCATTATGTTAGAGCATTTTTAAGGGTACTCTTCAAAATAGTTACTCAAAATATATTAAAATATTATATTCTTTATTTTAAAGAGCCAATTTTATAAAGTTGCTCTAACAATGCTCTTTATTTTAGTTAACTATTATTAATATTTTAAATTAAAATATTACATAACTTGACACATTGTCATAATACAAAATGACTATCTCTTTATAGTGCAAAAAGAGTTATTTGACTCTCTAAATATAAAATAGTTAGCCAAGAAGATTAGCCAAATATAGAGTCATTTAACCAAAATGTAAACTAGCTAGTCAAATNTCTCTAAATATAAAATAGTTAGCCAAGAAGATTAGCCAAATATAGAGTCATTTAACCAAAATGTAAACTAGCTAGTCAAATAGCTAGTGCCTTGGACAATTTTGTGGTTTGACTGTTTATTTTATCTAACAAATAGCTAGATCATACATGTAACCGTTCTATTCATTATTTACTCATTCCCACCCAGTCCCCGGTGCCCCCTCTCTCTCGCTCTCTCTCTCTCCCCGTCCTGTCCGTCCATCTATCTCCGGCGACGTCGCACACCAAGCAGATCCGGCGACGACGACGGGAACAGAAACCAGATCCGGCGACCCCCCAGCGATGTCAAAAATTTTCCAATCGCAGGTCTCTTTCTTTCTCCTCTCTCTCTCTCTCTCTCTCACAACACACACACACTCCCAGGAGACTCTATCTGTCTCTCTACTTTTCTCCTTGCCTCTCTCTCACCACTAGCAAACCACCATCAATGCCATCCACCATCATTTCCTGCCACCACATCCTCCCTTTCAACCCCCGCTGAACCCACCCCACTGCCACCACCACAGCAACAGCCCACAGCCCCTTTCTCCTCCTTAATTACCGCCAACCACAGTCACCGTCGCAACCACTACCATCGCCACTGCCCAACCTCTACCCCTGCTTTCTTCTCGACAGTCAGAACCCATGGCCCCATGGGTGTTGGATAAAATGTCTCAATGAGTGTCTTAAATCTATTCTTTTTAATTTCTCTTTTCGGATTTAATAAGGTAGTTCAATGAGCAGCATTTTGAATATGGATTTCAATAGTTTTGTGTTCAAGTAGTTTTTGGAGTCGGCGTCGTCGTTCTATTGCATTGTTATTGCCATGAAACTAGGGGTGATTCTATGGGGTAAGTCTATTGACATTGGGGGTTGCTGCTCCATTAGGCATTAGCCATAAAACTCCACTTATTGGCACAAAGAAACCCAAAAAAAAATTCTTCATTGACACAACACATAATCTCTTCAATGACCAAGCTAACGTGAGTTCCCCATCCTGTCCAAATATGTTTGATTTTTCAATTTTGTCTCCATCTTGATTTTCGCTTCTATTGCTGCAAAGAGAAATTACATGGGCTATGTTCATAGCATTTGTTTAAACACGTTGAATTGCTTTATGTTCAAACTGTGCATATGAATAATCTGCTAGATAATATATATTTTAAAGAACAANGAAATTACATGGGCTATGTTCATAGCATTTGTTTAAACACGTTGAATTGCTCTATGTTCAAACTGTGCATATGAATAATCTGCTAGATAATATATATTTTAAAGAACAATACTTTTGCCATTTGTACTGCTTAATGTATGTAAGGAGTGTCAAGACTTATGATATGAGGTTTAAATTAAAGCGATAGAAACTAAATTTTATGGCAAAAATTTCTATTTCTTAATTGCATTCTGTTTACTTCACCACAATTTTGATATTTTTTTTTCTGTGCACTTTGTTTTAATAATTGAATATTTACATCACATTGTGATATGAAATTTATCATAAAAACCCTGGATATCAATATCCTTTCAAAGAAAAATGTATGAGATGGTTATCATTATGTGCACCATTTTTTTCTCTTTCTAATGCTCATTTTTTTTAGTTGTTGGTTTTCTTCGTTGTATAGTGCCTTTAGGCATGGGCAATAACTAGTACATATATATAATTGGACTCAATTTTCATGGGTTTAAATTTATGATGTGGACTTTGTCATAGTGAGACCTCTTTTTTGATTATGGCCTGAAGCCCCTGCTTTAGTGGCCTTATGTTTGGGCCGGCCTTGATGTTTTGTGTTCTTATGCATTACGTGTGTGGCAGGTGCTATTCCATGAAATAGCTAACCATTGATTGATCTGGTATGCACAGCAATGGACAAGTCGAATGCTCTGGACTATATCAACCAGATGTTTCCCACAGGTCAAATCATATAGACATATTTATATATATATGTATATATGCAGATATGTGTATATAGGCATACATTTGAATGTAAAAGCACTCTGGAGTTTTATAATATACTCTTTTTGGTTCCTGCTTCCCTTCTTATTTGATGGGGTATCAATACAAATTGACATTGTGGAATATGGGTTTATATGTCCAGAAGCATCTTTATCTGGTGTTGAGCCATTGATGCAGAAAATACATAATGAGATCCGCCGGGTGGATGCTAGTATTTTGGCTGCTGTTCGTCAACAGGTTGTTTTCTTATCAATTTAATATTATCAAATAGTAGTTTATGTTTGAAAATTTGAATTCATGGCTTGCCAAGTTTATGATACATAAGTAATTACTTCAGGAATTTTTATTTTATTTGTTTGCGACATATTTTGTTCCAAGAGCATCTTGCAACAATTCACTAATTTTATTGGTACAACCATTATGGAAGTGCAATTTCTCCCAGAAATATTGGTTTTGAAATTTTCCTTGGAAAGTGGAGATTGCATAGAGGAAAGAAACGAGGGAAGAATTGGTGAGGAAAGATAGAGAAGGCCGTGAATGGAAACTTGTGACGAGAAATTTATAATAGAATAGAATAAGAATTGTTGGATTTGTAGTGGAGATGAGATCGACCTTAAGCTTAAGCTTGTTCATTGTGACCAAAGTTGCCCGGCTTCACAGTCTTAAAATGGAGCATTATGGCTAAAATATTGTAGACATTCTTTAAAAGAGCAAATTATACATGTCTTGTAGGTGGATGCTGCAANGAGAAATTTATAATAGAATAGAATAAGAATTGTTGGATTCGTAGTGGAGATGAGATCGACCTTAAGCTTAAGCTTGTTCATTGTGATCAAAGTTGCCCGGCTTCACAGTCTTAAAATGGAGCATTATGGCTAAAAGATTGTAGACATTCTTTAAAAGAGCAAATTATACATGTCTTGTAGGTGGATGCTGCAAGATAGTGGTGGCATATTATAGTGGTGGTGTGTGGTGGATGTTGCATTAACATTTGCCTAAGAAATCATGTTGATGTAATAGTCCACTTTTCTTGAGTGGGCATTAAGATATAATGAATGCTAAATGTCTGAGAAGTCATGGGAAGAAATTGAATCATCCTATGTAGCATTTATTCATTTGTTTATTTTATTTTCACTAGTAGAATGATTCCGATTTATTGTCTTATACTAATTCGTCTATTTTGTATATTTGTCATAGATGAGCATGTAGACAAATATCTTCTACCTTAACAGTCACATACTCATGTACATTTACTTGTTTGTTAATGATATATTTTGGTGGTATGAGTTATATGATAGCTTTCAATTGCAATGCCAGAGTAATTCAGGAACCAAAGCCAAGGAGGATCTTGCTGCAGCCACGCATGCCGTTGAGGTATGTGCTTTAAACAAAATTGATTATTTGTTGTATGCAGAAATTTTATTTGTCTCATAAGCATGAACAATCGCTACTCCTTGCATAATTTGGCCTCTTAATGTTGTTTTTGGCATCGTACGTAGCGTTGTGGGTTCTATTAACTAATTCATTTCTATTTTCATTTGGAGCAGGAACTCATGTATAAGGTCCGAGAAATAAAAACCAAAGCTGAGCAAAGTGAAACAATGGTTCAGGAAATATGCCGTGATATTAAGAAACTAGATTTTGCAAAAAAGCATATAACAACTACAATAACAGCTCTTCATCGTCTTACAATGCTAGGTTGGTCTTTTTACATCATGTTAGTTTTCTACAATGTGTTTTATATGTGACATCTTTTAGTGTCCTTGAAATCAATCTTTATAGGATCAAGACCTGCATTGCAGACTGGATGAGTAGTGTCTTTGTAAATCCTCTTATGCTCAAAAAGTTTCATTTGTGACACATTTCACACGTGAATTTTTTAACAGCCTAGTAGGGATTCATCTACCAGAGAATGCTTGTCGTGTTACTTCCTTTTTAGGTTTAGGCAATCAAATACTTAATAATTGAGAATGAACAGTGATACGAGTGTTCGTCTTAATATGATCCTAATGGAGCCTGGACTGGTTTCGCCATATGATCATTGTCCTCATACAAACCCCACCCTTCTTTAGCTTGGAACAAATCTTGTTTGAAAATAATTATTTTCAGGCCGGAGAGAAGTATCAGGCTGAGAAGATCGATCGATTACATGTTTATTGTTGGTTGGAGGGCTGTTTCGGTGCATTGGTTTAGAGTTGTTTAGGATTGAGCGCTAGAAGCAGTGGATTCTTCATTCTAGTTGCGCAATGGTATCTCTATTTGTGAAGAACAGAAAGATTTAATTTGTTGGAGGCCAGGCATTTATCCGGTGCGTTGTCAAGATATGCCATTTTCAAGATCCATGGAAGTCAACTATCATTTTGAGGGGTNGTCTCTATTTGTGAAGAACAGAAAGATTTAATTTGTTGGAGGCCAGGCATTTATCCGGTGTGTTGTCAAGATATGCCATTTTCAAGATCCATGGAAGTCAACTATCATTTTGAGGGGTACTAGTTGGTGCACACGTGCGTTGTACGTGAACCATTTTGTATTACAATTTTTGTTTTTTTTTTTTAGTTGTTTTTTCAATATTGGAACAACTTTAAAATATAACGAGGGATGTATAGAGAAGCAAAAAATAAATGAAAGTGCAAAGTAATAAAGATCACTCAAAGTAATATATGATCGTAGTCTTACATCCATAATCAGGAACGAAAAAATAAAAACCTGCTTAATGGAAATTATTGTAACAAACAAATGCAAATGAGTCTCAATGGTTTGGTACTACAGTGAATATTGAAAGAGGAGACAGTAAAAAAGTCAATACAGAAAAATAGAATTAAAATCAGTGAACTGATTATAAACCCTATACCCAATCGGAAAAAACAACACTTCCCCTTGAGCTTTGTTGCCAATGCAAACAATTTCACCTACTCTTCTTGGAATGTCGTTGTCCTTAGTAACACAAAGGGGTTGCTTGAGCCTTTCTACTTGCAAGATTCTGGTCATTTGAAGAGCTTTCATGTAGCACCTATATAGTGTTACAATTATATATTGAAAGAGAAGCTTGACTCCATAAAATTCTAACCTTTATGAAAAGAATTTAAACTCAATTATGCAAATCAATGATATTAGGCCAAAAAATAAGAATTAAAATTGCACATTAACATACCACAACATCAAACATTAACTTTCTCACAGTAACCCTTAATTAATTTTATCTCGCCTTGTTTTCAATAATTCAAAAGGTCTACCACTTGGCTATTGATAACATGTACAATAACCAAACAATACTCTTTGAGGAATTGTAAATTCATAAACATAGTATGAGCACATCAAGTTGGAACTCTCGCAACCAATAACCAAAAGAAGGGGGGGGGGGAGAAAAATGTAGACTATTATAAAGTAACAATTAATTCCCACCCGTAACTTAATACATCCAATTACTTACAGGGATGAACCTAATTTGGTACATGATAAATTAAAAAAATACTTATTAACAACACTTCTAGCATGCTCTCCATAGGCGCCTACCGGATGAGCTTCAAACCCTCTAAGATAAAACAGTTGGCCTATTTTAATAAGCAAAGAAAATTGATTTCTACTAATCACCAAAGATTAATAAATGCTAGAACTAAGAACATGAAATATGTTAGAAAGATCACGTGAATACATACACAAGAACAAAGTGTATTACTCATAAATAACTGATAAAGTGGACATTATCGTTTGTTTTGGCATTGGCAACGCACCAAATGTAGGAGGCCTTTGCCACCTTGAAAATGGTACTTTATTGGCATACTTCCGGAGAAATTCCCATTGAAATTGCATTAACCCATTTTGAGAGAAATTTGTTAACGAGGTGCACCAATCAAAGATTGGATTGGTAAAAATATACACGAGCTGCCTCCTTTTTTTCGTTGCACCCTCTGAGTCACCAATAGCATATTTGTAGAATTTATATGAAGTTACCCCCAAGAGTTCCACACCACCGATGAAAATGAAAACTCAAGAAGTAACAATTAACAAACATGAATCGACTTGTAGTCTTTCCACAAAATGGTGCCATAATTTATAATTTCCTAACCGGACCATCAAGACTCCCATCTGGCTTCACTGCCATGTGACTCTCAATCAACTTGTCCACTAGAGGCTTGAATCTGTGCATATGATACAATTAAAAACAAAGAAAAATAAAAATCGATAATTAAGCCCTAATTAGTCAAACAAGTGAAATGACACACAAAAGAGAGGAGAAAGGCAGATACACACATAGCTAGAGAATCCCGGTCAACCAGAATCGAAAGAAATACTGAGCATTAAAAAACATCGACTACATTTTATGCAAATGCACTGCACACCTTGTTTTTGTGTTTGAAATCAAGAAACTCAAAAAACAGTCAATGCTTATCGAAATCTGTGGTCTGTTCCATGACCTAATATCAGTCTCCCCAAAAAAATAAAATGAAGGCCACAAAATAAAGAAGGTATCAGTGACGATTAACTAAATCAGAGTGAATTATAAGTATAGTATGATTGTAAGTTGTTTTGTTGCGTCTTCTGATTCTTACCAACAGATGTTCCTTTGTACACTTTAAATACCGGCCAGAGTGGAGATCTTATTATTCCCCTAGAATGCACATACTAATGAGGAAAAAAAAAATTGGATGCACAGTGGTCATGTCGTATTGTCTTTCTTGGTAGTGGTTAGTTGGGTTTATGTAGTTTTTAGCCATGTTTGTGTTAACCCAACTATAAAATAATTAGATATCAGTTTTAATCTTTTCTAGAATTGAATCAAATATATGAATATAACGTCTCATTGATTTTCAGATTGTAACATAGGGTCAATGTTAGTTAATATCTACACGTTTTTGTAACTAAGTTAATTCTACCATTTTGTTGCATTTTCTAGAGAAATATAAATTTTGGAACAGGCAAACAATGAGGAAACGAAGAGCACTGTAGCTAAAGGAAGCAACTTATATTTGCAGGCCATTGTATTAGTGGTTCAAACACATCAGAAATTAACCTACAAAGCAATCTTGTAATAATCTAACACCAACATAATTTTAGAGACAATCTAGCCCAAATTAACCCCAATTTTTCACCAATGCATAAATAATCACAATCCACCTCACAACATATGAACAAACAACAAAATTTCATTGCATGTTTAAGAAAAATATATTCAACAAAGGAAGCATGTAGAGCAAGTTATAAAAAAAGAGTGAACTGTACATGAATGGGCATGCTATTTCTGATCACTACACACACATATATACCACATAAATACCATGTCACCTTGTGGGAAATTGTAAAATTTTTATGATGATCATTGGCCCTTAACCAATCAAAGAACAATTCTGACTAACAAAGTTGAATCAAAGGATATACTTTTATTATTTCACCTACCCAATGTGTTATTCTTTGTTCGAGCAAGGTTAGAAANAAGAACATGAAAGATGTTAGAAAGATCACGTGAATACATACACAAGAACAAAGTGTATTACTCATAAATAACTGATAAAGTGGACATTATCGTTTGTTTTGGCATTGGCAACGCACCAAATGTAGGAGGCCTTTGCCACCTTGAAAATGGTACTTTATTGGCATACTTCCGGAGAAATTCCCATTGAAATTGCATTAACCCATTTTGAGAGAAATTTGTTAACGAGGTGCACCAATCAAAGATTGGATTGGTAAAAATATACACGAGCTGCCACCTTTTTTTCGTTGCACCCTCTGAGTCACCAATAGCATATTTGTAGAATTTATATGAAGTTACCCCCAAGAGTTCCACACCACCGATGAAAATGAAAACTCAAGAAGTAACAATTAACAAACATGAATCGACTTGTAGTCTTTCCACAAAATGGTGCCATAATTTATAATTTCCTAACCGGACCATCAAGACTCCCATCTGGCTTCACTGCCATGTGACTCTCAATCAACTTGTCCACTAGAGGCTTGAATCTGTGCATATGATACAATTAAAAACAAAGAAAAATAAAAATCGATAATTAAGCCCTAATTAGTCAAACAAGTGAAATGACACACAAAAGAGAGGAGAAAGGCAGATACACACATAGCTAGAGAATCCCGGTCAACCAGAATCGAAAGAAATACTGAGCATTAAAAAACATCGACTACATTTTATGCAAATGCACTGCACACCTTGTTTTTGTGTTTGAAATCAAGAAACTCAAAAAACAGTCAATGCTTATCGAAATCTGTGGTCTGTTCCATGACCTAATATCAGTCTCCCCAAAAAAATAAAATGAAGGCCACAAAATAAAGAAGGTATCAGTGACGATTAACTAAATCAGAGTGAATTATAAGTATAGTATGATTGTAAGTTGTTTTGTTGCGTCTTCTGATTCTTACCAACAGATGTTCCTTTGTACACTTTAAATACCGGCCAGAGTGGAGATCTTATTATTCCCCTAGAATGCACATACTAATGAGGAAAAAAAAAATTGGATGCACAGTGGTCATGTCGTATTGTCTTTCTTGGTAGTGGTTAGTTGGGTTTATGTAGTTTTTAGCCATGTTTGTGTTAACCCAACTATAAAATAATTAGATATCAGTTTTAATCTTTTCTAGAATTGAATCAAATATATGAATATAAAGTCTCATTGATTTTCAGATTGTAACATAGGGTCAATGTTAGTTAATATCTACACGTTTTTGTAACTAAGTTAATTCTACCATTTTGTTGCATTTTCTAGAGAAATATAAATTTTGGAACAGGCAAACAATGAGGAAACGAAGAGCACTGTAGCTAAAGGAAGCAACTTATATTTGCAGGCCATTGTATTAGTGGTTCAAACACATCAGAAATTAACCTACAAAGCAATCTTGTAATAATCTAACACCAACATAATTTTAGAGACAATCTAGCCCAAATTAACCCCAATTTTTCACCAATGCATAAATAATCACAATCCACCTCACAACATATGAACAAACAACAAAATTTCATTGCATGTTTAAGAAAAATATATTCAACAAAGGAAGCATGTAGAGCAAGTTATAAAAAAAGAGTGAACTGTACATGAATGGGCATGCTATTTCTGATCACTACACACACATATATACCACATAAATACCATGTCACCTTGTGGGAAATTGTAAAATTTTTATGATGATCATTGGCCCTTAACCAATCAAAGAACAATTCTGACTAACAAAGTTGAATCAAAGGATATACTTTTATTATTTCACCTACCCAATGTGTTATTCTTTGTTCGAGCAAGGTTAGAAATCATGTAAAATAACATGATGGAGCCAAAAAATTATTGAATCTTAAATTTGAATCAATGCTATGTCGCCAAATGAACACCCATAAATTTTTCCAAAATGGGTTTACATGAACCAATCCTCTTGAGATTTCTCATCTTAAACAAAGAACAAAACTCCAACCCTAAGAAAATTTCAACGCAATAAAGGAACCAAATTCAAGTTGTTATCTGACTAATGCAAAAAAAATCATATTTTGAAATAATATGATTATAAATCTAGAAATTCTTAAGGAATTTCAAGAAAGGTTTGACTATTAATTTCTAGAAAACCAACCTTCGTTAGTTTGCGTGTTAGTGACAATTGCATCAAAGTTAGTGTTGCTGCCCAAAATGCTTGGACTTGAGTATTTATAGCTGTTTAGAATTGAGTTGTAATATTAAACTTTTGAAATTATTATAATGCACTACTACTTTTTCTTTGAATACATGTGTTTTGCCTTAGAAGTAAAACAAAGATAAACAAAAAGCCCTAAAAACTTAAAAGCAAAACATTAAATAAGAAATATTAGGACCAGCTATTATACTCATACATAAACAATTATACAAAAGTACAAAACTTGGAAGCACTATTTTTCCTATTTTTCCCTCTTCAATAACTCAAGAAGGATTCAAGCCAAAAAGAAGACCTCAAAAGGATCAATTAAACCAACTCAATATTGCTTCAACAGTACGATCAAACAACTTTTAAATCGTCTATAGACAATAAGAGAATTTGCATGAAATGAAATGATTGTGGCTACAATTAAACCAATCACACCTCTTATCCAATTGAGAGAGGAGCCAAAACAATAGCAAAACATACGCGGTGTTCATTCCGATGGTCAGAATAGAGCCCACTTGAATTCATGAATTAATCTATCATTTTCAAAACAGGTAAAAGAAACTCAGATTAAAACAATTAAATATCACATTATTGTAAATCCAACAAGAATGTTTACAATCTTGAGATAAAAAGATAAATAAATAATGTATGGTCATCATGGGTTTACGATTTACATAACAAACTTAATTGGAAGAAAAAAACTTCAGAATATATTCAAACCCACCGCTGTACAAAAGCTTCCAACCACCAACTTGTATTCAAAGAACCTCAAACGAGGAAATTAATTAAACAAAGTAGCACGTGAAACTACTCATTTACCACAAACATATATACTCCAGGAAAATAATCAAATACAACTATTGGATTCGGAAATTAGGAAGAATTTTATCGTTCCATAGTTTAAATAAAGGAAATCAGAAAGTAAAAGGAACAAATTAATGACTAATATGAGGTTTAGATACCTGAATAGAGATGATATCCAAGATAGTTAGGTTGCTTGCCCCGGTGGAGGATAGATTCGGCAACGCGCAGATAGCCTTCAGGTCGTTCGTCAAGAGGGGTAGTGAAGATCTCATCTGCTTCCAAAATTGCTACTTTTTGCTCCACCTATTGGCTTAATCTGATTCTAACTGTTATTGTAGAGGAAGGGCGAAAGTTCCAATAAAGGAAGGTGTTGATCTGTTGCGGGTAGTTATGATGCGACGGTGATAGTTTGGACAGTTCTTTTGAGAACTCCACTTGTGTGTCCCAATCCTTTCTGTTGCATCTTCTTCCAAAGCCAGACTTGTTAAAATTTCTATACCGAAGTTTCGTAGGCATCGAGTGTTTCTCTCCTGACCGCAATGTCTCTGATGTTGCTAATTGTGAAAATTTCTTCTAAAATCTCCTTCCAAAGCTATTTATCAATGGNCCGCTGTACAAAAGCTTCCAACCACCAACTTGTATTCAAAGAACCTCAAACGAGGAAATTAATTAAACAAAGTAGCACGTGAAACTACTCATTTACCACAAACATATATACTCCAGGAAAATAATCAAATACAACTATTGGATTCGGAAATTAGGAAGAATTTTATCGTTCCATAGTTTAAATAAAGGAAATCAGAAAGTAAAAGGAACAAATTAATGACTAATATGAGGTTTAGATACCTGAATAGAGATGATATCCAAGATAGTTAGGCTGCTTGCCCCGGTGGAGGATAGATTCGGCAACGCGCAGATAGCCTTCAGGTCGTTCGTCAAGAGGGGTAGTGAAGATCTCATCTGCTTCCAAAATTGCTACTTTTTGCTCCACCTATTGGCTTAATCTGATTCTAACTGTTATTGTAGAGGAAGGGCGAAAGTTCCAATAAAGGAAGGTCTTGATCTGTTGCGGGTAGTTATGATGCGACGGTGATAGTTTGGACAGTTCTTTTGAGAACTCCACTTGTGTGTCCCAATCCTTTCTGTTGCATCTTCTTCCAAAGCCAGACTTGTTAAAATTTCTATACCGAAGTTTCGTAGGCATCGAGTGTTTCTCTCCTGACCGCAATGTCTCTGATGTTGCTAATTGTGAAAATTTCTTCTAAAATCTCCTTCCAAAGCTATTTATCAATGGTTTTTATGGTCCTTTCCAGTATCTTCACCACTTGCAGATCGCTTCACCGTCAAAATTTGAGATGGGGTAACGGTTTGAGAGGGTGACAGAGCAGTAGAGAGACGGTGGGGAGGCAGACGAAGGAGGAAAGTCAAGAGAGGGTGAATGACGGGTTGTTAATGCCGATTTTTGAATACGCAACGGAGAGGGAGAGGGAGAGGGAGAGGGAGAGGGGGAGGGGGAGGGAGTAACTGATGGAAATTGATGGGTGAGAATCTTAGGCATTTTTGTGGAGAGATAAAGAGAGATTAATGGTTGGGGGGAAGGAAAGACAGAGGCCGAGAAATGCGCGAGAATCGTGAAGACATTGGGGGGGGAGAGAGAGAGTTACAATTGCAAAAGGAGAGAGTGGGAGAGAGGTAGGAGCGGTTGGAATTTGAAAATATTTGGTGGTAATTAGGGTTTGCAGCCAATAAATATAAAGGACATAAACGACAGTCATATTTTGGGAGGTTAAAGGTGGAAAAAAAAGTTTTCATTCATTCTCACATTTTAAAGTAATATAGATTTGGATGACAAAAGTACCCTCTAGTTTTTTTTTGGTTTACTACTTGGGCAACTTCGCATAAGATTTCGATTGTAGGTAATTTCTTTAACAAGGAAAAGGTGATTTTTGCATGGGTGCCGCATGTGAAAGAGTGCAGATGAGAAGGTCAATCATCTTTTGATTCATCGACGGGTGACAGAGCTTTAAGATCTTCTCTTTTCCTTCTATGTATGCCACATGGTTTCAGATCAGATATGGGTTTGGTTCAGGCCTGGCAGGTGAGATCTTTGAGATGTTGCCTCTTTATTATGGTGTGTTTGAAGGGGAAGGATTGTGAATATTTTGAGGCAAATGAGTCTCCGTTGCCTAAGTTGAACCTTACCATGGTATTTTTGTGGGTGTCCAGAAGATTGTCACAGGCTGCGGATTCCTTGATATAGCATTTGGAGACTCTTTTTCCATGGCTTTCTTTATAGAGTTTTTTTTCCTAGTTATATTTTACTCTTTTTTTTTCCCCGAAGGTTATATTTACTTTACTTAGCTGTTGTAGTTTAATGGTGTATTGCTTTAGTGTGTATGTAGTTTTATATGCTTGCTTTTAAGAGAATTTTTTAGTTTAGGGCAAAGAGTTAATTATTCGAATTCTGTTCGCTTCTGATGANGGGAAGGAAAGACAGAGGCCGAGAAATGCGCGAGAATCGTGAAGACATTGGGGGGGGAGAGAGAGAGTTACAATTGCAAAAGGAGAGAGTGGGAGAGAGGTAGGAGCGGTTGGAATTTGAAAATATTTGGTGGTAATTAGGGTTTGCAGCCAATAAATATAAAGGACATAAACGACAGTCATATTTTGGGAGGTTAAAGGTGGAAAAAAAAGTTTTCATTCATTCTCACATTTTAAAGTAATATAGATTTGGATGACAAAAGTACCCTCTAGTTTTTTTTTGGTTTACTACTTGGGCAACTTCGCATAAGATTTCGATTGTAGG
Source organism: Ilex paraguariensis (assembly GCA_963454935.2). Taxonomy (NCBI): domain Eukaryota; kingdom Viridiplantae; phylum Streptophyta; class Magnoliopsida; order Aquifoliales; family Aquifoliaceae; genus Ilex; species Ilex paraguariensis. The sequence continues at coordinate 358,576 of CAUOFW020002547.1, forward strand.
TAATTTCTTTAACAAGGAAAAGGTGATTTTTGCATGGGTGCCGCATGTGAAAGAGTGCAGATGAGAAGGTCAATCATCTTTTGATTCATCGACGGGTGACAGAGCTTTAAGATCTTCTCTTTTCCTTCTATGTATGCCACATGGTTTCAGATCAGATATGGGTTTGGTTCAGGCCTGGCAGGTGAGATCTTTGAGATGTTGCCTCTTTATTATGGTGTGTTTGAAGGGGAAGGATTGTGAATATTTTGAGGCAAATGAGTCTCCGTTGCCTAAGTTGAACCTTACCATGGTATTTTTGTGGGTGTCCAGAAGATTGTCACAGGCTGCGGATTCCTTGATATAGCATTTGGAGACTCTTTTTCCATGGCTTTCTTTATAGAGTTTTTTTTCCTAGTTATATTTTACTCTTTTTTTTTCCCCGAAGGTTATATTTACTTTACTTAGCTGTTGTAGTTTAATGGTGTATTGCTTTAGTGTGTATGTAGTTTTATATGCTTGCTTTTAAGAGAATTTTTTAGTTTAGGGCAAAGAGTTAATTATTCGAATTCTGTTCGCTTCTGATGATGTGTTTTTATGCTCAAGTTTCTCTTCTTAGTTTCTATCTTTTTGTTGGGTTTTGCATCATCTAGGTACATTTATGTGAGCACGTTGACCAGCTATGATTGACAGATCTCTCCATGTCCAATGTGGAGTTTGCGTTCAACTATGTTTTCCCTTGTGTGATTAATGCGATAACAAGAGGAAGAATTAAGAAGGAGAAGAGAAGAGAACTTGTGGACAACGTAATGCCAATATTCAACCAATAATCAATTCAAGTCTAAGGCCACCTAGTACCAATACATAAGTCCCTATATATAGGGGATTCCAAGGCTATAAAGTAAGATTCCCAATTTGACTCTTAACACTAAGAAGATAAATACCAACTCATATTCAAATAAATAAATAAATTCTACAATAAATCTACAACATTTATCCAACACCAACACAATCCACATCATTTACAAAATGTTTCAGAGTAAGTAGATAATTTATCCAAAGGAATAGAGTTTGATGGTTTGCGGGGACAGAACCAAGATTCTACTTTGAGGGGGCCCGAACAATAACATAATTAAGAATTTTATCCCACTGGATGAGTTTTTAGTTATACAAAACCTATTGAAATTAACTTTTATACAATACCATTGTAAAAATTATTTTGTGCCACAAAATCCCAAAATTTGTTCTTACCATCGTAGAAAAGAGTTTGTGATAAGGCATGATGTTCTAATTCTCTTATTATGATATAATGTAATGATTTATAATACATTATCTTTACAAATAATAGTTTTATGTGATACGATAGTGAAACTGAGTTGTCAATCAACATATTATTTTTGATATAATTCACATTTATAATTTGGTATTGTAAAAATTTCACAATTTTAATTTTCTTTAGTCATCAAACTTGTCCAATCAAATATATTCGATTGCAAGAACATCACTCATCTATAGATTGCATCTCCCATTTTGGCTATTAAATATCAACTCGTTACTCCTCCTGAATGCAATAAGTGAATTGTCTATATAAGATTTTTTGAGAATTTTNTAGGCATTGAGTGTTTCTCTCCTGACCGCAATGTCTCTGATGTTGCTAATTGTGAAAATTTCTTCTAAAATCTCCTTCCAAAGCTATTTATCAATGGTTTCTATGGTCCTTTCCAGTATCTTCACCACTTGCAGATCGCTTCACCGTCAAAATTTGAGATGGGGTAACGGTTTGAGAGGGTGACAGAGCAGCAGAGAGACGGTGGGGAGGCAGACGAAGGAGGAAAGTCAAGAGAGGGTGAATGACGGGTTGTTAATGCCGATTTTTGAATACGCAACGGAGAGGGAGAGGGAGAGGGAGAGGGAGAGGGGGAGGGANCTCCCTAGGCCCCCCCCTTCTTGGGTCCGTCTATGATGGTTCGTGTTTGAAAAAGCACATACTCAGATATACTATAAGATGGAGCTACATTCTAGAAATGTTTTTTTGGGAACCCGGTGCTACTTTATTATATAAATGTTTTATTGCACAAGGTTATGTCATTTGTTTCTTTTAGAGTGAGTGGCCTCTCTCCATCTTCTTGTTTGCATAACTTCCTTTTCCAATACTGTGCTGTTAAAAATCATGTTTGCTGGAGCAGCTGGACATACAGGCTATTTAGTCTGATCACATTTGGTGTTCGATATCCTGGCTAGGCATCAGGGTGATTTATCAACATAGCTAAGTAGAAATCCAAGGGATAACCTCGCCATACTTGCACTCAGGACCATAGTTGTCAAATCGCAATTCGTATCGTGAATTGGAATCTTAAATTTGAGAATTGTGAATCCCAAGATTCTACACAAAATTTGAACAAAAATAAAAAATAATACTACATATTTAAAGTAGAAAAAATATTGAATATTGAACATTATTACATTCTATAAATAATCAATTAGTATAATCTCGTCGTCTAAATGGAAAGAAGCTAGCCTTTTGTTTCATTTTCATCTTTTGCTTAATCATNCATTATTACATTCTATAAATAATCAATTAGTATAATCTCATCGTCTAAATGGAAAGAAGCTAGCCTTTTGTTTCATTTTCATCTTTTGCTTAATCATTTTCAAATTCAACAACTTGAAAACAAAATTTATTAGAGAACCATGACTATTCAAGAACCAAAATAGTGACACCCAATATAGATTAGGTTACAAACATAAATGGAAAAAGAACAACTAAGAAAATACCTACATTTTGAAACAAAAAATTAGAACCTAAAAAACTACTCTTAAAAGAATTGAGAGTAAAAATCAACCGATGATATGAGAGCATTAGTCGTGAACTTTAGCTTTAGACAACGTAAGACGAGTTTTAGACGATGTCAGAGAGAGAACAAGTAAAGTGGTTAAGTTTTTATTAGGGCGTGGGTTTCTCTGCAAACAAATCGATGCTGTTTTATTGTTTAGCAGACAAAACGGTGTTGTTTTGTAAAAAATTTGAGTTTTAAAAAAAAGTGGTTGAATCGTGCGATTCATGCTATACGAATCGAATCTTATAATTTAGGTGCGATTCAACTCTAAAATGATTCTCATATAAAATACGAATTATTTTGTATTTGTATCGAACCGAATCGAATCACGAATCGTGCGATTTTGATAACTATGCTCAGGACCCTCTTCTCAACTAATCCTGATTCTTTGTCTTCTGTCTTTAGCCTTAATGAGGTCCCTCGTGTTGTATTACTATTCCCAAAATATTATGTGTCTTTAATCATGCTATTTTCCATGACTTGGAGGCCAAGAACACATCATTTTCCAAATTGATGGCATTGCTTATTATTTCTAATATCAATTTTTCTGATGACTGCCATGGATGGTGAATGAACCTAGGACCTTCTTTCTATCTTATGAAATTTCATAAATGTCGTATTCCTGTATGTTTATGTATTTTAAGGTGCAGAAATTAGTTTAGTGGCTTTAGCCTTTTGATGCAAATTTTAAATATTTGAAATGCATGTCTCTCTTCAGAATTCTTATTGTCGAACTCTTTTTATACTATGACAGTATCCGCTATTGAACAACTTCAAGTAATGGCTTCAAAACGACAATATAAGGAGGCAGCAGCACAGCTAGAGGTATCTTAGCTGTTAACGGAATAGTTATATTTACCCTTTGGCTTAAGAAATGCCCAGGATTTTTTGGTGTTCTCATGGACAACTCCCCTCCCCTCCTAAGGATCAGTTGTCATCTGCAGTTTCCTTTCTAGCTTGTTTGCATTAAATATTGCAGTGCATTTTCTTTTCATTTTTTACCCCTTTTATTCAAAATTTTGATGAGCAAGGATAATTGTAATCTCTACCGATGTGAAGGATATTTGAACAGAAAATGTGTGCTTTGTGTCCAGATTAAGAGAGGTGCAGAAAGAGAGCTTTAGCTGCATGCATGCTCCTGTTCTTTGCCACAGTTCTTGCAATGCTTGTTTTGTATATTCTTGTCATCCAAACTACTAGTTGAAATCTTGTATGTTTTTTTTGAATAATTGTAATGGAAGCCATAGCAAATGTGGAATAGGCATTAAAGTCTTTTGGAATCATTTTAAACCTGTTTGCCATATGAATCTCAATTTGTTCTGGAATGTGGCAGTATCTCCATACTGTTGGGTACTCCACCGCTTTCATATGGCACTATTCAAGAATGGGCTGGGTAGGTTAAGTCTATTCCTCTGGGATGTGTTTTTTTGTTCTTTCATTTGGGACCTAACGTTCTGGACCTAATGTTATTTTGCTGCATCTGTTTATTGAATTTCCTCACCTTTTAATGAATTCCAGCAATAAGATAAAGTTAAATTATGGAGTAATTAGGTTTAGAATAATAGAAGAGAAGGTTGGAGAAGGAGGAGCAAGATTATGGGAAGAGAATAGTGTGTTAGGTGACACAACTACACTCAGCTTTTATATATAATCACCAATTACAAAACTACCCTTAGTTTAGAAATAACACATAACATAACACTCCTCAAGTTGGTGTATAAATATTCCTCATCATAGTTGTTAAATCGCGATTTGTATCGTGAATTGAAATCTTAAATTTGAGAATCGTGATTAGTAAGATTCGATACAAAATTTGAACAAAAATAAAAAATAATACTAAATATTTAAAATAGACAAAACATTGAATATTAAAAATAATCAATTGACATAATTACGTCGTCTAAATGGAAAGACGTTAGCTTTTTGCTTCATTTTTATCTTTTGCTTAATCATTTTCAAATTCAACGACTCGGGAAAAAAATTCATTAAAGAACCAAGAGTATTCAAGAACCAAAATAGTGACACCAAGTATAGATTAGGTTANCATTGAATATTAAAAATAATCAATTGACATAATTACGTTGTCTAAATGGAAAGACGTTAGCTTTTTGTTTCATTTTTATCTTTTGCTTAATCATTTTCAAATTCAACGACTCGGGAAAAAAATTCATTAAAGAACCAAGAGTATTCAAGAACCAAAATAGTGACACCAAGTATAGATTAGGTTACAAACTTGAATGGAAAAATAGCAAATAAGAAAATTGATTGGGAAAAAACATACAAGCTAATATTTTGAAATAAAAAATTAGAACNAGTATAGATTAGGTTACAAACTTGAATGGAAAAATAACAAATGAGAAAATTGATTGGGAAAAAACATACAAGCTAATATTTTGAAATAAAAAATTAGAACCTAACAAACTACCAATGAAAAAATTGAGAGCAAAAATCAACCAGATGCAAGAGCAATAGTCATGACCTTTAGTTTTAGACAACACAAGGCGAGCTTTAAACGACATCATAGAGAGAACAAGTAAAGAGGTTGAGTTTTTATTAAGACTTCAGTTCTCTTTGCAAACAAAATGACGTAGTTATCGTTTTGCAAAAATTTTTTATTTTAAAAATAAAGTGATTGAATCGTGCGATTCATAAGACACAACTCAAATTTTACGATTCAGGTGCAATCCAACTCTAAAACGATTGTCATATAAGATACGGATCGTTTTGTACCTGTATCGAACTGAATCGTATGAATCGAATCGCGAATCGTATGATTTTGATAACTATGTTCCTCATGCCTAACTTGCAGACAATGGAATGAAAAACTTTAATACCAATGCCATTTGTGAAAACATCAGCTAACTGATTTTCTATTTCACAAAAGGCTTGCAATTCAATCACTTATTTAACTTCTCTTTGGTGAAGTGCCGATCAATTTCAACATGTTTAGTCGTGTCATGTTGAACAGGATTATGAACAATGTTAATAGTAGCCTTGTTGTCAAAATATAGTCTTATAGGTCCATCATCATGAATTCTCAGCTCTCCTAGTAGTGTTTGGAGCCACATAAGCTCACAGACTCTATAGGACATTGCTCTGTATTCAGCTTCTACACTAGATCTAGCCATTATCACTTGCTTCTTACTTAGCCATGTGACAAGATTTCATCCAATTAAGGTGCAATAACCTGAAATGGATCTTCTATCATCCACGGAGCCCGCCCAGTCTGCATCACTAAATGTTTCCAACTTCAAGTGGCCATTATTAGCGAATAGAATCCCTTTTCCTGGTGCTGACTTGAGATACCTCAATATGCGATACACGACTTCAAGATGAGGGGTTTGAGGATTATGCATTGATGGACTAACAACACAAACTGCATAGGTGATGTCTGGTCGAGTATGTGAGAGATATATTAAACTCTCCACTAGTCTCTAGTATTTTTCTTTCTCTATTGTCTCACTAATACCACCACTCAGTCGATGGTTGACTTTAATGGGAGAAGAATCTGTAGGTTTGCATCCCAACATCCATGTCTCCTCAAGTAGGTCAAGAACATATTTCCTCCAGGACATTAAGATATCTCTGTTTGATTTGGCAAACTCAATTTCAAGGAAATACCTTAATGGACCCAAATCTTTGATTTCGAACTCGTTGGCCAACTGAACTTTCAATTTGGTGATTTCGTGCTCATCATTTCTTGTTATTACTCTGTCATCCACATATACAATAAGAACTATAATCTTGTCATCAACCTGTCTAATAAAAAAAGTTATGATCTGCCTGTCTCTGTTTGTAAATTTCAACATGGCTTTGAGAAACCTATCAAACCAAGCTCTAGAATGTTGCTTCAACCCATAAAGAGATTTTTTCAGTTTGTACACCTCCCCTTCAGTCATTAGAGATGACAAACCCAGAGGAATTTTTATGTATAATCTTCCCTCAAATTTCTGTGAAGAAAGACATTCTTTACATCCATTTGCCGTCAACTCCACCCCAAATTTGTTGCACAAGAGATAAGAACACATATGAAGTTCATCTTTGCTACAGGAGCAAAAGCCTTTTCATAATCAATACCATATGTTTGAGTAAATCCCTTAGCAACCAGCCTAGTTTTGTACCTCTCAACAGTCCCATTAGCTAGTTGTTTGACAGTAAACAAAGGCTTTCATTTCCTTTACCATAGTTTCTCTCAACTTAGAATCAGTGAGAGCTTCTTTTCAACCTTGAGGAATGGACACAGAAGACAAGGAAGAAACAAAAGTATGAGAGGATGGAGACAAGGAATCATAAGAGACAAAATTAGAGATATGATATTGAGGACAAGCTCGAACACCGATTTTGACTGCAATAGGAGGATTATAGTCATCACCAACTGAATTCAATAATAGGAGTAACTTCTGGAGGTTCATTACCGGATAAATCAGTGGAGGATGAAATTGGAGTTGAGGAATCCGACTGATGTGGTGGCACATGAATAATTTGTACTTTTTGACACCGAGAGTAGGTCTTCAGATTATCCTTGGTAAGGTGAACACCANTCGGATAAATCAGTGGAGGATGAAATTGGAGTTGAGGAATCCGACTGATGTGGTGGCACATGAATAATCTGTACTTTTTGACACCGAGAGTAGGTCTTCAGATTATCCTTGGTAAGGTGAACACCATTTGGATCATTACCATCACCTTTTTTCTCCATAAGTTGTTTGTTTCCCTGAATTACATCCAACTGAATAGGCAATTGAATAAGACTCTGACAAACATCTCTTGTCTTTTAGTGGTATTCTCCCCTTGAAGAAATGTCCGGGTAGAAGAGAAGGACTCAGATTCACGAAAGGTAATATCCAAGCTAACATACATTTTTTATAACTCTGGATGATAACATTTATATCCCTTTTGGGTGGCCGAGTAACCAACAAAAATACCTCGCAAAGCTCTGGNTGTCTTTTAGTGGTATTCTCCCCTTGAAGAAATGTCCGGGTAGAAGAGAAGGACTCAAATTCACGAAAGGTAATATCCAAGCTAACATACATTTTTTATAACTCTGGATGATAAGATTTATATCCCTTTTGGGTGGCCGAGTAACCAACAAAAATACCTCGCAAAGCTCTGGGGTCAAGTTTCATCTTAGAGGGTTTGTAGTTGTGTACAAAATAAACACACTCAAAAACTTTATGGGACGAGAAGAAATAGAAGGAATGTAAAAAGACTCAAAAAGACACTTGATGGGAGACCTAAACTGGAGGACACTCGAGGATAGACGATTAATAAGATAAGCATCAGGAAGAACTATATCCTCTTAGAAAGATTGTGGAACATTCATAGCAAACATCAACGAGCGAGCAATCTCAAGAAGATGACGATTTTTTCGTTTAGCAACACCATTTTGCTCAGGAGTACGCACATAAGAGGTTTAGTACAAGATACATTTTTATTGAGATAAGAACAAAATTCCCTACCAGTATACTCAGTTCCATTATCACTTCGAAGAATTTTGACTTCGGCATCAAACTGAGTACTCACCATTTTAAGGAAAGATCTGAAGCATGAGAAAACTTCACCTTTACTGTGTAGTAGGTAAACCCAAGTAAGACGAGAATAACAATCAATAAAGGTAACAAACCAATGATAATCAGAAGTAGAAATAATATAGGAAGGTCCCCACACATCTGAATGAATAATGATAAAAGGTGCAGTGCTTCTATGGTTACTACTAGGATAAGGTGAACATTTATGCTTGACAAATTCATAAACAAAAGATTATCTGTTACACTGCTTCACTAGACTAGGAAAAAGATATTCTAAAACACCAAATGATGGATACCCTAAACGTTTATGCCATTGATGTAATAGCTAAAGAGCTGAAATACCATTTGCCAGGTGACAGATAGATTGAGAAGAAATTTAAGCGTCTAAGAAGTACAAACCACCATGTGCTCTCCTACGGCTAATTGTTTTTCTTGATTTCAATTCTTGAAATATACAATGAGTAGGGAAAAAAGTCATTGAACAATTATAGGATCTGGTAATACTACTAACAGATGATAAATTAGTGGAGAAATTGGGAACATGAAGAACAGATGAGAGAGATAAAGAAGGCAAATAATTAATTGAACCTTTCCCAGAAATAGAGGATAAAGATTCATCTGCCACCCTAACTTTATCCTGATCAGAACATGTAGAATATGCAGAGAAAAGGCTTGAAGAACCTGTCATATGATCCGTGGATTCAGAATCTATTATTCAAGGAGTATATGAGGATAATGCAGTAAATACACTAGTAGATANAGTAGAATATGCAGAGAAAAGGCTTGAAGAACCTGTCATATGATCCGTGGATCCAGAATCTATTATTCAAGGAGTATATGAGGATAATGCAGTAAATACACTAGTAGATATACTAGTATGAGCAAAGCTCGAAGAAGAGATAGGATTAGGAGTAGTGGTAGAGGAAACATTAAGTCCAGCCATCAAACGCCTTACGCCTAAGAGTCTGCATGTCAAATTGAGTGAAATTACTAGAGACTACACTCCCTTTTGACATGTCCACACAATAGGGTCAAAAAATCACAACGACAAGTCACAAAACCAGCAAAATAGTCAACACTTTCAATAGTCGCCAAAAAAACACATACAAAACCAGGAAACAAATATAGCCCAAGTAATATGCCACAACCAGATCAATATCCAGAGACAAAGAGAGCAAATAGTGTAGTAGGAGTGGCCAAAAGGATCAAGAAGTGGCCAAAGAATTCATCCAGTAGCCCCGAAATAGCATAGCCAAGCAGAAGGGCCTCAAACAGCAACCAAGAAGTGAGGAACAGTACCCCCGAAACTGGACAGGTTCCAAACTACCCCAGAAACACACTGCCGAAACTGAAGAAGGCCAAAAACTCACTGGCGGAACTGAACAGGGGCCAAAATTTCACTGCCAGCACTGAAAAAATGGTCAAAACACACCCAGATCTGATCTAACAGCAACAAAGCCTCTGGATAGCAGCCACAGTACACCACCAGAGGCCAAAATACAGCAAACCCAGTAGCCAAACAGCAACTAAAATACCACCAGAGGCCAAAATACTGCAAACCCAGTAGCCAAACAACTGCTAAAGAACCACCAGATGGCAAAACACAGCAGTTAAAACAAAACCAGCAGCCAAAGAGTGGTCAGAAACATAAAGAGGCCAAAACAGGGGGCCGACACTCAGTTTCTTGCCAAAAAACCTCTCAGATCCACTTTGCTTGCAACAAATCTTAATGGATACTCCATTCTAGCCCTAGTCGAGTCTTACCAAAGAGATTTGACCCAAAAACAGCAGCAAAATTGATTAAGCCAGTCAGATCTGAAGCCAAAACTCTTTGGAGCCAAAAAACATTCAAAAATTGGAAAGACCCACTAGATAACATCAAAACATTACATGAAAATAACCATAATTCTTAGGGAAAAATTTCAAACCTACCCATGAAATTTCAGAAAAATCCAATTATGTTAGTTGATGATGTCAGCATGTTAGTCGCTGAAGTCAGACTGACAGAATATGACGTCAGTCAGATTAGTCGGGTCAGGAAAATTCCGTCGGTCTCCAACAATTTATGGCTTCGAATTTGGATCGTTCCTCTTATACCAAGTTAAATAATGGAGTGATTAGGTTTAGAATAATAGAAGAGAAGAGGGCAGAAGGAGAAACAAGATTATGGGAAGCGACTAGTGTGTTAGGTTACACCGCTACACCCAGCTTTTATATATAATCACCAATTACAAAACTACCCTTAGTCTAGAAATAGCACATAACATAACTGATAATCGGAAAAAGCAACAGGATCAAAGATGGAGCAAAAATGTGTGTTTTTGGGTCAAAGAGAGCCAAGAAATACTGTAATATTGATTTTTCTTGGAAAATAAGAGGACTGCTCACAAAGAACTAATAAAAGAATATTGATACTAGGTTTGCATGATATAAGTCAAACATATTAAAGATAGGACTAATTTACAAATCTAGTGGTAATTTCAACATATGGGCATCGAAACTAATTTTCTTCAACACCTTGCATAGTCCAAACTTCCTTGACTTAAGCTTGTGGTAAGTGTCCCCAGGAAATCTATCTTACCTCAATTGCACTTAACACCATGTCACCTTCTTCAAAATCCTTAGCTTTCCAATGTCGATTAGCTGTTGTTGCATAGGATTCATTACTAGATGTAATGGTTACCTTCATTTCCTCTTGAACTATTTTCATATGATATGCAAAAACCTCTCCATCTTCACTCACTCTAGCCTCTTGCGGTAGTGGTACTGGGTCAATAAAATGTTGAGGTTTAAGCCCATGAGCTTCCTCAAATGGAGTTTTCTTTGTAGTTCTATTCACCAAACTATTGTAGGCAAATTCACTTGTGGTACAATAGATTCCTTGTTCCCAACAAGAAATCTCTACAAGTTACCCCAGCTTCGGTTGACTACCTCCGTTTGTCCATCTATTTGTCGATGACAAGTGCTAAAATAATGACGTTCAGTTCCAAGTTTTCTCCGGAGTGTCCTCCAGAAGTGCCCCATAATCTTGACCACTTCTCTGATGAATAAATCAGCAACATGTGTAGCATCAGCAGTTCTTGAACAAGGAATAAAATGGACCATTTTAGAAAAACAGTCCACCACACCAAAAAAAGAATCATATCCACTAATTTTCATTGGAAGTCCCAAAACGAAATCCATGGTAATATGTACCCAAGGAGCTTCTGGTGTGAGTAATGGAGATTGGAGTGTACAACCCAATGTTTTGCAAACCCCCCTTGCCAAATAAGCAAATCAGACACCTTCTATTCAACTTCTCCACATCCTTATACATCTTTGGCCAATAATAATGATCAACCGCCATCGCCGTTGTCTTACCCTTCCAAAATGACATCCGAAACCATTGCCAGGAAGTTCCCTACTAATATGCTTGCATAGGTATCCCTTAGGGGTGCACAACTAATATCATTTGAGTAAATATATATCGTGTATCATGTATGACAACTTGTTTCTTCCCATTGAACCTTGTTGTTTAGCTACAATAGAGATGAAAAATTGGTCTTTTTCATATTGATTTTTAAGTTCTTCAAACCCAATTACTTATGTACTCATCACTGGCAACGATACAGTCCGCCTACTCGATGCATCTACAACTTTATTAGACTCACCAGCTTTATATTTAAGGGAAAAAGTAAACCCCAATAGATAAGAACTCCACTTAGCGTGCTTTGAATTTAGTTTCTTCGGCGAATTCAAGTACCTCAAGGCTTGATGATCAGAATAAACAACAAAGTCTCTATATGCTAGGTAATGCTTCTAATGTTGAATTGCTTGGACAAGTGCATAAAATTCCAAATCAGTAGTGGAATAATGACGCTTGGCATGTGTTAACTTCTCATTGAAAAATTCCACCGGCCTTCCATCTTGACTAAGAGCAGCCCCAATTTTCACATGGGATGTATCACACTCCACGGTGAAAAGCTGCTCAAAATCTACTAGAACTAGCGTTGGAGCTACAGTCATCTACCATTTAATTTGTTCAAACTTCAAAGGCCCTTTGTGCTGATTTTGACCAATTAAAATCAACTCCCTTCAAACACTCCGTGATTGGACTCATAATAGAGCTGGTATAAACCTCCAATAGAACGAAGCCAATCCGTGGAAACTGCGAACATGACCCATAGATTGTGGTATTGGCCACTCCTTGGTAGCTCTTACTTTCTCTGGATCAGGTTGTAAGCCATTTGCTGAAACAATAAATACAAGAAACACAAATTCGTGGCACAATAAAGTGCACTTCTTTATATTTATATAGAGTTTCTCCTTGCGAAGAACCTCCATGACTTGACATAAATGGACTAAATGCTCTTCTCGAGTCCGGCTATATACCAATATATCATCAAAGTAGGTAACGATAAATAATCCCAAGAAAGGTTTATCATCAAAGTAAATAACAATAAATAATCCTAAGAAAGGTTTAAGAACCTCTATCATAACTCGCATAAATGTACTTGGAGCAGTATTGAGTCCGAATGGCATCACCAACCGCTCAAAGAGTCCATTGTTTTGAAAGCGGTTTTCCATTCATCACCACTTTGCACTCAAATTGATGATATCCACTCCTCAAATCTATCGTGGAATACATCTTGGATTTAGTGAGCATGTCTCCAAGCGAGGAATTGGAAAGGGATACTTCACTATAATTTTGTTTATGGCCCGACTATCCACACACATTCTCATGAACCATCCTTTTTGGGCATAAGTAAAGCTGGGACAACACTAGGACTTTTACTTTCAGGCACCAAACCTTTATCAAGCAACCCTTCAACTGTTTTTGCATTTCAGCTTTATGTGCGGGTGACATTCTATAAACCGATAGATTGGGTAAAACTAAAACTGGTAGTAGATCAATGACATGTTGAATGCTCCTCATTGGTGGCAAAGCTCGCAGTAACTCATCATTGATTAGCTCTTGAAAATCTTTTAAAAGTTTTTGAATTTTGAATGGATAATCATAGAATTCAATCGGTTGAGGCCACTGTTACACTCCTACCTACCAGTGCATAGATAATTTCTAATTCTCTACTTTCCACTTCAAATTTTGGGGCAATCAAGCACCCATTAACCTTGCATGCATTAGGAAAATTTGTAGTTTCTTCCCTTAAAGGTTGTATAGTGAGATTTTTTCTCCTTTCTTGAAGGAATAGATATGGGCTTTTGTATAATGAACAAGGATCAAAATATCGTTTCGAAGTACCGTTTCGGTCAGCGCAAACGAAAAAATTTTGGAAACGTAATGAAAACGCAGAAAAAATATAGAAACGTGTAGAAATACAAATACAATCTATTTATTTATAAAGATAAGCTAAATAATTGATTAANATGCACTTAACACCATGTCACCTTCTTCAAAATCCTTAGCTTTCCAATGTCGATTAGCTGTTGTTGCATAGTATTCATTACTAGATGTAATGGTTACCTTCATTTCCTCTTGAACTATTTTCATATTATATGCAAAAACCTCTCCATCTTCACTCACTCTAGCCTCTTGCGGTAGTGGTACTGGGTCAATAAAATGTTGAGGTTTAAGCCCATGAGCTTCCTCAAATGGAGTTTTCTTTGTAGTTCTATTCACCAAACTATTGTAGGCAAATTCACTTGTGGTACAATAGATTCCTTGTTCCCAACAAGAAATCTCTACAAGTTACCCCAGCTTCGGTTGACTACCTCCGTTTGTCCATCTATTTGTCGATGACAAGTGCTAAAATAATGATGTTCAGTTCCAAGTTTTCTCCGGAGTGTCCTCCAGAAGTGCCCCATAATCTTGACCACTTCTCTGATGAATAAATCAGCAACATGTGTAGCATCAGCAGTTCTTGAACAAGGAATAAAATGGACCATTTTAGAAAAACAGTCCACCACACCAAAAAAAGAATCATATCCACTAATTGTCATTGGAAGTCCCAAAACGAAATCCATGGTAATATGTACCCAAGGAGCTTCTGGTGTGAGTAATGGAGATTGGAGTGTACAACCCAATGTTTTGCAAACCCCCCTTGCCAAATAAGCAAATCAGACACCTTCTATTCAACTTCTCCACATCCTTATACATCTTTGGCCAATAATAATGATCAACCACCATCGCCGTTGTCTTACCCTTCCAAAATGACATCCGAAACCATTGCCAGGAAGTTCCCTACTAATATGCTTGCATAGGTATCCCTTAGGGGTGCACAACTAATATCATTTGAGTAAATATATATCGTGTATCATGTATGACAANAGGCTTTTGTATAATGAACAAGGATCAAAATATCGTTTCGAAGTACCGTTTCGGTCAGCTCAAACGAAAAAATTTTGGAAACGTAATGAAAACGCAGAAAAAATATAGAAACATGTAGAAATACAAATACAATCTATTTATTTATAAAGATAAGCTAAATAATTGATTAANCATGTATGACAACTTGTTTCTTCCCATTGAACCTTGTTGTTTAGCTACAATAGAGATGAAAAATTGGTCTTTTTCATATTGATTTTTAAGTTCTTCAAACCCAATTACTTATGTACTCATCANTATGTATGACAACTTGTTTCTTCCCATTGAACCTTGTTGTTTAGCTACAATAGAGATGAAAAATCGGTCTTTTTCATATTGATTTTTAAGTTCTTCAAACCCAATTACTTATGTACTCATCACTGGCAACGATACAGTCCGCCTACTCGATGCATCTACAACTTTATTAGACTCACCAGCTTTATATTTAAGGGAAAAAGTAAACCCCAATAGATAAGAACTCCACTTAGCGTGCTTTGAATTTAGTTTCTTCGNTTGCACTTAACACCATGTCACCTTCTTCAAAATCCTTAGCTTTCCAATGTCGATTAGCTGTTGTTGCATAGGATTCATTACTAGATGTAATGGTTACCTTCATTTCCTCTTGAACTATTTTCATATGATATGCAAAAACCTCTCCATCTTCACTCACTCTAGCCTTTTGCGGTAGTGGTACTGGGTCAATAAAATGTTGAGGTTTAAGCCCATGAGCTTCCTCNCAAATATTTAATATGTCAATTTAACAAATAATAATAACATAAAAGAATAAAAAGGAAAAAAAATAATGAAGGGTATCAAATTAAATTAATGATAGTTATGTATAGTTAAAAGTAAAAAATTATATTGCTATGGGGTATCAAATGTAATTGTTCATACTTATATCAAAAATATATATATATAAGGCAGCGCAGTTGTTCATGACCCACCCACAAACGAACACAGATAGACAGAGAGAAGAGGCGAGAGGGAAGAAGCGAGAGGCAATGACAATTGTGATGGGCGATACACAGAGAGAGAGAGAGAAGAAGAAGAACATACCTGGTAGCTGGTACCTAGGTCTGAAGGCCCCCTTTACTCTTTTATTTTTTTTTTCTCTGTCTCTCTCATGCGTTTGCTTTTTATTTTTTTGCCTGATCTCTCTCTCTCTGAATACATATTAAATTTCAATTTTTTTTTTAAAAAATAGTTTTTTTCTGGTAGTATATCTATTTATTAGTTGTCAAATATATTAACCCATTGTCCAATTTGATAATAGCCCATCCAATTATAACATATTAGTCCACTGTCTAAATTGATATTAATCCATTAACCAATTATAAAATATTAACTAACTGCTCAATGTTTATTAGGTCTTATTATTAATATTTTTATTTATAAAAAATATATAATATTATTTTATTTAGCCATATCTTTGCCGTATCCGTGTCTTATATTTTGAAACTTTGTCGTATTCCCGTGTCCGTATCCGTGCTTCCTAAATTTCAACATATTCCTCATAAACAGGATCCATTACTTCATCTTCCTCACCCCCAAGTTCTGCTAAGTTGACTTTTCGTTGTGGGCATGCATAAGATGTGTCCTTTTTCTCCACAAGTGAAACAACGAACCTGCCTTGGAGTTGTTTGTACCAGCAGCCTATTTTCCATTAAACCTTGTAATTGCCCAGCCTTTTTCACCTATATCAGCCACCCCATTACTTCCACCACCTGGTTGGCTAGTTGTAGCAACCCCACTATCAAATTTTGAGGCCATTTGTTCACCCAGAACACCCTGGGTAGCAGCTGTGTTTCTCTGTGCTACACCATCNTAAGGCAGCGCAGTTGTTCATGACCCACCCACAAACGAACACAGACAGACAGAGAGAAGAGGCGAGAGGGAAGAAGCGAGAGGCAATGGCAATTGTGATGGGCGATACACACAGAGAGAGAGAGAAGAAGAAGAACATACCTGGTAGTTGGTACCTAGGTCTGAAGGCCCCCTTTATTCTTTTATTTTTTTTTTCTCTGTCTCTCTCATGCGTTTGCTTTTTATTTTTTTGCCTGATCTCTCTCTCTCTGAATACATATTAAATTTCAATTTTTTTTTTAAAAAAATAGTTTTTTTCTGGTAGTATATCTATTTATTAGTTGTCAAATAGTATATCTATTTATTAGTTGTCAAATATATTAACCCATTGTCCAATTTGATAATAGCCCATCCAATTATAACATATTAGTCCGCTGTCTAAATTGATATTAATCCATTAACCAATTATAAAATATTAACTAACTGCTCAATGTTTATTAGGTCTTATTATTAATATTTTTATTTATAAAAATTATATAATATTATTTTATTTAGCCATATCTTTGCCGTATCCGTGTCTTATATTTTGAAACTTTGTCGTATTCCCGTGTCCGTATCCGTGCTTCCTAAATTTCAACATATTCCTCATAAACAGGATCCATTACTTCATCTTCCTCACCCCCAAGTTCTGCTAAGTTGACTTTTCGTTGTGGGCATGCATAAGATGTGTCCTTTTTCTCCACAAGTGAAACAACGAACCTGCCTTGGAGTTGTTTGTACCAGCAGCCTATTTTCCATTAAACNATCCTATCGGATACGACATCCGTGTCCGTATCCGTGCTTCCTAAATTTCAACATATTCCTCATAAACAGGATCCATTACTTCATCTTCCTCACCCCCAAGTTCTGCTAAGTTGACTTTTCGTTGTGGGCANCACTGGCAACGATACAGTCCGCCTACTCGATGCATCTACAAATTTATTAGACTCACCAGCTTTATATTTAAGGGAAAAAGTAAACCCCAATAGATAAGAACTCCACTTAGCGTGCTTTGAATTTAGTTTCTTCGGCGAATTCAAGTACCTCAAGGCTTGATGATCAGAATAAACAACAAAGTCTCTATATGCTAGGTAATGCTTCTAATGTTGAATTGCTTGGACAAGTGCATAAAATTCCAAATCAGTAGTGGAATAATGACGCTTGGCATGTGTTAACTTCTCATTGAAAAATTCCACCGGCCTTCCATCTTGACTAAGAGCAGCCCCAATTTTCACATGGGATGTATCACACTCCACGGTGAAAAGCTGCTCAAAATCTACTAGAACTAGCGTTGGAGCTACAGTCATCTACCATTTCATTTGTTCAAACTTCAAAGGCCCTTTGTGCTGATTTTGACCAATTAAAATCAACTCCCTTCAAACACTCCGTGATTGGACTCATAATAGAGCTGGTATAAACCTCCAATAGAACGAAGCCAATCCGTGGAAACTGCGAACATGACCCATAGATTGTGGTATTGGCCACTCCTTGGTAGCTCTTACTTTCTCTGGATCAGGTTGTAAGCCATTTGCTGAAACAATAAATACAAGAAACACAAATTCGTGGCACAATAAAGTGCACTTCTTTATATTTATATAGAGTTTCTCCTTGCGAAGAACCTCCATGACTTGACATAAATGGACTAAATGCTCTTCTCGAGTCCGGCTATATACCAATATATCATCAAAGTAGGTAACGATAAATAATCCCAAGAAAGGTTTATCATCAAAGTAAATAACAATAAATAATCCTAAGAAAGGTTTAAGAACCTCTATCATAACTCGCATAAATGTACTTGGAGCAGTATTGAGTCCGAATGGCATCACCAACCGCTCAAAGAGTCCATTGTTTTGAAAGCGGTTTTCCATTCATCACCACTTTGCACTCAAATTGATGATATCCACTCCTCAAATCTATCGTGGAATACATCTTGGATTTAGTGAGCATGTCTCCAAGCGAGGAATTGGAAAGCGATACTTCACTATAATTTTGTTTATTGCCCGACTATCCACACACATTCTCATGAACCATCCTTTTTGGGCATAAGTAAAGCTGGGACAACACTAGGACTTTTACTTTCAGGCACCAAACCTTTATCAAGCAACCCTTCAACTGTTTTTGCATTTCAGCTTTATGTGCGGGTGACATTCTATAAACCGATAGATTGGGTAAAACTAAAACTGGTAGTAGATCAATGACATGTTGAATGCTCCTCATTGGTGGCAAAGCTCGCAGTAACTCATCATTGATTAGCTCTTGAAAATCTTTTAAAAGTTTTTGAATTTTGAATGGATAATCATAGAATTCAATCGGTTGAGGCCACTGTTACACTCCTACCTACCAGTGCATAGATAATTTCTAATTCTCTACTTTCCACTTCAAATTTTGGGGCAATCAAGCACCCATTAACCTTGCATGCATTAGGAAAATTTGTAGTTTCTTCCCTTAAAGGTTGTATAGTGAGATTTTTTCTCCTTTCTTGAAGGAATAGATATGGGCTTTTGTATAATGAACAAGGATCAAAATATCGTTTCGAAGTACCGTTTCGGTCAGCGCAAACGAAAAAATTTTGGAAACGTAATGAAAACGCAGAAAAAATATAGAAACGTGTAGAAATACAAATACAATCTATTTATTTATAAAGATAAGCTAAATAATTGATTAATTCAACATATTTATTAGGTTAACATTCATTTATACAAGAATAAATTTAAATTGGAGGAAAAAAAATATTTGACATGAGGCGGAAATCATTTAAATCAGTTTGAAACACTTAATTTTAAATATGACATGTATAACACTTTTAAATTAAAATATTATCCAATTAATAATGCAATTTTATTATAATACTAATTTGCTTATTAATAATACTGAGTGCAACATGTTATTATAATACTAATTTTTGTAGCATATTATTATAATACTAATTTTTTAATTTAAATTGTCTTCAAATTAATAAATAATATTATTTCATTGATATTAAAATCATTGTGTACACAATGATTAAAACACATAAATACTTAATTCTAGATATTTAACAAAAAAGTTATAATTAATAAAATAACTTGTAGTTATTTAATATGTCAATTTAACAAATAATAATAACATAAAAGAATAAAAAGGAAAAAAAATAATGAAGGGTATCAAATTAAATTAATGATAGTTATGTATAGTTAAAAGTAAAAAATTATATTGCTATGGGGTATCAAATGTAATTGTTCATACTTATATCAAAAATATATATATATAAGGCAGCGCAGTTGTTCATGACCCACCCACAAACGAACACAGATAGACAGAGAGAAGAGGCGAGAGGGAAGAAGCGAGAGGCAATGGCAATTGTGATGGGCGATACACACAGAGAGAGAGAGAAGAAGAAGAACATACCTGGTAGTTGGTACCTAGGTCTGAAGGCCCCCTTTATTCTTTTATTTTTTTTTTCTCTGTCTCTCTCATGCGTTTGCTTTTTATTTTTTTGCCTGATCTCTCTCTCTCTGAATACATATTAAATTTCAATTTTTTTTTTAAAAAAATAGTTTTTTTCTGGTAGTATATCTATTTATTAGTTGTCAAATAGTATATCTATTTATTAGTTGTCAAATATATTAACCCATTGTCCAATTTGATAATAGCCCATCCAATTATAACATATTAGTCCGCTGTCTAAATTGATATTAATCCATTAACCAATTATAAAATATTAACTAACTGCTCAATGTTTATTAGGTCTTATTATTAATATTTTTATTTATAAAAAATATATAATATTATTTTATTT
This sequence comes from Ilex paraguariensis, assembly GCA_963454935.2. NCBI lineage: Eukaryota > Viridiplantae > Streptophyta > Magnoliopsida > Aquifoliales > Aquifoliaceae > Ilex > Ilex paraguariensis. Next base: position 378,838 of record CAUOFW020002547.1, read on the forward strand.
AGCCATATCTTTGCCGTATCCGTGTCTTATATTTTGAAACTTTGTCGTATTCCCGTGTCCGTATCCGTGCTTCCTAAATTTCAACATATTCCTCATAAACAGGATCCATTACTTCATCTTCCTCACCCCCAAGTTCTGCTAAGTTGACTTTTCGTTGTGGGCATGCATAAGATGTGTCCTTTTTCTCCACAAGTGAAACAACGAACCTGCCTTGGAGTTGTTTGTACCAGCAGCCTATTTTCCATTAAACCTTGTAATTGCCCAGCCTTTTTCACCTATATCAGCCACCCCATTACTTCCACCACCTGGTTGGCTAGTTGTAGCAACCCCACTATCAAATTTTGAGGCCATTTGTTCACCCAGAACACCCTGGGTAGCAGCTGTGTTTCTCTGTGCTACACCATCAGCACGTCCAGGTAACGGTCTTCTCGCACAATAACACCACACTCTCTTTTCGGTTACTGATGTATTCTGTCGAGCATCTTCTTGGGTGAACATACGAACCATTCCCATCTCATCTCTAATCAATTTGTTTGAGCCTAAAAGATAATAAGAAATTAAACCAACCCGAATAGAGAGATTATTGAACTTAGATGTATACTCCTTTGTCGTCATGCTCCTTTGTTTCAAGGTGTGAAATCTTTCATACAACTTGATGAGAAATGAGATGAGAACTAAGGGGGTTTGGATCAACAGCGGATAATTTATCCGCTGCAACCTATCTAAAGTGAACTGATTGCTTTCTTAGTAGCTAATTGGCTAAACAGGACTCCCTTCTAGCCTTCCTTCAAGTTGCCCCACTGAAAAAATATATATAGCATAATTGGCTGGCAAAAATTACTTTCGCATCTTTACCTTTATTAAGAGTATTAGGGTATTATGTGTAAATATTAGAGGGTGTATACGTCTTTTGTATTATTATGAGTTATCTATAAATACAAGTAGTTTGTGAGAGGTAGGTTAAATTTTAACCCCTCTTTGTTTCTCTCTAATATTGTGTTAATTCTCTCTCAACTTAACAACCTTCATATGTTCCCATGGGCAGATTTTTCGCTTGTGTTGTCGAGATTGTTGCTTTTCAACCCACTTTCACCCGTGAAGTGCAATGCCCTTTAATTTAAGCTTCAAAAATAGCACCTTTCTCTCTTCTGTCATAGGTTTCCACTCAAAACTGGTCTTCAAACTAGTTTCCGAATCCAGATAATCTTCAACATGNAGTGAAGTGCAATACCCTTTAATTTAAGCTTCAAAAATAGCACCTTTCTCTCTTCTGTCATAGGTTTCCACTCAAAACTGGTCTTCAAACTAGCTTCTGAATCCAAATAATCTTCAACATGCATCTTTCCGCAAAAATCAGCAACTTCGATTTTAATTANCGTGAAGTGCAATGCCCTTTAATTTAAGCTTCAAAAATAGCACCTTTCTCTCTTCTGTCATAGGTTTCCACTCAAAACTGGTCTTCAAACTAGTTTCCGAATCCAGATAATCTTCAACATGCATCTTTCCGCAAAACCAAATAATCTTCAACATGCATCTTTCCGCAAAAATCAGCAACTTCGATTTTAATTACTCCACCATTGAAATCAAGGGCACCTAACTATCTCTCTTCCAATCCACCTCGACTCAGATTGTCTATGTGCTCGATTTCATGGAAGAGATTCTTCTCTTCTACTTCATCATCATCCTCTAGACTACCTTCTGGTATGTCGAAAAGGTTGCGGTTGCCTTTTGGAATCTCCATACGACTGTCCACTTGTTCTCGTCGTTGTAGCATTTGTACTGCACGCGACAAATCTTCAATCATACGCCTCATCTCAGCAATCTCAGTTTGTTGGAACTGATTCCTCTTCCACCACGACCACTATCACTTTTTGTCCATGATGTCAATCTAGGATTCTTAGGCTCTGATACTAAATTGATGCAACAAATTCTTAGATCTGCTGTAAATTGCTATTTATTGCAAGAATCAACACCTTTTAATAAATTTCCAGTAATAAGATAACAAGAAAAAACACTAGAATCAAAGATGGATCAAGAATATATGAATTTCTTGGGCAAAGAGACCCAAGAAAATAGAAAATCAGGTTTTCTAGAATAAGAATAAGAATAAGAAAAAACTGTTACAAGATTCATAAAGAGGTATTTATGTTAGGGTTACAACAGTCCTAGCATTCTAGCCGTCCTTGATCACCTTAATAACTCTTTAATCTTAGCCCTCCAAAATAATTAAAAACTCACATGACAGTCACGTTTCTTTTTTAAAAAGACTAGAAACATAAATACCATCTATAAGATTCACAAAAAACATAAAATACCGCGGAAATAAAATGATAACTAAAAAATCTGCTAACTAGAGCTCAAGCTAAAGCCTATTAGGGGATCTGCGTGGTCTCGAAAAACCTCTTGGATTCTCCCACATCACAAAAGTGCATCACTGGTGCACAAATCAGGGATGCCCACTTGTCAAACCACAAAGAAATTCATTGCAAATCAGCAAAACAACAGAACAGTAGCAGTATATAAAACCATCCAAAAACTCATAATTGGTGGCCAAGCAAGATTGTTGACTCACCAAAACCACAGAAGACCCATTACAAATACCCCAACTACCTTGAATCAGGGTCTGTCAAACGCTGATTTTCTGAAATTTTAATTTCTTCTGGCAATTCTTTTGGCGAACATTATTCCGTTGTTGATCGGATCCGAACATGCTCTGATACCATGAAAACTTAATTGAAAAAGGGAGAAAGAGAAGAAAAATAGAGAGAATATTATTGTGGCTTATAGATTGCTTACAACATCATAATAAAAGATGCAAAGAGAAACCCTTTTATATAAGTGGATCAATAGTTATGGAGATTATTGAATTGTCTTATGAAAGTAGGGCATGAAGATCATGCGGATGTGACTGAGATAGTGAACTAGGAGTTAATGGGATGGTTTATTGTTTGTGCTTATGTTATATTACTTTGTTGTTGATAAAATGTGGGAATTGGTTTCTTTTTCGATCTCTTATGATTACAAAGTTCTTTATGTGTTGAGCATGATGGAAAGATGCAAAATGTTCTTTGCAAATGTGATGGTAGGCATGATAATCTTGGACTTTCCAGTTTACATTAGTCTTACATATTAATCCGTTCTTATTGTTTGTTTTGCTTAGCTCGTTACTTGGGAAACTCATCTTGTTTGATGTACTTTCTCTTTCATCGGTTATGCGTAAACAAGTGTATACTTTCTCTTTCATCTGATATGTGTAAACAAGTATATACAATAATGTAGTTTCTATTTTCCTAATTGAAGTTTTATCTCCTTTACTCCCTAATAAAATGGGTTAGTAGTAAAAAAGTTCTAGGGATTCCAAACTCAATAACAATCAAAATATTCAAATGAACTGTACTTTGTCAGGTATTCAGTGATTGCTCATTGCTGTGCGTAATAGAGATTGTGCAGAGACTCTTGTTCCCATTTTCTAGGTGTAAGAATTGTTTGCTTACAATGGTTGGATGTCGTCAAGGTCAAAATTCTAATCAGAAAATGTTAGTTGACTTATCCACAAGCTTTGAGTTGAGTTGCCCTTAGAGATTTTAGTTTGGTTAATTTTATGAAGAGTTGGCTAGAAATAAATTTTTTTATCCACAGTTGTGATAAATTGGCCATGATGAAATAATGGCATCGCCTGTGCTCTTCTATTTTATTTTTTCCTTCTTTGCCCTTTTAGCTCGGTGCGGTTATATTGTTTTTTTTTTCGGAGTGGTTATTATGTTCGGGGGGTAGTGGTGTCAATTCGTGTTGTGTGACCCACATGTCGTGTTTTTTTGTGTCGTGTCATTGTTATTCGTGTTATATTTATGTCAAAAACCCATGGAAAAAAATCTATTTATTTTGTTATGAGTTTCAAACATCAATATAGACCATTTATTATGCGTATTTAATAATCGTGTCGTGTCGAGTTCGTATCAATGAGTCAGAGTTGACACCTTTCCTTGGAGAGGTATCAAAATTTTGTTTTGGTGCATAGTTTTAGTTAGCTTGGAAACAAAAACATTTTGGAAAAAAAAAAATCTAAAAATGTGTTTTTGAAACATTAGTCAAAACATACCGAAATATTGAGAAACATACTGAAGCACTTCGAAACATGTAAAAATATTAAAATTTCAATATTTGATCNGAAAACATTTTGGAAAAAAAAAATAATCTAAAAATGTGTTTTTGAAACATTAGTCAAAACATACCGAAATATTGGGAAACATACTGAAGCACTTCGAAACATGTAAAAATATTAAAATTTCAATATTTGATCAATGATTCGTATTGGTTTCGACTATTTTGAAACAAAATTTAGTTCCTTGGGGAGGGGGAAAGGCCGAGGAATATGTTTTTGTGGTGATTAAACTTGATTGACTAACTGAAACCTTAAAGTGGAAAAATGGACATAATATTCATTTCTGAGTTCCATTATACTTCCCTTTGGCATGTTTTTAAAATTAGGCTGATTGTTCAATGTCAAGTGTGTACCGCATGCTAATTTTGTTCACAATACTTGTCAGGCGGTAAACCAACTATGTAGCCATTTTGAAGCCTATAGAGATATTCCGAAGATCACAGAGCTCAGGGAGAAGTTTAAGAACATCAAACAAATTCTCAAATCTCATGTATTTTCTGATTTTTCCAGGTGTGTTATATTTGAAGATTGTTGCATGCTCTTATCAGAACGATAGGATTAAATATTTTATAGAAATGCTAATGATATGTCACTTTTTTGTTTTGTTTTTTTCATTTACACTTCTGCCTAAATTTTATGTAAATGCAATAAAAAAATTTAGACATTAGTTGGGCTTGTTATCTTGGAAGAATATAAGAAAATGAAAACTTAAAAAACAATTTATAAAGCTCTAACTACAATGAAGAATTTGTTTGTCGTGCACATCCAAATGACCTGATTTCATGTTCTTTAATTTTTTTTTGTTTTCTCCTGTTAGTTTCAATTCTAGAATATTAGCTTGTACATTTTCAGTAGATAAATCATCTTATCCATCCCATTATGAGACAAAAAATTAATGGGTTGAGAATTTATATAGTAATGATTTTTGGTTTAACTCATTTATTCAATTTTTTTTCATAGGAAACAAGAATTTTAATAGAAAATGAAAAGTACAGTATGCATTAATATACTAAAAGCAAAATAAGAAAATTACTATAAAACTCCATCAAAGGAAGATAGCTTTCTAGTTATGACAGATCCATATAAAAGGAATAATCTATTGTATGCAACAACCCTGAAAGAAATCCCCACGATGATAGAAGCTTCACAATTTTGATTTTATCTTAAAAAAATTTCTATTTCTTTTGGTCCACCATAGCTATAATAAGAAACCCCCCAATGTTAATTCCATTTTACCTTTTTCCCAAGCCCTTCAAAATATCCCACACAATCATAGTGAATAACCCAAACCAAATTCTTCTCCCTCCCATAACACACCATTGAGGAGAGAGAGGTATAAATGAGGCCTTTTTCCCTTGCAATAAGTCACAAGCAGTAGTTTTCCCATAGGAAGCATAGATACGGACACATTTGTTGTATCCGATACGATATAGATACGACGACATAATAAAATCCTAAAATATAGTACACAGGTACGACGAGAATATGACTAATTAAAATAATATTATATATTATTATATATAAATAAAAAAATTAATAATAACTAATAAGACCTAGTAAACATTAATTTTTTTTATTATTAATTGAAATAGATCAAAGATTCAAAATAAACATCCACTATTTCCTCTAATATAATTACATCAAATTCACAATCAAAAGCAAAAAATTCAGATAAAACCCTAACTTCACAAACCACATGATTGTAAAATTAATGCACAAATCAAACCTAAGGCATACAAATCACAAAAGTAACAAACCACCGCCCCCCCAAAAAAAAAAAAAAAAAAGAAAAAAAGAAACAACGAACCTGAGTCGAAGACCAAAGCTGGTTAAAGGCTTAAAGTAGATCTACAACCCCTTCTTTTCCTCTCTTTGTTTTTTGTTTTGGTCTGTGGTCTCTCTTCGAAGGGATAGATCTGTCTTTGTTTTCACCTTTTTTTTTCGTTTTAGCCCCCTAAACTTTTTAAAATAACAAACTGAACCCTGCTGTATACCGTACGTATCTTATCGTATTCCCAACGTATTTGAGCCCGACTTAAAAAAAATTGTTTCTCATGTTCAAGACATTTTTAGAAATGTCGAACATGTATTCGGCCGTATCCCACACATATCTGTGTCGGAGACTTGTCCAATACCACCACATCGATCCCCCAATGAATATCTGTGCTTCCTAGGTTTTTCCATAGGCATCAGTCCAAGCAAACACCCACACCTTAACAAACACTTTTGGTTTTCAAATCATTGCATGAGGTTCAAAATATTTAGGAAGGATCATCAATCAACTATTATTTGAGAAAAGAAGTACAAGTGAAATCCCCTAAGAATCAAGAAATAGTAATCTTTTATTGGGGATTAAAGGAATCAACGTCGAATGCAGCAATGATAACAAGGATGAAAGCTTCCCAATTTTCGATCATTTAGATTTCGAGAAAGTTGAAGTTCCATTTCCTATGAGAAGAAGAAGAACTAGCTCGATATACATTATGTTATGAGATGAGATGGTCTAAGTAGCTTGAGGAAATAACCCAGCAAAAGATGACCCTACCATCAATGTATCTTCGTAAAAAAAAACATTTTCTTCATTCTTCTCTTATTCCAACTTGATTGGTTAGTACTTCAAATATTGAGAGATAAATTTCTAAGTATTTCTAAAAGATTCCACAACCATTACATTGGAGTCCCATCCCATGGGTTGAATTCCACTCACTCTTGATAAGAGAATGCCACAAAGAATCATGTTTCAGAAGCACTTATCCAACAAATCAATATTTCTTTTCACTAAGTTCCCCAACCAACCTCCCTTTATTTTTGATCTCTACATAATGTCCCATCCCGTTTCTTCCCTTCACCACTCCTTTCTCATAAAAAGTCCCTCATCATCATTTCTACAAATTTTGCAACCTTCGTGGGATCTTAGAAACAGTCGGAAAGTAAATAGGAGTGCCACTCAAAACCAAATGAATAAAAGTAAACCTCCCATCTCTAGATAAACGATCTCTTTTCCAACCTTCCAATCTTGTTTGCACTCTTTATACAACAGGATTCCAAAAGTTCACAAATCATTACCCCCAACAGAAGTCCAACATATCTCAAGGTTGAATGCCACTTTGCACCCTAAAAGGTGATCAAATTCTCAATTTAGATCCCGAAAGATTAAAATTTGCACCTCAACCATGAATAAACTCTGTTCAATAGATCTTCACTTTTTGTTTGCCTAGTTTCTTAGTGGAGTCCCTTATTCTCTTTCAAACCCCTTTATGCTGTTTAATACTCAAAATGCCCTATTGGTCACCAATCAACTTGGTTCTTGCTGGGGAAGCTATTTTGTTTGCTGTCACATGAATGGACACTTTGTTCCTACTTTCAACACTGGTTGTGTTTCCTGTTATGTTATATGTTTGATTACATAGATCCTCAGTTAAATGAAGATTTCTTATTTCCTTTTAGGTTGATTTGATAATCAAAGGGAATCATAAATGTTTCTTTGTATGTAGATGCTAGTTGTGTGCAATTCCCCAATTAAAGGGAAGCTGTATAATTCCCCAATCAAAGGGAATCATTGATCTTAAAGATACCAAACATAGAATACAGATTCTATATATTAAAGAGGCTACATTGTTCTTAGTCTTATTCTTCAAAGTTTTCTCATTTTGTTATGGTATCAGAGCCTACACCTTGACTAATGGCCTCGAAAAAGAGGAAGTCAAAAGCTTGATTATTTGTTACGCTAGCACACCCATCTTAGATGACCTATTTTAATCGAGAACACTTAGTTTTGATTCTCGCCTCACTCTAACAAAAACAAAAATGGAATGCAAACTTTGCAGATAGAAGCGGTGGACATTGGTTGCTAAGTCGTCTCATCTGAGGATGAGAAGTGCCACGGAAGGTGGTGACAATCGACATTTGTGCGACGTTGAAAAATAGTAAATTCCAAAAATATGTTCAACTGTTCTGCTATTCCTATCGTTACCAAAGTTGACAATCTGCTAAACTTAATGTGGTTGAGAGGCTTCGTGGGAAGATAGATTTCAGTGAGGAGGTAGAAGAGCAAATTCTGTAGCTGGATGTTGAGGGAAGGGATTGAAGAGGACTTGTACATANAGTTCAATAGATCTTCACTTTTTGTTTGCCTAGTTTCTTAGTTGAGTCCCTTATTCTCTTTCAAACCCCTTTATGCTGTTTAATACTCAAAATGCCCTATTGGTCACCAATCAACTTGGTTCTTGCTAGGGAAGCTATTTTGTTTGCTGTCACATGAATGGACACTTTGTTCCTACTTTCAACACTGGTTGTGTTTCCTGTTATGTTATATGTTTGATTACATAGATCCTCAGTTAAATGAAGATTTCTTATTTCCTTTTAGGTTGATTTGATAATCAAAGGGAATCATAAATGTTTCTTTGTATGTAGATGCTAGTTGTGTGCAATTCCCCAATTAAAGGGAAGCTGTATAATTCCCCAATCAAAGGGAATCATTGATCTTAAAGATACNCGTTTTAGCCCCCTAAACTTTTTAAAATAACAAACTGAACCCTGCTGTATACCGTACGTATCTTATCGTATTCCCAACGTATTTGAGCCCGACTTAAAAAAAATTGTTTCTCATGTTCAAGACATTTTTAGAAATGTCGAACATGTATTCGGCCGTATCCCACACATATCTGTGTCGGAGACTTGTCCAATACCACCACATCGATCCCCCAATGAATATCTGTGCTTCCTAGGTTTTTCCATAGGCATCAGTCCAAGCAAACACCCACACCTTAACAAACACTTTTGGTTTTCAAATCATTGCATGAGGTTCAAAATATTTAGGAAGGATCATCAATCAACTATTATTTGAGAAAAGAAGTACAAGTGAAATCCCCTAAGAATCAAGAAATAGTAATCTTTTATTGGGGATTAAAGGAATCAACGTCGAATGCAGCAATGATAACAAGGATGAAAGCTTCCCAATTTTCGATCATTTAGATTTCGAGAAAGTTGAAGTTCCATTTCCTATGAGAAGAAGAAGAACTAGCTCGATATACATTATGTTATGATATGAGATGGTCTAAGTAGCTTGAGGAAATAACCCAGCAAAAGATGACCCTACCATCAATGTATCTTCGTAAAAAAAAACATTTTCTTCATTCTTCTCTTATTCCAACTTGATTGGTTAGTACTTCAAATATTGAGAGATAAATTTCTAAGTATTTCTAAAAGATTCCACAACCATTACATTGGAGTCCCATCCCATGGGTTGAATTCCACTCACTCTTGATAAGAGAATGCCACAAAGAATCATGTTTCAGAAGCACTTATCCAACAAATCAATATTTCTTTTCACTAAGTTCCCCAACCAACCTCCCTTTATTTTTGATCTCTACATAATGTCCCATCCCGTTTCTTCCCTTCACCACTCCTTTCTCATAAAAAGTCCCTCATCATCATTTCTACAAATTTTGCAACCTTCGTGGGATCTTAGAAACAGTCGGAAAGTAAATAGGAGTGCCACTCAAAACCAAATGAATAAAAGTAAACCTCCCATCTCTAGATAAACGATCTCTTTTCCAACCTTCCAATCTTGTTTGCACTCTTTATACAACAGGATTCCAAAAGTTCACAAATCATTACCCCCAACAGAAGTCCAACATATCTCAAGGTTGAATGCCACTTTGCACCCTAAAAGGTGATCAAATTCTCAATTTAGATCCCGAAAGATTAAAATTTGCACCTCAACCATGAATAAACTCTGTTCAATAGATCTTCACTTTTTGTTTGCCTAGTTTCTTAGTGGAGTCCCTTATTCTCTTTCAAACCCCTTTATGCTGTTTAATACTCAAAATGCCCTATTGGTCACCAATCAACTTGGTTCTTGCTGGGGAAGCTATTTTGTTTGCTGTCACATGAATGGACACTTTGTTCCTACTTTCAACACTGGTTGTGTTTCCTGTTATGTTATATGTTTGATTACATAGATCCTCAGTTAAATGAAGATTTCTTATTTCCTTTTAGGTTGATTTGATAATCAAAGGGAATCATAAATGTTTCTTTGTATGTAGATGCTAGTTGTGTGCAATTCCCCAATTAAAGGGAAGCTGTATAATTCCCCAATCAAAGGGAATCATTGATCTTAAAGATACCAAACATAGAATACAGATTCTATATATTAAAGAGGCTACATTGTTCTTAGTCTTATTCTTCAAAGTTTTGTCATTTTGTTATGGTATCAGAGCCTACACCTTGACTAATGGCCTCGAAAAAGAGGAAGTCAAAAGCTTGATTATTTGTTACGCTAGCACACCCATCTTAGATGACCTATTTTAATCGAGAACACTTAGTTTTGATTCTCGCCTCACTCTAACAAAAACAAAAATGGAATGCAAACTTTGCAGATAGAAGCGGTGGACATTGGTTGCTAAGTCGTCTCATCTGAGGATGAGAAGTGCCACGGAAGGTGGTGACAATCGACATTTGTGCGACGTTGAAAAATAGTAAATTCCAACAATAGGTTCAACTGTTCTGCTATTCCTATCGTTACTAAAGTTGACAATCCGCTAAACTTAATGTGGTTGAGAGGCTTCGTGGGAAGATAGATTTCAGTGAGGAGGTAGAAGAGCAAATTCTGTAGCTGGATGTTGAGGGAAGGGATTGAAGAGGACTTGTACATATCAGGCATTGTTTTTGTTAGAATATAGGTATAGCACTATTGTAATAAGTATACCCTTAAGGGGTATACCCCAACCTCCACATTCACATGGTATCAGAGCCAAAACAATCAGCTCACATCCTTGCTAACTAGCCAGATGTCCTTATCTTTCCTTTATTTTGTTTCTTCCTCTGTTTTACTTTTTTTTCTTTCCGTTGTGTACTTGCAGACTAGTTCTGCGTGTGTTAGGATCCTTGGATCCTGGACCCATTGAGATGTGGTAGAAGACTGGGAACTAAGTTTTCCTAACCCTAGTAGTCGCCTTGTTGCCAGAGAAACCTTGTTGGTGTTGCCTGGTTCGTTGAGTTCATTGCGTCCTATTCAATCGAAGTCTTAATTGATCTTCGATTACGGTTTGCTTCATCGTTGAAGATTTTGTTGTGATTTGGTGTTCAGAATCGTCTATGTTTTGTGTTACTGTTGTTGCTGTTGTTGTTCATGTTTGTCTGTATGATGAAGAAGCTTCTTCGGCGATGATGGTGTACAGGAAACGAGTCCAGTTTCTTTGTGATTTGTGAAGGAGAAAGACCCCATTCGGATCAGGGATAACAATTTTTCTCCATTGGTTTGGATATCCCTTTAGTGGATATCAAGTCCAGTGAGTGGGTGATAGGAATCGGATTATATTTTGTTATAGTAGGCGTAGGCGTAAGGATTAGGAATTATTTGTCATTATGCTTTTNTTTCGTTTTAGCCCCCTAAACTTTTTAAACCTGCTGTATACCGTACGTATCTTATCGTATTCCCAACGTATTTGAGCCCGACTTAAAAAAAATTGTTTCTCATGTTCAAGACATTTTTAGAAATGTCGAACATGTATTCGGCCGTATCCCACACATATCTGTGTCGGAGACTTGTCCAATACCACCACATCGATCCCCCAATGAATATCTGTGCTTCCTAGGTTTTTCCATAGGCATCAGTCCAAGCAAACACCCACACCTTAACAAACACTTTTGGTTTTCAAATCATTGCATGAGGTTCAAAATATTTAGGAAGGATCATCAATCAACTATTATTTGAGAAAAGAAGTACAAGTGAAATCCCCTAAGAATCAAGAAATAGTAATCTTTTATTGGGGATTAAAGGAATCAACGTCGAATGCAGCAATGATAACAAGGATGAAAGCTTCCCAATTTTCGATCATTTAGATTTCGAGAAAGTTGAAGTTCCATTTCCTATGAGAAGAAGAAGAACTAGCTCGATATACATTATGTTATGAGATGAGATGGTCTAAGTAGCTTGAGGAAATAACCCAGCAAAAGATGACCCTACCATCAATGTATCTTCGTAAAAAAAAACATTTTCTTCATTCTTCTCTTATTCCAACTTGATTGGTTAGTACTTCAAATATTGAGAGATAAATTTCTAAGTATTTCTAAAAGATTCCACAACCATTACATTGGAGTCCCATCCCATGGGTTGAATTCCACTCACTCTTGATAAGAGAATGCCACAAAGAATCATGTTTCAGAAGCACTTATCCAACAAATCAATATTTCTTTTCACTAAGTTCCCCAACCAACCTCCCTTTATTTTTGATCTCTACATAATGTCCCATCCCGTTTCTTCCCTTCACCACTCCTTTCTCATAAAAAGTCCCTCATCATCATTTCTACAAATTTTGCAACCTTCGTGGGATCTTAGAAACAGTCGGAAAGTAAATAGGAGTGCCACTCAAAACCAAATGAATAAAAGTAAACCTCCCATCTCTAGATAAACGATCTCTTTTCCAACCTTCCAATCTTGTTTGCACTCTTTATACAACAGGATTCCAAAAGTTCACAAATCATTACCCCCAACAGAAGTCCAACATATCTCAAGGTTGAATGCCACTTTGCACCCTAAAAGGTGATCAAATTCTCAATTTAGATCCCGAAAGATTAAAATTTGCACCTCAACCATGAATAAACTCTGTTCAATAGATCTTCACTTTTTGTTTGCCTAGTTTCTTAGTGGAGTCCCTTATTCTCTTTCAAACCCCTTTATGCTGTTTAATACTCAAAATGCCCTATTGGTCACCAATCAACTTGGTTCTTGCTGGGGAAGCTATTTTGTTTGCTGTCACATGAATGGACACTTTGTTCCTACTTTCAACACTGGTTGTGTTTCCTGTTATGTTATATGTTTGATTACATAGATCCTCAGTTAAATGAAGATTTCTTATTTCCTTTTAGGTTGATTTGATAATCAAAGGGAATCATAAATGTTTCTTTGTATGTAGATGCTAGTTGTGTGCAATTCCCCAATTAAAGGGAAGCTGTATAATTCCCCAATCAAAGGGAATCATTGATCTTAAAGATACCAAACATAGAATACAGATTCTATATATTAAAGAGGCTACATTGTTCTTAGTCTTATTCTTCAAAGTTTTGTCATTTTGTTATGGTATCAGAACCTACACCTTGACTAATGGCCTCGAAAAAGAGGAAGTCAAAAGCTTGATTATTTGTTACGCTAGCACACCCATCTTAGATGACCTATTTTAATCGAGAACACTTAGTTTTGATTCTCGCCTCACTCTAACAAAAACAAAAATGGAATGCAAACTTTGCAGATAGAAGCGGTGGACATTGGTTGCTAAGTCGTCTCATCTGAGGATGAGAAGTGCCACGGAAGGTGGTGACAATCGACATTTGTGCGACGTTGAAAAATAGTAAATTCCAACAATAGGTTCAACTGTTCTGCTATTCCTATCGTTACTAAAGTTGACAATCCGCTAAACTTAATGTGGTTGAGAGGCTTCGTGGGAAGATAGATTTCAGTGAGGAGGTAGAAGAGCAAATTCTGTAGCTGGATGTTGAGGGAAGGGATTGAAGAGGACTTGTACATATCAGGCATTGTTTTTGTTAGAATATAGGTATAGCACTATTGTAATAAGTATACCCTTAAGGGGTATACCCCAACCTCCACATTCACATGGTATCAGAGCCAAAACAATCAGCTCACATCCTTGCTAACTAGCCAGATGTCCTTATCTTTCCTTTATTTTGTTTCTTCCTCTGTTTTAATTTTTTTTCTTTCCGTTGTGTACTTGCAGACTAGCTCTGCGTGTGTTAGGATCCTTGGATCCTGGACCCATTGAGATGTGGTAGAAGACTGGGAACTAAGTTTTCCTAACCCTAGTAGTCGCCTTGTTGCCAGAGAAACCTTGTTGGTGTTGCCTGGTTCGTTGAGTTCATTGCGTCCTATTCAATCGAAGTCTTAATTGATCTTCGATTACGGTTTGCTTCATCGTTGAAGATTTTGTTGTGATTTGGTGTTCAGAATCGTCTATGTTTTGTGTTACTGTTGTTGCTGTTGTTGTTCATGTTTGTCTGTATGATGAAGAAGCTTCTTCGGCGATGATGGTGTACAGGAAACGAGTCCAGTTTCTTTGTGATTTGTGAAGGAGAAAGACCCCATTCGGATCAGGGATAACAATTTTTCTCCATTGGTTTGGATATCCCTTTAGTGGATATCAAGTCCAGTGAGTGGGTGATAGGAATCGGATTATATTTTGTTATAGTAGGCGTAGGCGTAAGGATTAGGAGTTATTTGTCATTATGCTTTTTAGGGGTTTAGTTGTCATTATGACTATTTATTTCNACGTAGGCGTAAGGATTAGGAATTATTTGTCATTATGCTTTTCAGGGGTTTAGTTGTCATTATGACTATTTATTTCTTTNATCGACATTTGTGCGACGTTGAAAAATAGTAAATTCCAACAATAGGTTCAACTGTTCTGCTATTCCTATCGTTACTAAAGTTGACAATCCGCTAAACTTAATGTGGTTGAGAGGCTTCGTGGGAAGATAGATTTCAGTGAGGAGGTANAAAAAAAATTGTTTCTCATGTTCAAGACATTTTTAGAAATGTCGAACATGTATTCGGCCGTATCCCACACATATCTGTGTCGGAGACTTGTCCAATACCACCACATCGATCCCCCAATGAATATCTGTGCTTCCTAGGTTTTTCCATAGGCATCAGTCCAAACAAACACCCACACCTTAACAAACACTTTTGGTTTTCAAATCATTGCATGAGGTTCAAAATATTTAGGAAGGATCATCAATCAACTATTATTTGAGAAAAGAAGTACAAGTGAAATCCCCTAAGAATCAAGAAATAGTAATCTTTTATTGGGGATTAAAGGAATCAACGTCGAATGCAGCAATGATAACAAGGATGAAAGCTTCCCAATTTTCGATCATTTAGATTTCGAGAAAGTTGAAGTTCCATTTCCTATGAGAAGAAGAAGAACTAGCTCGATATACATTATGTTATGATATGAGATGGTCTAAGTAGCTTGAGGAAATAACCCAGCAAAAGATGACCCTACCATCAATGTATCTTCGTAAAAAAAAACATTTTCTTCATTCTTCTCTTATTCCAACTTGATTGGTTAGTACTTCAAATATTGAGAGATAAATTTCTAAGTATTTCTAAAAGATTCCACAACCATTACATTGGAGTCCCATCCCATGGGTTGAATTCCACTCACTCTTGATAAGAGAATGCCACAAAGAATCATGTTTCAGAAGCACTTATCCAACAAATCAATATTTCTTTTCACTAAGTTCCCCAACCAACCTCCCTTTATTTTTGATCTCTACATAATGTCCCATCCCGTTTCTTCCCTTCACCACTCATTTCTCATAAAAAGTCCCTCATCATCATTTCTACAAATTTTGCAACCTTCGTGGGATCTTAGAAACAGTCGGAAAGTAAATAGGAGTGCCACTCAAAACCAAATGAATAAAAGTAAACCTCCCATCTCTAGATAAACGATCTCTTTTCCAACCTTCCAATCTTGTTTGCACTCTTTATACAACAGGATTCCAAAAGTTCACAAATCATTACCCCCAACAGAAGTCCAACATATCTCAAGGTTGAATGCCACTTTGCACCCTAAAAGGTGATCAAATTCTCAATTTAGATCCCGAAAGATTAAAATTTGCACCTCAACCATGAATAAACTCTGTTCAATAGATCTTCACTTTTTGTTTGCCTAGTTTCTTAGTGGAGTCCCTTATTCTCTTTCAAACCCCTTTATGCTGTTTAATACTCAAAATGCCCTATTGGTCACCAATCAACTTGGTTCTTGCTGGGGAAGCTATTTTGTTTGCTGTCACATGAATGGACACTTTGTTCCTACTTTCAACACTGGTTGTGTTTCCTGTTATGTTATATGTTTGATTACATAGATCCTCAGTTAAATGAAGATTTCTTATTTCCTTTTAGGTTGATTTGATAATCAAAGGGAATCATAAATGTTTCTTTGTATGTAGATGCTAGTTGTGTGCAATTCCCCAATTAAAGGGAAGCTGTATAATTCCCCAATCAAAGGGAATCATTGATCTTAAAGATACCAAACATAGAATACAGATTCTATATATTAAAGAGGCTACATTGTTCTTAGTCTTATTCTTCAAAGTTTTGTCATTTTGTTATGGTATCAGAACCTACACCTTGACTAATGGCCTCGAAAAAGAGGAAGTCAAAAGCTTGATTATTTGTTACGCTAGCACACCCATCTTAGATGACCTATTTTAATCGAGAACACTTAGTTTTGATTCTCGCCTCACTCTAACAAAAACAAAAATGGAATGCAAACTTTGCAGATAGAAGCGGTGGACATTGGTTGCTAAGTCGTCTCATCTGAGGATGAGAAGTGCCACGGAAGGTGGTGACAATCGACATTTGTGCGACGTTGAAAAATAGTAAATTCCAACAATAGGTTCAACTGTTCTGCTATTCCTATCGTTACTAAAGTTGACAATCCGCTAAACTTAATGTGGTTGAGAGGCTTCGTGGGAAGATAGATTTCAGTGAGGAGGTAGAAGAGCAAATTCTGTAGCTGGATGTTGAGGGAAGGGATTGAAGAGGACTTGTACATATCAGGCATTGTTTTTGTTAGAATATAGGTATAGCACTATTGTAATAAGTATACCCTTAAGGGGTATACCCCAACCTCCACATTCACATGGTATCAGAGCCAAAACAATCAGCTCACATCCTTGCTAACTAGCCAGATGTCCTTATCTTTCCTTTATTTTGTTTCTTCCTCTGTTTTAATTTTTTTTCTTTCCGTTGTGTACTTGCAGACTAGCTCTGCGTGTGTTAGGATCCTTGGATCCTGGACCCATTGAGATGTGGTAGAAGACTGGGAACTAAGTTTTCCTAACCCTAGTAGTCGCCTTGTTGCCAGAGAAACCTTGTTGGTGTTGCCTGGTTCGTTGAGTTCATTGCGTCCTATTCAATCGAAGTCTTAATTGATCTTCGATTACGGTTTGCTTCATCGTTGAAGATTTTGTTGTGATTTGGTGTTCAGAATCGTCTATGTTTTGTGTTACTGTTGTTGCTGTTGTTGTTCATGTTTGTCTGTATGATGAAGAAGCTTCTTCGGCGATGATGGTGTACAGGAAACGAGTCCAGTTTCTTTGTGATTTGTGAAGGAGAAAGACCCCATTCGGATCAGGGATAACAATTTTTCTCCATTGGTTTGGATATCCCTTTAGTGGATATCAAGTCCAGTGAGTGGGTGATAGGAATCGGA